>CM042572.1:2060000-2212500 GCA_023630585.1 Cranoglanis bouderius
CGGTCACTTGCTTGGTGTGAACGTAAGTGTAAATGTGACCTCACAAATTGCAGGGCTTAAATAAACCTCAGTGTTTAACGCCACTGCAGCATGCTCATTAAGCTATTTTTTTCTGCATTATGCGGCACAAGTGTGAAAGTGAGTTTGGTGTACAGTAATGCGCACATGAAAACATTTTTCAGCTCCCTTTTGGTCTGAGCTTGCAATCATACCTGCGTTCGCTTTTCTCTGAGAAATAACTCGGCCTTCTAGAAATCTTTCCACACGACGGGATTATTTGAGGAATATCACTTTCATGCATTATGGATTCTTTTTTTGCCCTGCAACGCTAGGCCGTGCATGTTTTGGCAGCGTGCTCCGGGTTCAAGGCTGTTTGACTGGGGGTCTGCACAGAGGAGTTCATTTGCACAAGCCAGAAATAATAAAGACGATATGTCCAGGCGCATGAACCCCAGACTTTTGCAGAATGTTTTCTTAATGGTGGTTGTGGGTGTCTGTTTCACTTCCTGTTGGAACTCGAGGAGAAGATTTAAAAAAAAATTTTTTATTAGCCTGCGTTATGCGACGACTTTGTGTAAATGCACATACGCATTTCTTTCAGGAGCTTTTACACGAGATGGTTTGTGCTCATGACTGATGAATTGTGCTGCCAGTTTTGTTTGTAGGGTCATGACTTTGGGGTTGGGGGGGATGGAGGAATAGGAGGGGCTCTGTTTGCCTAATATTGCTTTAGCATTGCTTCACTTCGGTAAGCTGTAGGATGCGTGTAGTTGAGAGAAGTTATTTTTCCCTCCAAATATGGGATAACCGGTCAAATGGTGCATCAGAATCTCACCAGCGCTTGAGTTCTTCTGCACTGGTCACTCAAGTTACTTTTTCCTTTGTGGTCACTTCCATCTTAGTATCACTTGTGTTACTCCCTACATACACTCTACATGCACTAACTAGAGCCTGTCTGGTTATAAACACTAAGGCTGGTGAGGGAATGACTGTTTATAGCTGCTATAACGTAAGTCCGATGACGTACACAACCGCATCATTGATTATTTTCATATAACGGCTAGAGAATAGCCGAGACAGCTCACGTGTTTGTTAACGGCTTTGAACAATGCGATCCAGCTAACTCAGTAATCCAGTATGAAGAATAGATCTCAGATAAATATATACGGTACATCACACCATTATATAAATACCAATTTAACATCCTGATAACATGTATAGTTGAAAATACACGTTTCCTGTCTGTGTTTTGAGAACAGCTTTAATATCGGGCAAATGATCTTTCTCTATTTCCTATTATGTTTGTTTCGCAGTAATAATGAACAGCTGCAGTGGCTGTGTGTTGAACAGAATGTAACTCGGAGTGTTTCTGTGTTGATTTCTTTTTTTTTTCTTTTTTCTTTTCACAGCATGGCCGAGCCACGGTTTAATAACCCATACTTCTGGCCTCCGCCTCCTGCAATGCCTGGTCAGGTGAGAGTCTTTAATTCATGAATTTTACATGACTTAAGTCACTACAAGGTGCATTACAACTTTAAGATGATAGATAAATACTATTTATTTTACCTCACATTCTGTTCTTGTATATTGATTTACTCTCAGGATTACAGTTTAGCCCCTGTGCTCACATAAGTCTTGAATTAAAGGAGTAGTTTAGCAAAAAAAAAAATCTAATTTATACAATGTTCTCATTACCCCAAATGTCATCAGTCAACTGACACAAGGTAATCTTTAAAAAAAAAAAAAAAAAAAAAAAAAATATATATATATATATATAAATATATATATATATATATATATATATATATATATATATATATATATATATATATATATATATATATATTAAATAAATATAAACTTTTGTACTAGAGCTCTAAGGCTAATGTATCTCATCCAAAATCTTTTACATAACTGCAAATGCCTGAATGTCCATAAAGGTTGTTTTAAATGCCATGATAAAGAAGCACAATCTTATTATTATTATTTTTTTTACAATAAACAACTTTGCCAAAATTAGCGCCGAGTCTGTCTTTCTAATGTAAGTATTTAAGTTTAAGCTAAAAGAAAAAAGTGATTTCAAGATGGCGTGCTCTTCCATAACATTACACTGTCAGTTCTCTCCATGTTTATACAGTACAGTAAGTCCTGAGGTATGGGACTATGGGACACATTTTGAGGCAGATATTTACAGAAAACATTCTGGGTGAGATTTCATTACTTGTTAGCTACATTAGTAAACAACAACATCAAAAATGTCTCTGCTGATTGAGTACATTTCGAATAAGTGGAACATTGTGTAATTTAGATTTTTTTTTTTTTTAGTGATCTTTTCATTTAATACTCAATCACCACAATGTACCAGGCTTGTTCTAGTACCGGCTTAGCTACCAGGCATTCCTGGCTTAGCTGATTAGCAGGTATTAACCAGTAGAGGGCTCACCGAACTATTCGAATGTCCCCCCCGCCCCCGCCTCCGCCTCACTGTTTTTAGCTGGACAACCTCGTTCTAATTAACAAGATCAAAGAGCAGCTGATGGCCGAGAAAATCAGACCTCCACACCTGCCCCCTACTTCAGTCCAATCCCAGCAGCCCTTGCTGGTTCCTCCGACACCTTCGGAAGGTGGGACGCACAGCATGGCAGTGCCCAAGCTTCAGCAGATGCCCGGGCTTCCTCATAGTCCGACGCAGCCTGACGTGGCCCTACACGCCCGACCTGCGTCCAGCTCTGTCGCAGGTAACTCACATGACATCATGTGTCAATCACGTCATACTGCACCACTTCATACTTAATCATTTTAGCTGATATTAACAACCAGATGTCAGCTCTAGGATTGGATACAGTGGCTGTTTAAAGAGAGGGGTTTTGACATAAAATTGCATATTAATACATTTATTTGTCACGTTGTATTATGTCGTATTCTGTAGTGTAGTATTGCAGCTCAGTGTTCTGACATTCAGTTTGTTTGTTTGTTTTTATTTTTTTTTAATTTTTGAAGCTAAGGCTGTACCAATATGGCAGTACTGCTCTGAATCAGATATAATTTAATCTAAATATCTTCTGTTTGGATTAGATCCACCTGAGGTAGCATTATGGGTATTTATTTATATAAGAATTCTTCTGGGTGGCTAACTAGTCCTTACATAAATGCTAACAATTCCTCAGTTTAAACACGACTTCCTGGTGATAGTTTGGTTTATTATTATTATTATTATTATTTTAAATTAACAAGTATAATAAACATTAATTTACTTCAAAATGTTGTTAAAACAACTATGTCTAAACGTTTTGGCCAAAAAAATCAGTTTGCCGCCTTTTCACTTCTTCCGGTGAACGACGATAGACCGGAAGCCGTTCATTTTAAATGGAGAGTCGCGCGCAAGCTGCGGGGAGAGCTGACTCGCTGAGGATGGGACCGGAAGTAATAGATTTTGTTCAAAAATACACACCAGGAGTGAGTTATTAACAGTTTTTGTTTTTTTTTAAATCGCATATTTACTTAATATACACTTGCATTTTAGCAACAGTTATAAGTTATACCGAGTAATACGTTATTTAGAATGTTTTGTTTTAATGAAATTGCTAGCTAGCTGATGTTAGCTAATGAGGAATACAGCTGGAGTTCTCTATAACTTGCTAGCTGGCTAATTGCATGTATGAGTAACAGATGTATAATACAATGCGAGCAAAATGTAAACGCCGCCACTAGGGGGTGAACTCTCACCGGCGTAACCGGAAGTCGTCTGGTTTATTAATCAGATTATTATTATTATTATTTTTTAAATTTGCATTTCAAACATCTTTACAGAACAAAACAGGCTAACATAAACACAACTGAAAGTTCTTACAGACTGAGACATTCATATTATTCATACTATAACAGAAATAAACCACCATACAAGACATTAATCCAAGTAAAATACAATAAAATAAAATAATAATATATTCATGCAACCAAAGACAATGTAGGGGATCAAACAAAATATTAATCAGATTTATGCATGTGTGACGCTGATAGAGATTTCGATGTTATTGTTTATATTTATATACGTGTGTCGTTTTATTTATCATTTATTTAATAAGTAAAATAGTGTGGAATTGTACATTTTTAAAAATGAAGATGTCACAGTATAGAGCGCAGTAAAAACGGGTCCTAAAACCCGGAAATGAGTTAGCATTTTTGCACTTCCGGTTCCATCGAAGTCACTGTTTTTTTTTGTGTGTGTGTGTGTGTGTGTGTGTGTGTGTGTGTGTTTTGTTAAATGCCTGAAATAAGGTCTGTGATTAACAACACAATCTATAGATATTTTCACGTTTTATTCTGCGACATAAAATACATCAGTAAAACCCCACTCGCGATTTTGTTAAGCTTTAACGTGTCCTGAAAAAGGCGGTTGTTGTTAACAGCTGGCTAAATGGGACTACAGAGTTTGTCGGGGACGTTAAACGTCGTCACGCCGAACAGGAAATCGTATCTACTACGACCTCGTTGTGTTTATACTCGCGCTCTTGCAAACTATTCCAACTCAAACTTTCCAACTGGTAGATCGATCAACTTGTAGTCTTTTCTAATGGTAGTGTTTTGTTTTTTGTTGTTGTTGTTGTTTTTTTTCACCCAAATTGTAGCGCTATAAAGCTTAGTGGTGGTGACGTTGAAGTCATGCGACCGTGGTGTAGTTCGTTTGTAGCCTAACGTTAGCTTTTTAATTCTGGCGATTGTATTTAGGCTTCAGAATTAATAAAAGTTGTTATTGTAGGGCTAAAATATATAAAACTAATTACTTAGCCCACTGCTCTCCTATAACCAACGACGGAAATAGGTGCAGCGAAGGTTAAAGCGTGTTTTAATGTATGATTTAAATATCTGACTATATTTAATTGATTATCTGACTCCAATAGAATAATCTTCTAGTTAGTGCTAGAAGTGTTAGCACTCAGTGTTCTACTGATATTTACTCCTGAGCAGCTTCGAGCGAAGCTTTCATTAAGATGACGTTCCTACATCAGAGACTTTCATGTAGCTTCTTTATTAAAGCATTATGTTGTTAGCTCAGAGGTTTCTATCAACGTGCAAACCTAGGCCTTTCCTGTTTTACTTGTCAGAGGTTCTGTTTAAACTTGCAAGTATTAGCCTTTACTTTTGGCTTGTCAGAGGTTGACCTTAAACGTGTCTAACGTATTATACACTTTTGTACGATCACAATTAAAAGATACATAAAATAGAGACAAGAGTAACTTACAGGATTACAGTCAGCGTCATGAACCGAGGATGCAGGATGGTAAAAGCGTCTGTGGCAAAAGGCCCTTCGGATGTTACAAGCCTCCCTGATGTTATAAGCTTCTCCTTTCTCTCTACCAAGCAGATCCTCTTATACCCTTGACCCTCATTGAAATGTATAGTGACCAGGACACCAAATGGAGATGAAACAATGTGTTTTATGGCAGGGGGGGACCCCATGGTGTTTTAGGGCAGGGTTCTCTCACTTTAAGGAACTGTATGTTAATTAAGTTCCCGAGAATGAGTTCATGCAAACCAGGGGGTGCCTCTGTGTGTGTGTGTGTGTGTGTGTGTGTGTAAAGAGCACATATTACAACATATATTGTAAATGTTATTTCCTAAACTATATGATATTTATGATATCACCACATCATCCCCCATGAACTATGGATACAAATGACACCAAACATGCCCTGAGGAATACTGTAATTAAACACAGTTTAGATGACCAGTTTTAGTTCACCTGGTGTCTCTGAAACACATTCCTGATCATTTTAACCTTAATCACATTACTGCCACAATTTTATAAATCTACTACATTATATCGTGAAGACGAACAACACGTGTAAGAATCATAAACTTTTGTTGGTCAGAGTTTGTTTTCTGCAGAAACCCAAAAGCCAATGGAAAAAAATCTCACCGCCTTTTTGTCGAGTGATAACTTCCGGGTTGGCCTCCGAAAAAAATACATCATCCCTGCAGCACTCGATTTAAAAACAAACAAGCCAGTGGCAAAAATTAAACGAAAAGTTTACTACAAATCCTTTGCACGTGCTTTTGTTTTATATATAACAAAACTGATCAGTTTCCATAATTGTTCTTTTTGAGAATGGCTTTTCCATAAAATCTCTGTCTGTGTTTAATCTAAATGTCCAGTCGTACACTGTGACTACCCGTGAAGCCATAACACTGACTTTGACCATTAACACCAAGTACACATTTAGTCATTAGATAGTTTAGTTGGTCACAAGGTCAGTGGTCTTAACGAATCAGAATTAAGAAAATAGCCCAGAAGTGCACTCCTACATCACCACACACATACAGCCAAGTGATTTCAGGAAGTCACTGTAACAAAGCCTTCTTGCAAACTGATTTGTTTTTCCCAGGACGCATTCTCGGCGACGTGAACTTGAACCTGGACGACAAGGCGGCCTTAAAAGCGAGAGGACTTTGGGAAGACTGGCATTTACGACATATTATAGACCAGCCGTCAAGAGCGAACCATCTGTCAGGTAACAGCACTTACTGATTCAGCGGTGTGTAACCCTGCTTCTGTGTTCTCACCAGTCGGATCGAGCCGGTTATTGCAGTTAAACAGAGTTAGGGTTGAGAAATTTCAGGAATTTCATTGTTTGTTTGTTTGTTGCTAACGTTTACAAACCATTATTGAAAAGAGAAAATATAAAACACAGGTTTTCCCCTCGTGTATACCTTTTATCTGTGTCTTGCTTTTTCATGTCTCATCGCTACTCTTTCCATTTCATGAGAATCGTTTCTGCATTTTGTTAATAATTACAGGGCGCCCCCTTGTGATGGAGTTTAAAATCGTGACAAATTAAACAGATAAATTCGTTTTCCCATTAAAATAGAAGACCGAAAGTTCAAATAAAATATTATTATAATAAAGTCGACTAAATTCTTAACTATAGTTTGTTTAATCGTTAACAACACTAATAAGAATAGTCTTTAACCAGCCACTGCTCGTTATTGTGAATTAAATGTGTTGTATGGCTCTTTCTGATCGTCAGGCATAGCGCTGTCGTCTCGTACCAGCAGCCAGAACACGTCGGGGGCAGTGACCCCGGCCACGCCCACATCCTCCGGCAGCCACGCACGCCAGGGATCAGTGCATTCCGCAAACCTCCTCTCAGGGTTGGCCAGCGCCGTCGGGGCAGAGCCGATCAAACACAGCGGTGGGCTAGTGGGACTGCTGGGACCGCCCCCGAAAAGTGGAGGGCGAGGCCGAAAGAAGATCAAAGCAGAAAACGCGTCCGGTCCTCTGCTGGTTGTACCTTACCCCATCCTGGCTTCAGGAGCCGACCAGTCGTCTGTAACGATCACGGCCAAAGAGGGCAAATCATACAGGTAAAAAGAAAGAAAAAAATCTGGTAGGGATTAAGTTTTGGCACCCCAGCGCCGTTCTCAGTTTAAGAAAATCAGTTTGCAAATTTCAAAGTAGTATTTTTGCCGATCGCGTCCGTCACTCGTCACTTTCCCTATTTTCACGTGTACCGATGTGTGACGGAAAACCAGATGCCGGTGCTTTGCATGAACTTTAACTTGCGACCGTCTGTGTCTGTTTTCCCTCCCCCCCCCACACAGATGTAAAGTGTGTTCGCTGACTTTCTTCTCCAAGTCAGACATGCAAATTCACTCCAAGTCACACACGGAGGCCAAGCCCCACAAATGTCCTCACTGCACCAAGTCGTTCGCCAACGCCTCCTACCTGGCGCAGCATTTACGCATCCACCTGGGGGTGAAGCCTTATCACTGCTCGTACTGCGAGAAATCCTTCCGCCAACTCTCACACCTACAGCAACACACCAGGTGAGATCAATCTGCATGCACCTGTGTGTGTGTGTGTGTGTGTGTGTGTGTAGTTTAATATCTTGCTCACAGTGACATGGAACTGAACTGAATACATCACAATGCAAATTATTAAGTGCAGACTCTACTGTCAAACAAAAATGCTCAATGCAAATAAAGCCTCCCTTTCTCTCCCTCTCTTATTTAGCCTCTCACGAGCTAGTCCTTTCCTACGTTTTATTTATTTTTAAGTTAAATCTAGAACACTAAAGACACTATCCTTCTGTCCTTTATGTCCTTCTGGAAATAAAAAAAAAAGCTTTTTACTCAGGCTGTAATCTGAGGCATCGTATCGTGTCCAAATGAAATGTTTTGAGGCGGCGTGCAGCCTGCGTTTCTCCCGCGTGTAGCCCTAGAATCCTGTGTGTTGGGTGGTTTATTAAAAAAATGGCGCCGTGAACGATCAGGAAGAACCTTGTGAGCAAATAAGTTTTATCTCTGATGTAAAATTGCCCAGTGGAACTTTTTGTAACCAGGAACCCCCTTTAACTGACCCCCTCAGTATGGATTTATTTCATGAACATTGTTTAAAACATATATATATATATATATTGGAGCCGTAGAGCTTTCTATTTCTAACGCGTTAGGACCGAGTTGACTTTGGTGCCCCTGAATATAATAACTTTGTTAATAATGTGGGTCCCAAAATCATTAAAATTCTCTCTTCGCAGTATTTTGTGTTTTTTTTTTTTTAAAGATATTAAATACGTCCTCACTACTACTTTCGCAGAAATAATTTAACTCTTCAGTTATCGTGATATGGACGACATTACAAAAGCTTCCCATTTACTTTGTACCTTGTGGTTCTGATGCAGCCACTATTCCTTTTACGAAATGTTCTTAGTAAAAACCCCTTTAGAGACCTTTAATAGAGTCAATTTGAAGAACAGACCTTCCAGTTTTCCTGGAAATTCAGATACTCGAGCTGTTGAAAAAGCAAAAAAATCTGTAATAAACACCTTTTGTTTATATCATTTCTCTGAACACATCTGCAGAATCCACACAGGTGATCGGCCGTATAAATGTGCCCAGCCGGGCTGCGATAAAGCCTTCACACAGCTCTCCAATCTGCAGGTAAGGCAGCGGGTGGGACTTGTCTCCTTTGTTTTATTAAGAAACATTATTTGTTAAGCCACAATGTCATCATGAACTAAAAACTGTGACATTAGATTATACAGTTTTAACACACATTATCATCCCGTTCAGTTCTGGTCTCAAGCTTGATTATTTAAATGATCTGTTGATGCAATTGTTTATGTAGGATTTACATAATAACAACAAAAACAATAATACACGTATTTAAATGGCACCTTTAATACATTGAATGTGCAGCACAATGTGAAGTAAATAGTACAATAGGCAAATAACATTGACAGAGAGAAAATATAAAAGTGCAAAAATAGCGTATAATTAATTAAAATATTATAAAAGTATCATGCCGGTAAGGCAAATGGTGCTATGGTGAAATTTTTAATGTTTTTATATATATATACACAGTACTGTGCAAATGTTTTAGGCAAAAGATGCCTTCAAAATAATGAAAAGTTAAATGTTCCTACATTTAAAAATAAAATAAAAATAGTCTCAGGTACAATGTGTGCAGTTTTATAAGGAAATGAGCTGGTAAGTTTTATTGAGCATCTTGCAGAACCAGACACAGTTCTTCTGGACACTTTGACTTTCGTACTCGCTTCTTATTTCTGCAGCGAAACCCAGCAGCCTTCATTGTGTTTTTTTTTTTTGTCTGAAAAGTGTCTCTTACGTAATATGCTGCTTTCTTTAATGACATACAAACATTTTTCTGTAACATTTCATTTTGTGCTAGAAAACTAATGTTTGGGAATCTAAAATGTTTTTTGTACTGACTTGATAATGTAGACGTCATAAAATAAAAAATAGAGTGCCTAAAACTTTTGCACAGTACTGTGTGTATGTATATATAAAAATAAATATAAAGGCTTTACTCCTCTGCATACCTTTTGTACTGTGGATTAAAAGTTATCCACTAGAGGGGCAGGTCAGAGCCAAAAAGTCTTTTTCCATTAGGCTTTCCTGTTGAACGGTTAAATTCCTGGTCATTAAATACACAGTTGAGCTGTGTTACTTTCTCTTTAAAACCTTTACGCCGTCATCGTGATTGTTGTCATGAGCCAAAGAGAAAATTAAGGGTTTTTTCAAAAATTTTTATTTGTAACATTTAATAGTCATGTGTCCGTGTTGTGTTTCTCGTTCGTCTTGCAGTCTCACCAGAGGTCACACAACAAAGACAAGCCTTACAAGTGTGCCAACTGCTACCGCGCGTACTCCGACTCGGCCTCTCTGCAGATCCACTTAGCCGCTCACGCCATCAAAAACGCCAAGGCGTACTGCTGCAGCATGTGTGGCCGAGCCTACACCTCCGTAAGTACCGTAACTACTGCTTTAATCACGTACCGTGTCCAGTGATGTCACTTTTCAGAAGATAGTCCTTAGTGCACATTCATGTGGCAGCGAGTGACTGTTCTGTCCTGAGAGAGGTCAGAGGAAAATGGCCAGATTGGTTATAGTTGCCAGGAACGATATACTAACTCGATCACTCTTTACAACCGTGGTGAGCAGAAAAGCATCTCAGCATGCACAAAACATCAAACCTCGAGGTGGATGGGTTACAACAGCAGCCCACCATCAGGTTCCTCTCCTGTCAGCCAAGATCTTGATCTGAGGCTATCATGGGCACAGACTCCAGTTGTTAGCCCATCCACCTCAAGGTTTGATGTGTTGTGCATCTGCTCACCAGGGTTGTAAAGAGTGATTAAGTTTGAGGAAGTTCCTTCCTCTCACATCAACAAGGCCTGCAGAGCCTCTACTTACAGCATGTTTTTTCACACCATTCTGTGTAAACGCTAGAGACTGCTGTGTGTGAAATTCCTAGGAGATCAGCAGTTTGTGAAATACTCAAACCAGCCCATCTCGTACCAACAACCACGCCAAAAGTCACAGAGATCACAGTTTTTTCTTCATTCTGATGTTTGGTGTGAACATTAACTGATTTTATACATTGTGCTGCTGCCACATTAGTCAGTCTTCTTGTATAAACGCTCAGTCCAAAGAATTTACTGTGATTGAATGCATCAGCATTGTGAAGTGACGCAGGATTTCCTCCCCTTCCAGGAGACCTATCTGATGAAGCACATGTCTAAACACACAGTAGTGGAGCACCTTGTGACTCAGCACTCGCCTCCCCGGAACGAGTCTCCCAGCATCCCCATCCGCATCTCGCTCATCTGAACCCGGTCAGTTTCCCCCCCCCTCGTCCTCTTCGGATCACCTCGTCCTGGTGGCGCGTCCGTTCTTTCACTTCATCATTCCTTGGTTTCTGGGAATACGTTCTAAAACGTGTTAGACTGCGGTAATAACAACCTCGCGCTGAAGGAGTTGTTTTTAGAAGTCGTTTTTATTCGCCGCATCACTCGCTCTCTCTACCTCCGCGTGGCGTTTTAGAGAGAGCCGTGTGAGGAAACAGTAGGGACACCCAAAGACGGTTTTTGCAGCACTTTGACGCCTTGTGGCTAAAAAAAAACAGAAAAATAAATAAATATTCAGTCTAACTGTTGGACGATAAAAAGGCTATAGTTCTTGGCAGCTAAAATTTTTTTTTTTTTTTTTTGGACATTAGATGTTATGCAGTTAAAAAACTGTCTTGTTTACATCCAGTGGTTATAAACTCGTATGCTGAGACCTTTTAGAGCACGGACCAAGTCCAACATCGTTTTCTGAATTTTCTATCTTCTGGTTTAGATTGAAAGTTATTCCTGGTTTTTTTTTGCGATTATTATTATTATTATTATTATGCTACACGCCTTTCGAAAGGTCGTGGGGTTAAATGAATAAAATGACGTGCCAAAACAAAGATGCTGGTCTGTCGACTCCGGTGTACATAATCACGCGATCCCACTGCCGCTGGTGTATAAAGTTAAATAATCACGACGTCAGATTTCAGGCTCCGCGGCAGCGTCTGCCTTTCTACAGTACTGTGCAAAAGTCTCAGCTGAGCTCTTTGTCTGGACGCGAAAACACTACAGAATGTCAGGATACAGCAGGACGAGTCCGTTTTTATATTCTCCGATAACCGCGTGCTCCAGCGTGTTTTATTCCCCCTACACCACAGCAGTTTTACTACGAACGATTATAATATTTATCCATTTTAATGTTGTGGAAGGGCTTCAAAACAAGTTCTCACTTACGTCACAGCAGCTGTGAACATCCGTTCCCTCATCAGCGTCTCTTTTTGTTGTAGTCAGCCCAATTCACACGCGACACCTTCTGACCAATCAAAATCGAGATGTTTAAATAAACATAAGATCAAAAATAATTTTGTATTAATGTGAGATGGCTAGAAGAATTTTCAAGGCCCCTCCTCCCCCCAGCTGTAGTTGTACTAATTATAATTTATTTTTAAAGTAATAATACAGAACTTACATATTACTAGGTGGTTATTACAAACACTGGAAGGCCTTTGAAAAGAAGCTAAACCCACTTCAGGTTCACAGTTTTGTTTATGAATAACAAATGTCGGCAAAGTGTCAACTTTCACGATCCAATGTGCTAACTTTAAGCATTTTATGAGGGGGGGGAAAAATGAATGATTTAAAATCATTCACCCCATGATGTAAATATCACTGAGGCTAAAATTAAAGATGTTAACACACTCATATACTTTAAAAAAAAAAAAAACTTTTTTTCCCCCCACCTTTCCCAGATAAATAGCTTTAAACACAGTTTGCTCAGGTGGGCTAAAACTTTTGCACAGTACTCTACAATTCGCATAACTGTGTCACGTCTCGTGTGTACATACGTTTAAAGCGCGTCTGGTTTCATCCTCCTGTCCAAGTATTAATAATTACCATTATTTTCTATACAGTCAAGCCTTAAATATTATTACTAATTGTTTGTTTATCTTATCCATGTCTACCATATTGGTGTTCTCATTGTACTCAGTACTGTATGCCCTTTTTTTTTTAAATTTCCTAGCATGATTATTCTGTAAATAAACTATAAAAGACTTGTGTTAACCCCTTTATATATTAAAAAAAAAAAAATCTAGTTATTATTACAATTTTTTTTTTTTCTTAATTTGTCTTGCATTGTGGTACTCTGAGAAGTTTGTCTTGGCTGCTGTAATATGCAAAGTCGAGACTTAGAATGGACTTATAAGGAAAAATAAATCTGAAAAATCTGCATTGAGGGTTCGTGTTTAATTTGTACTACGTAAGGAAGAGCACGGAAAAGTCACCACGTCAACGATTACACAGGATGTACGAGCGGTTACTATAGAAACAAACAAAAAAAAACGCATTAATGTAAACCTGTCGTTCGTGTTACAGCCGGGACTACTTTCCTAACCGAGCTTTGACACGAAAATAACGCACACCGTCTGACCAGTCAGACTGAACCATGCTGCTGCGGTATAATAGAAAATATTTCTCCATCATGACTAGCATAGCGTAGTATACTTTCACTTCCTGAAATGCCACGATATTTTTAGAATATTGTGTCTGATAAAGTATACTATACATATATAAACGGCAGCAGTGAGATGTAGCTTATTGACTATGTACACATCACCCTTATTAAAAACAAAAAAACCACTACAAACAATTTTAAACTTCGTAATCGAATCAATAAAGTGCCTTTACCCTACGTCAGTCACCCCAGGTTGTGTGTAAAGACGTTCATGTAGCCCATCTCTGAACCTCCGAGTTTCTCCGCACGTCCGTCTTTTGTCTTCTGGATGATGGACGTTTCAAACCCACTTTCACTGTGGACAAAGACGATGGAGAAAATTTCTCAGCAAATGTAGTGTTTAGGAAAATAATCAACAACAGGGTGGTGTAACGGAGCAGAGTTACTGTTACTACCCTGAAGTGAATAGTCTTCCTATAGCAGCAAGTGTTTTATTCCTCTTATACCACAGCAGTTTGCCAAATGCTCATCATTTATTTATTAATGAACAAGATGAGACAGTTCTTGCTGCAGAACCAAAACTCCTGTAAGCGTTATCCTTCTCCATAGTAGTAGGTGCTGGATCAGGTCCGACCCCACCCCATGGATGTTTTGTTCTGCAGCGAGGAGTACTTGGTCACGTTACCGAGAAACCTCCACGCGTAAAAGCCTCTGTCCTGAAGTTACATCAATTTTTTTTTTTACTTTAATATTTTAAATGTTAGCAGATTCCAGTTGTTTGAGTAAAAAAATGTTTTAAAAGTATAATTTTCTCCATTCTCAAAGGATGCCAATCATTCTGGAATTGGCTCGATGTAGTTGTGTATTCACGTCACACGATACGAACACAAACACATGCAGGAAGATGCTCAGATTTTGCGCGGTGATCTGTGAGCTGGGTTTTACCTGAGGTCTGTTTCCTTTGTGCCCTCGACGACGTGATTCCCATGATGTTTCTTCGGGTACTGTATGAAAGAAGATCTTCACACTAAACATATCTCTCACAATACGACAACTGTATACACCATACGGCCAAAAGTATGTGCATCCCTGACCATCACGCCCATATGTGGTTCTTCCACAAACAAATTTGGAAGCACACAATTGTATAGAACGTCTTTGTACGCTGTAGAATTACAATTTCCCTTCACTGGAACCAAGAGGCCCCAAACCTGTTCCCGCATGACGATGCCCCCCTGTGCACAAAGCGAGATCCATGAAGACACGGTGCGTTAAGGTTGGAAGAAGGTGAAAGAACTCGAGTGTCCTGCACAGAGCCCTGACCTCAACCCCAACCGAACACCTTTGGGATGAACTGGAACGCCGACTGCACCCCAGACCTCCTCACCCAACATCAGTGCCTGATCTCCCTAATGCTCTTGTAGCTGAATGAACACAAATCCCCACAGCCACGCCCCCAAAATCTAGTGGAAAGCCTTCCCAGAAGAATGGAGCTTATTATATGTTCAACAAGCATATATTAGGTGTAATGGTCAGGTGTCCACATACTTCTGGTTACATGGTTTGAAATTTCCATCATATTATAACCTAGTCTAAAAATTAAAAAAAAGGAACTCTTTTTTTAAAATAGTGTATAGCCTATAAAATATACAAAACCAAAAGATCAAATCCACTAATTCTTGTTCTTCTTCTTGAGGTACCCCCCCCCCCCCTTCCAATAAAATGGAGGCAATGGTGATGTAAGTGTCCAGTCACTCTCTGTGACTAACGGTGAAGCTGTAACTTTTTGTATGATCTAAAAACCTTCTACAGTTGGTCCTTGTAATGCCATTCAAACATCTACCCGAGTGCTTTTTAGAGAGTCCACGTCCCACAGCCGTCTCTCGAGCTTGGCAATCTGCGTGGCCTTCTCCATGTTCATCTCCCACTGCTGCATGCTGTCCTTCTCAAGGAAGTCGACCCTGAAAAAAATAAATAAATAAACTTAGTTAAAACTTTCAAACAATTTAAAAAATGTAGCTGTTTCTGTCTGTGCAATTTCATCCACTTTATGTTTACTTCAAAAGTACAGGACGATCTTATGGATAATCGGTACCTCAGCTGCAGAGCGGAAATTTTGACCGCTGCGTTTTTTCGGTTCTGTTCTGCTTCGTTGAGCTGACACAGCAGCGTTTTCTTGGTCAGAAGCAGAGCTTCGTTCTCGGCCATCACCGTTTTCACCATGTCGCTTTCCTGGTGAGAAATGTTAGCTCTCATTTATAATGATACTTATGTGTACCCCCCACCCCGCCTTCCCCAGTATGTATGCACTTAATCATCAACAACCATCAATTAACCTTCTTAAGTCGCTTTGTGAGGATGTCCAGCTTTCGCTCCTGCTCCTTGATCTTCTGATCGCGCCACGTCATCTCTCGGAGATACACCTGTTTAGCTTCTGCAAGTTTTTCCCTGTGGCGCACCTTCATCTCATCATATTTTCTTACCAAAAAAAAAAAAAACGTTCGTACAAATACGCTCACTTAATCCTGTCAGGTTAGCTCATGTTGGATGTTCACAGTGAAGATGATGAACATTTATGAATGTAAACTCAAAAATATTCTCAGAAATCTTGTCAGGTTAACTCGAATCAGCTACCTTGTAAGTCTCTCAGAAATCCTGCCCGATTAGCTCGTGTTAGCTAGCTGGATAGCATTAGCAGGTTAAGGTTACAAACATTTATATAAACATGACTTCGGAAAGTTTACAGTTTACGTTTTTCAAACGCGACTTCTCTCAGACGTCCTGTCAGGTTAGCGTTAGCAGTGAAGATCGTATGCATCTTTAAAAGTCGTCTCGGAAGTTCTGTCAGGTTAGCTCATGACAGCTAGCTGGATGGTAGTAGCAGTTAAGATTATAAGCATTTATAAACATGATTTAAAAATCCTCCAAGAAATACAGTGCAGTTGCCTTACGTTAGCTAGACGGCTAACGTTAGTGAAGGAGTGAAAAATTCTCTCAGGAATCTCGTCAGGTTAGTCTACGTTAACAGGATGGCTATCATTAAGATATTTAAAACAAAAAATCTAAATATGACATAAAATCCTCTCAGAAATCCTGTCAGATGAGCTCAAGTTAGCCATCTAGTTAGCATTAGCAGTGAGGATTAAAAACATGCTTCAAAGAAATCCTCTCAGGTTAGCATCT
The DNA here is from genome assembly GCA_023630585.1 of Cranoglanis bouderius. NCBI lineage: Eukaryota > Metazoa > Chordata > Actinopteri > Siluriformes > Cranoglanididae > Cranoglanis > Cranoglanis bouderius. Next base: position 2,076,492 of record CM042572.1, read on the forward strand.
GTTAGCCAAACTGCTATTGTTAGCTGTCAAGATTTTTAGAAGAAAAAAATAAAAAATAAAAAATTCTGAATATGACCCAAAATCCACTCAAAGTTAGCTTATGTTAGCTAGATGGCTAAGCTTAGCAGGAAAAATGATACACATTTAGGAATCCTCTCAGAAATCCTATATAGTTAGCCATCAAGATTATTTTAAATTCTGAACATGATTAAAATCCTCTCAGAAATCCTGTCAGATTAGCTCAAGCTAGCCATCTAGTTAGCATTGCTTCAAAGAAATCCTGTCAGGTTAGCATGTTAGCAAGCTGCTATTGTTCGTGAACGTTTATGAATGTAACAAATCCTCTCAGAAATCCTGTCAGCTATTAGCTTTGTTAGAGTTCTCTAAGAAAAGGCTGAAGCTCGTGCTGGCAGTCATGCCCGAGGTGTGTGTGTGTGTGTGTGTTTTGTACCTGATGTGAGAGTGAAGGTTACAGTGGACCTGCTCAAGCTCAATCTGGAGTTTCTCACAAAACAACTCCAGCTTCTCAATGTCTTGTCTGAGCTGGAACACACACACACACACACACACACACACCAATAAAACAGCCTACTTCTACAGATGTTCTACAATCCGTGTGGATTTTACACAGTTTCCACAATCCATGTTAGATACCTTCAGGTTCTCCTGCTCCTGGATCATGGTCTTGGGGACGTCCTGGGCGGTCTGCAGAGAAGAAAGGATCTCAGGTTTGAGGAGATTGAAATACATCTGCTATGACGATCGGTCCTTATTAATTACAAAGAAGAGTTTGAACATTACTATTTATTTCTCACTGCTTGTGCTGATGGCAAAAGATAATAAATAAATCAATAAATAAATAAATAAAACAAGACACAGGTAACAGAAGTGACCCAGGCTATTTTATAAGTTAGTCTCAATCAGCTCCTAGTTCAGTAGGTGGTGAATCAGTATATGGTCTACATGAGTTGGGGCACTGGTAAGGACCCTGGTTCACTACACATTGGGACACTGATTTTCCGGCGACATGACTACGTACTCGCGTTGTAAAACGTCACCAAAAATTTAAAACTTAAATATTTAGGTTTTATATATTATATATATAAATTTGTTAGCTTAATCACACGCATTTCTGTCAAATGTCAAGCAGAATCATAGGCAAGCTAGCGAATTAAAAAAAAAAAAATCATTAAACACTTAAAAGTCATTAGACTCAAACAAACCGTATATAGAACGTCAACAAATAAACTTAAAAATCGCTAACGTAAGTAATCATTTCAAAGCTACAACGATGATAACAAGCTACTTACATTTGTAGACGAAGTTGGCCGAGAGTTCATCCGCCATTTTATCCGAGCTGAGAGGCTTCAGAAAAAAAAACAAAAAACGTGACATCATTCCCAGTAAGGGAACTTAGTGAGCATCGATGCTCCCTGGATTTTTGCGGTGCATTGTGGGATTTTTTTTAGGGCGCGAACGTTCCAGTGCACTGGAAGGATTCTGCGATTGAAACAGACCTTAAAATGGCCGACGCCCTGATCGGTGCCCTGACTACTGAACTAGGGAGCTGATTGAGACGCACCCGTAAACAAATATTAAACAAAGCAGATGGTAAGACAACTGACCCACACCAACCGATTAATGAGGGAGAGGTAACAAAAATATGACAGACAAATGAGCCAGAATTTAAATAAATAAATAAATATGAACCATGACAGATAATAAAGGAGGAGGCAGGAAAAAGAAAAATGGGCATCATAATGAATGAAGTCATGGTGATAAACGATACACATGGGACAAAATTACTTTATCATCCAAGCCATTTTTAGCATTTTGGTTCCTTTCAGCCCCAGGAGAGCTGCACGAGATGTTTTCTGACTCAACCCCTCACCTTTTGCTGAAGATGCTGCACTTTGGCTTTGTGGTCTTTGTCCTGGAGCTCCAGAGTCAGCTGTTCTGCTTCCTTCCTCCTCCTCCTCTCATCATCGTACTCCTCCTCGACCTTCTTTCTCAGCGCCGTCTCCTGCTCGAGCTCAGCCTGGAGCTTCACGATGACCCGATTTAGCTCCTGCAGGTTGCTGAGCCCTTCCTCCAGTTCCTCTGGGCACCTGGAAAATCAGAACGACTCAAGTTTGTAGGAATCAGGATGTCCGGTTGACCCCCACCCCAAAAAAAAAAAGCGTCACAAAAATTGTTGATAACGATGACACCTGAATACTTGTTATAAAATGGTACCTTTTATGGGCTTCCTTTTGTTTCTTGTTCTTGCCTTTGGGTAGAGAGCGAGTGCGACGAGTCTGACATGGAACGAACAAAAAAAAAAAAAAAGTTAAACGAGACATTTCAAACACGATCCAGAACTGACATGGCCAGGAGAACAAGAAGACGTGTTTGATCTACCGGTGTCAGTTTCTGGGTCAAAGCATGGATCAAGTCCTCATCCTCACTGTCCAACTCCTTGACGTTTCTCTCAATCTGATGATTCATAAAAATACATTTTGTTGTGGTGATTATAATAATAATAATAATAATAATAATATAATTTTCTTAACATATAACTGTGTGTATATGATTTTATACCAGCTCTAGAAGATGTGCACGTTCTGTACTCATGGTGTGAATGCTGTCCCTCAGATGACGGATCTCCGCATCCAGGATCTCGTTCATCTCCTTAACTGCCTGAACCTCGGCCAAATCTGAGGACACGACAGGACAAGTTTTTTTTATTTATTTTTTAAACAAATATTATGTATATTATGAATATAAAACAGACCTCACAACCTTAAAGAGGAAAAGATTATGCTGGGAAATGCTCTGAAGCCTTCAAGTACCAGAAACTTGTGGTTTGAAAAAATTACAGCAAGACCGTTAATTAAGCTGCTTCTGATAAATTAACGATAAGGCGACCGATGAATTAATTAAGGTGGGGTTGATCAGATTCATAGATCTGCCTTTTTTTTTTTTATTAGGGAAGACAGCTTTTTGCACATTTTCCACTCATAACTCGCGCGTTAAGGTTGTCAGGTCTGTATAAACCGTAAGAGGACAATAGCTGTGTGTAGATGTGTTACCACAGCGTTTCAGCTTCTCCACCTCGTGCCTAAGCTGCTCAGCTTCCACCTGTGCTCCACGGAGCTCGGACTCTGAGAGAAAAACAGATTTGTTTCTCAGTACATGTACATCAGAAACACTAGAACATTTCTGAAGCTCTTACCGTAGGTACTCTTGGTCAGGTGAGCCGACTCGAGCTCGTCAGTGAGGCGCCGGATCTCCTTGTGAGCCAGGTTCAGCCTGGTGGAGGCCTCGTCCAGATCCCTCTCCAGCAAACTCCACATTCTGTCTTTAGACGTTTTGTCCTCGGTGTCTTGGTCATCATCCTAACACGGGCGACAGAACAGGTCTTAACTGGACCACATGTAGACTGTCCTTGAGCGATGCATATTGTTTTGGCTTGTGAACGTCAGAGGAGGTGAACGTTTTTCCTGGTCCTCTATGCTGTTAAGATTTTATCTAAATGGGACAGACATACAGGTGTAAATACCTGCTTGGCCTGTGCAGATTTTCTGAAACCAAGCAACCTCTTCCAAGGGCTCTGACCTCGCAGTGGCGCCACCTTGTGGAGAATATAGTTTGGAGGGCCAGAACGTTTTAATGTCACATTGCTTTAAATAATAAAATAACACACATTTCTGAGTAATCTCACTCTTTCCACATTCTCATCAGGAGTTCTTCGCTTCTCGGTGCACTTTACGGTCAGGGTCTTCGAGTCCCCATCTTCCAGGGCTTGAATCTTCTCCATGAGAGCGGCTCGGTCTGCGAGGAGATAAGCCACCTGCTCGCTCAGGCTGCTGGTCATGACCTCATCCAAGCCCTCCTGCACCAACATCTCCGCTATCTCACTCTTCTGAGCCTCTGTGTACACAAACGGAAGCAGAGGAGAGTTTACTGGAACAGTATAAGAAGACTTCTCTGTTATATATTGGAAAGAGAGCGAACCTTGCTGCAGATTGAGCTCCGTCAGGTTGGAGCGGAGAGTTTCGTTTTCCCGCTCGAGCTCCAGTGCCATCGAGTCCCGTGTCTTGGAGAGACTCCGGATATTCTGGATGTACAGCTGAACCTGTGACGGTGTGATATCACACACACATAGAACATTACAGACTATGTACAAGGCTCAAAATGTTTGGGGAAACAACAAAAATACAATCAGTTGTATGTATGCGATGCTAACATATGACAATTTTAATCATAGCATTGAGATTTATGTAAGATGTAAGTAAGTAAGTAAGTAAAGCAAGTAGTAAAACTAGCTTAATGGTATTCTCAGTGTAGGTCCAGAGTCCAGCACGAGATTTTCTAGCTCTGATTCACCGTGTCGATTTCAGCAGCGTGTTTAGCTCGCAGTTCCTCAAGTTCCTGATTCAGCATCCTCACGCTGTTCTCCTTCTCGACAAAGAGACGCCACAGACGGTCCAATCGCTCCAAGTCGGAGGAGACCTCCAAACACAGACCCTCCTGCTGCAGTCGCGTCTCCATCTCTAACACCTAAAGGAGACAGGTGGTCCAGAACATGGGCTACACTCCACAATACATCAGTGCAGTCCTACAGCCATCCAGCTCACTATGAAATAAGTATTCATTCACTGCAATAGCAAGTTTAACATTTAGTACAGTGGTACGCAGATTGTGATGCAGCCATAGATTCACTTCTTCGTGGTTTTGTAAACACATGAACAAATCTGAAGGGTTAACGCATGCTGGCTTTCCCTACCTCACGTCACTGAAGCTCTCAATGTAACTAAAATATATGTGAACCCGTCTTCTTCTTCTATTGTTGTACTTATACTCCCGTTTCCTAAACGCATATGACAGTAAAGCTGACTTGACGTATATCAAGTGTCCTGTAAAATAAACTACATGACGTACATACATATACATACATATGTACGACATACATTACATTACAATAAGCAAAGATATTCAACAAGGTGGAAATTGACCACATTAGGAAATATTTAACATTAAAGTTCTCTTAACTACCGCTATAACAAACCATGAACTTTAGCATTACTAAAGCAATGCAACAGTAACATGTAGGCTTATCAACTGATGATTAACTAATATGTTAACTAACATTATCACTCTACTTAACTAATGACTATTAACTGAAATCTAACAATTGGGGGTGTGAACCTTAGGATTCCACAAGATATGATACGATTTAAAATCTTAAGGCGATGATTCGTTATTTGACGATAACCTGCCAAGATACGATTTCGATTTTTAGGCAACGACTGGATATTTGATAACACTGAATCTGTGACATGATGTGATACGACTTGATTTAGTAGTTTCTCATTAAACACGTGGCTAATTTGTTCAGAATCTGGAGTAGGCCTACCGTTAAATCATGAAGTGTTTAAGTGTGATGTAGAAAAGGACCATTTTAAGAGCATCGGACCTTGCCAGCCTATTAAAGTATCTACACAGCAGTTTAAAATCAATAACAGTCGGTTTTTGATCGTTGCCTTTTAAACCGACCCTGCTGAAAGAAAAATAAAAAATAAAAACACAATAGAAACAGTCAGAGAAATTCTACAACTACCATTACAAACCATCAGTTAACCATTAAAACCATTACTGGTCATTAATGGTATCCACTAGATATCAACACACCAACAGAAGGCAACAAATTACCAGTAGAGACCCACAGGGACCATTACGGTTTCCATTAAAACCAATACAATTCCTATTATAACCATTAAAACCATTACAAATTCTATGAGGGTTTCTTGTTTTGTTTTGTTTTCCCAGCAGGGGATGCAGCCATCCAAATTGGTGAATCGATCCACCCAATAAATAGTAATAAATTAATTTACAGTAAACTTCTGGGTGTAAATAAGAATTCAGCACTGAAGCTCACCTATGAATCTTGAATTAGTTTACTTCGGTTTTTGTGAACATAGCTTTTTTTTTTTTTTTAAATCATGGATGAAATAAACATTAGTTAACGTTCATTAGGCAGTTAAAAGCACTACAGGTGTTTATAATTATTCTGTTAACATTACTCACAGTTTTGAATACGGTATATTAAATATTAGTGTAAAGCAGTTCAATTAAAGCCCAGATCTACAACTTTAAATCATCAAACTTGCGTCTTTTACTTTAGCGAACTATAAACAAACGTTTTCAAAAATGTTTACCTCCTCTGCTTTCATATTCACCGCCAGCACGAGGCAACTCGTAAACGACATGCACTATGGACGGGGGGAAACGATATCAAAGAAATAACTCTGGATAAATGAGAAATAAAAGTCGCTTGAACGCGGTTTTCTCGCCGTCATTATGAGCTGCAAACGTCGCGTTCAGAAACCATCCGTGTAAAAATAACGGCGTTGCCAAGCAACCGAACTTTACACCGCTTCATTTCGCTAATATTCAGTCAAAAATAAATAACACCCCGAAAAGCAGCGCGGTGTGTTTTTACCCCTCCATGTGTGCAGTGAAAGGGACTGAAGCTCCTCTGCGCCTCCCAAACACTCCGAAAAAGGACAAGAGGAAGGGGGGGAAAGGAGATCTTTACAGCTCTGTTCGCTTTTAGGACCTTAGTTAGGACTAACTGCAGCCCCATGTGTGCCAGGCATTATTATTTTATGTCATCATAAGTGTTAAAACTGTTACTTTGCATATGCATGTATGTAAAATATACTTTTACACTTAAACCCCACTTCCACAATTGTTGCCACTCTTCACTGAATAACACACGCAATTAATTATAGTTGCAGCTTGGGGGCGCTGTTTACTTTCTTTTAGTCTCATTTTTTCCCCCCCACAAACAAAATTCCTGGAGTATTTCTACAGTAACCCAAGTTTTTCTGCTTTTAAAATGATTACTTGTGTGAAAATCATGCACCCTTGCGTCTAATATATTGCTGAAGGCTGTTGTGGAGAGAATACACACACCGAGGCGGTGTCTGTAATGTCTAACAAGGTCGGAAACACTTACAGTGCACGATCCGGGATCACTCCGTTACACAGAACGTTAAGATGTTTAGGTTTGTGCATGTATGTGCTCTTCAGTTCTACAAAACTCACTTCTGGCCTGATTGAGGTTATTATCTTGTTAAATAAAACAACAACAACAAAAACACAAACATCTACGGGGTTCAAGTGGTGCAACTTAAAAGCTTTCGCACTATCAGACGGAGATCGCGAGTTCGCATCCCGACCATGGCGCGAAACTATCCGCGCTCTCCGAGTGGGAGGGGTGGCATACTCTCTCTCCTTTCAATCACAGCGATACTAGCCGCTCACGGGTGTCTGTGAGCTCATGTATGTGGAAGAGGGTGGATAGCGCTTTCATCCAAGTGTGTTACGCTGCTCTGTGATGCAGCATGAGCAGCAGTTTGAAAAAACGAGGCGTACCTCGGAGGAGTCACATGATGGCCCTCACCCTCCTAGATTGGTAGCGGTCATATGACAGGGTGAATTTGTTGGGAAATTGCCACAACTAAATTGGGGGGAGAAAAGAAAAAAAAAAAAAAAAAACTCAGATACTTATCTGAAGTCAGAGCTGTTGTTTTTCTTGTATTCAGCCCTCTTGTTTTTACTCTACATGCCTACAGCCAGGTTTATGTCAACAGACTTGTTTGTTTCTATAGTAACAGGGACTCATTCATAAGGACTCCTACGGTGGACACACTGCATAATCTAAAGCCGTGTCCCAAATGACATACTGTACACTATGCACTCTACAGTCTGGTGTATGAATTTTTGAAGGATGGCATCGTTTCAAATGGAACGCTGACGGTTTTTAACTGACTGGAAGTAAAAGCCGTTTCCCAGTCGATGGCAAATGACTTCAAACGTGTGTAACGTGACGCCGTTAGCTTTAGCAGAATACCCAGAGTCAGATTTTGTTCAGATTTGTTCATTTCACGGTTTATATCAATGTTAACTTTTTATGCCCAACAAGACCTCAGTCACCATCAGACAGAGGTGTAATCTTCTCCTCAGGCGAAAACATGGAAACCAAAATCAACATAGTAAGTTGTGGTTGTGGCCGCTGGCAACGTAAACATTTAAGGAGCGTATGGTGTCTGACAAAGACAAAACTGAAGTTCTCACACTCCCTTTCTGATTCTGAGCAAATTTGTGCCTGCCCCTGCACCTGGTAGCACCGCCCCTGCATCTGGTAGCACCGCCCCTCTTTTTTTGGTGATCGTTGCGGCCAAAAATGCTTGATTTTGCCGCGTTTTTTTTCTTCTTCTTCTTCTTCTTCAAAATTTGTGCTTTTTTTTTGCAGAAAACTACTGGGATAGTTTTGCACGGTCTTTCGCAGTGATGTTCGTTGGTAAATGAGACCTTTCAGCTGTACTCGTGTTCGACGCACGTGAATCGAAGAGTGCTTCGGCTGAATGCGCGTCGTGATGATGTCAAACGACGCGTCTTGGCCCAAATCTGCGGTAATTTTGAAAAATTGCACACCCCTCCGAATATCGAGGAGTCTCCTTGATTTTGCATTAGTTTCCGAGATCGCAAAATCAGTCGTTCTTTAATAAGTAAAAAAAATTTACTTATTGGAAAATTGTTGCGGTATGAACAGAATAAAAGGGGACACCGCCCGTCGTTTTTTGTTTTAATATAACAGCAGACACTAAGTGTTTGAGTCCTTATTTACTCCATCTTTTTTACTCTTTGCGATGAACTCATTTCAATCTGACGCAAACAAAGCCGTCTTTTTTTTAAAATCATTCGAGAGGAACTAATAGAGTAAGTTTGCAGAGTGTGAATTTATGGCTGCTCCTTTGTTCCGTTGGTGGTCTGCATTTCCTCCAGCAGGAGGGAGAGATATGACGGATCCGAGGAGGCTAATTGCGACAATTTTGCAATCGTCGTTCATCAAGATGAATGAATGAAACTGGGCCACCCCAGCGCTCAGAAACGGAGTGGGGTATACTCAGACGCATTTTATTTTTTACAATTGTAAGTAAAGGAACCAATGTAGTTACCAAACTTTTCCAAAACACCATGTTTCACGTCCTCACCAGCATATCTCTACACACATACCTGAAGTTCACTTCATGAGCAGCAGATGTGGACTGCAAGATGTGTCTGGTTCTCATTCTGGTTTGGGGTGGTCATCTTTCTGACGCATTTTTAATGAAAGGCAGTCAGTTGGGCTGTGGAGGAAATGGGCGGCGAGAACTTCCCTTTACAAACCAGGCCTACATTCCTCTCACATCTCTTGGTTTTTTCCCCCCTAAAAAAGGGGAGCGGATAGAGTGAGTAAGAAGGGGGTGGAGAAAGAGAGAGAGAAGGAAAGGGAGCGTGAGATGACCAGGAGAGGAGAGGCAAGACGAGGAAAGAGGGATAAACTTTGAACACTTCTTGTTTCCTTGAGCTTCACAAGGTAAAGTCAGATCGATTCTCGTTTTTGATGATTTGAGATTTTTTCCTGCAATTGGATTGTTTGGGGAATGTTTAGAGAACTTCTAAAAAAAAAAAAAAACCAAAAAACCTTGTTTTGAACTTTAAAATGTGTGGAACAGTTTTGGAAAGTTTCTTAAACATCAGGAACATCCATGTGTATAGTCGGTGATGTAATTAGAGGGGATTAAAGCGGACGTTATATACACGTCAGCCGATCACAATTTTTTCATTTTTATGTTTCATCATCTTTATTAAAGTGAACGTTTTTGGCACAGCAACACCGATTTAAAAGTCGCTCTCTACATAGGGATTGTTCTGCATGACAAAAAAAAAAACAGTTGAGAGGAGTGTCTCAGAAACGGGAAGACCAGAGTCTGTGCCAGGTATCCAAACAGGAGAGAATAAACGAGAGCTTGGGGATACTTACTTCCTGCTCCTGCAAAAAAAAAAAAAAATGGAATAACAAATACCCCATATTATTAAGGATTATATAACGTGTTTAACATTATTATTATTATTATTATTATCATCATTGTTATTACTACATTATAAGGATTATTAACTCGCTGTAACAAGCTTCACGTGGCTTCACATGTGTCATGAGTCACTTTTCAGCCTGTTTATCAAAGCAAGGCCGAGCGAGGTTCTGAATGGGCTCTCTGTCGCGAATGCGCTCGTGCACTCGGCAAACTTCAGGCTAAACTTAAAACACTTACTTTAGAATACAAATGAACCAAGTCCTTGAGTCTGGAGTCGTCTTCTTGACAGTGTTTTGTACCGAACCACTGTATCTACGGAAGTCAAATTTTTATTTATTTATAGACATGATCACAGTGGAACCAGTGCGTGAGCTCTTTATTTACTTTCACACGTATGTGATAAAATGCTGAGTTGTGCAAAAAAAAAAAAAAGAAAAAAAACAAAGAAGAGGATCCGAAACCGGGAAATGACTTCACAGACACGTGTGCAGATTTAAGTTGCCTCACAACCCTTCTGTAAAAGTGGATAATTGACATAATGTATGGGCTTAGCTGAAGATCAAAGTAGCGAGAACACACACACACACACACTAGTGTTCACACAGCGCTCCTAACGGCATGCTCCTTCAGACTCTTTCGGTTGGTGTGGAGATGATTCCTTGGTAGATATGTAGAGGAACGTGAGGGTGGACTCACTCCTCTGCCCTTTGGGAGAGAGGAGTTAGATTGGAAAAAAACAACTCCGTGGCTTTTTTCTTTTCTTTTTTTGCCTAAAGGAGTTCACAGATCCAGTTACGATGGCCTTCTTGTTGATGTTCGTGACGTTGCTGCATTTGGTCACGCTGGCCATGGTGTTCATCGCCACTATGGAGAAGGTACGATCATTTCTGCGCTGAGAAAAATATTTACAGTATTATTATTGGCAGCGTCAGTAGAACATCATCTCGTTGGTCACAGGGAACATGGAGGAACAGTAAGTTTTTATGAGATGTATTAATCTTTCACTACGTTACAGTCCTGGTGGACGTGGGACGAGGTGGAGCGAGCGGATCTCTGGCACAAGTGCATTTACGACAACAACACAGACACCTTCATGTGCGCCTCTGCATCCGAGAACGGTACATACGCTCATGCTCTCTGAATAGATATGAACAGAAATGAATGATAATTTCTCTTACTGTCTGCTCGCGGGTCGGTGACAGAGGTCTCACGTGTGTCCACCGTCACAGATTGGTTGCAGTCGGTACAGGCGCTCATGGTCCTGTCCGTGATCCTCTCCTCCATCTCCTTCATCGTGTTCATTTGCCAGCTCTTCACCACGGCCAGGAGGGGACTCTTCTACTTCAGCGGGCTTTCCCAGATCTTGGCAGGTAAAAAAATATATATAAAAAGGTATATATTTAAGAAGCCTAATTACATATGAAGAATTCTGAAACAAAACCTTTAGTTTCAAGGCTGACAGTCTTGTCATTAATAAAAGATACGGGAAAACCAGCTCTTTTCAGCGAGTCAAATCATTTGATTCAACTCATCAGTAAGAGTCGACTCTTTCAGCTCCCAAATGGCTCACAGCCATTTCCCCCCTCTAAACTGCTCAATTTGCCATTTTGTGCGCAGTGATCGTTCTTCTTTGCCTAAATGTGATCAATACTATTTCATTACATCTAACTGCTGATTAACAAAAAAAACATTACTTTGCGCTGCATTTTGTAAACTCCATTTCAATGTTGAAAAGAGTCGACTCTTTGTCTCGCGAACGACACTCCAATACTAGTAGTGCTGTAGTTTGAATTACATTGTTATTTAATACTGAAGAAACGATTGTTTGAGCGTTTAAAACAAAATAATGTTTAGAATTCAGTAGGGTCAACGTCTGAGTTTCACTAACTCAAGACTTAATCAGGTGTCGGATCGTTTAGGTGAACGTTGAGAGTCGACTCGCATAAAAGATCCGAGTCGCATAAAAGAGCCGAGTCGTTCGCGAATACCACATATCTAGCAGTATTGTAGTTTGAATGACATTATTTAATACCGAATAAACAATTATTTACGTACATAAAAGAATATGCAGAATATATGGTCAAAGTCTGAGTCTCATTAATTCAAATATGAGTCTTGGCTCATATAACTTAGTGGCGAGATACCAAGCAAGAAAGATTAGCATATAGCAAGCATCATATGTATATTCAACAAGCACAGAAGTCGACTGAAGTGCAAATAAATTCACAAGACAGCTGTCGCCCTCCTTCTAAGTTATAAGACTAATTTGGATATATAATTTAAAAACGTTTTGATATATACTTACAGTTTCCTGTTCACAATGAATGAACACGACAGGCGTCGAGCTTCAGACAATCTGCTTAATTAAGAGATGGTACGGTCCACTGTAGGGGTGATTAGCTAGCTAGCAAACTAAATTGGCCAGCCGTATATTCATGCAACCTTTACATCATGAATCAACTGGTGTGCAACCTAATTAACTAATAGCTAAGATAGTTATATTTAAATTACAAGACCAAGTCATCTTTCTACTTCCCAGATACTAACGGGTGTTCACAATGAATTAACATATAATGGTATGGTCCGTCGTAGGGGTGTTTGAAAGTATAATTTATGTCTTTCAAACACGTCTGTGGAAACAAATTAATTTTGACGTTAACTTTTAAAACGATTTAATACATGGAACTATTTAGTACTTATATTTTTAACATCAAGATTTGTCTCGAATACTGCATTAGAGCTGCATTATACCTAGAGTTAGCGTTACAAACAACCGACTAGCTAGCAAGCTGAATTAGCATAGACGTTGACGTGCGTGAGGCAACGGAAGCTATTAAGACATGGTATGGTCCTTTGTAGGGGTGTTTACGCACACATGACACGTCTTTCTGACATATTTCTGGAAAAATTTGTTTAGTGTTAACTAGAATTACGCATTACGAATAACTTTAGAAGACTCTTTGTGTTTTTGTTTTACGTGAGAGAGATAAAGTCTTATTTTGGAGAGGTACACACATCCGCCTTCCCCCAAAATAAAAAAAAAAAATATATATATCCCTGGGTAATTCACATCCTTCATGAACAATGCTTGATTGATACAGTGCTTTTATGTTTGTTATACTGTGAACAATATGTTTGGCAATAACAGATATGTCCTCTTGGGTTTTTTATTCTTTCGGCAATCAAACCAAATCCTATTTTAAGCACATTTACTCTTCTCCCTCTCAGGTCTGGCGACATTTGCAGCAGTCCTGATCTACACTTTCCAAAGAAAAGAGATCCTACAGGACCCTCGGGAGCTGAGTAAGGGCCATTTCGGTTACTGCTTCATCCTGGCCTGGGTGTGTGTCCCCCTGCTGCTCAGTAGTGGGGTTCTCTATATCCACCTGCGCAAGAAAACACACACTGCGGCGTGAATCATTTGGGAACGAGTCGGTTCTTTGAATCGACTCTTTTAGATGTACTTTGAGAGCCGACACGCATGTACGAGCTTTATTCCGCCCCCCTTTTGTTCTGTAGCTATATTTTAATCAAAATCCTTCTACGAAAACAGTTTTTAAACATCTGACCTGTTTGTTGTGTCAAGCGTGAATGATGAGACGTGTGTTTGACTGCTTTGTTGAATATTTAAATAGATTTCATTAAGATATATGTGTTGTTAAGTAAGATAGAGTAAGGTAGAATAAGATTAGTCACATCTAGGCAAAGAAGTACAATCACTGTTCAAAATATGGAAAACTGCTCAGTTTAAAAAAAAAAAAATGGCAAGGAGCCAAAAGAGTCGACTCTTATTGGTGAGTCAAATGTGAATCAAAAGATCAGACTCACTGAAAAGAGCTGGAATTTCCATCATTAACCTCAAGTATTTCCATAACCAAATATTAATAAAGCTTAGTCAGAGGTTAAATTTTGCTTTAGGAAAACAAAAATCAACAGTCAGTGTAGTTATAACAATGATATTTATAAAAATAAAAAAAGCCAGGTTAATTAAGTACATACAGGTTTATTGCTGGGCATTTTGGTGGTCATCAAAAAAAAAAAAAAAACTCATTATACAATCTAAACACTGATGAATACTATTTGTAATCAGTGACGATTTGTTATGAAAGGAAATTTAAAAAATTGGAATAATCTCTTGAAATAATAGGATTTAGTAAAGATTTCGTAATTCTTCTGTAAATAGGGATCTGGAGTAGCAACTAATTTTCACCTCTCCATTTAAAAGAAATGGTCCATTTTCTTTTTCTTTTTTTTCTTTCTTTCTTTCTTTCTTTTCTTAGTATTTATCAGTGTTTAGATTGTATAATGAGTTTTTTTTTTTTCTCATCCCGGATCATTTAGCTAACATTCCGCCCAATCAGTTGTTATTAATTTTTTTAATTAATTTAAATGTAATTTAAATTTAAGAATATTGTTTAAAAGAGCTACCGACTACACAGTTTACCATCTTCCCATAGATGGCGCTGTTGTCCTTAAATAGTAAAAAAATCATATGACCAAAAAAAAAAAAAAAAAAAAAAAAGGTCATAAGTATTATGGCCAAACATAGAGCTGGAACATATGTATTATTGCAGAAGTATTATTATCAATATTATTATTTTTTGTAACTGGACTGAAATGAAATGTCTCCCATTGGTAATATACAATACAGAGCTTTGTGGCATGTTTTTGAATGTCATTTTATTAATATATTAACAGATAAATGCATTAATTGTAACAATATTACTTTTAATAAGAGTACTTTTAATAACACTTGCACTTTTATTATTTTTTCATATTTTCAGTTTTCTTTCTTGATATATATTTTTTTATGTAGAGTATACTATACAATATGCTGTTATTAAAGGATCTAAATGCTTTTTTCCCTTAATTATTACTATTATTATTTACATTATTAATGCATTAGCAAATACTATATGAACATTTACCGGTAATAATGAAGGAACATCTGTAAAACCTAACATACTAAATGGTATAAATGACATTTCTGTGTCTCCTTTATTTAGTTCTAAGGGTATGCAAATTTTTGCACAAGACGACGTTACAAAATTTGGTTACTGAACCTGTTTTGGTGGATTTTCTTCATTTTAGGCAAGAAAGATTTCAATTCCCAGACGCTCTTCATTTGTGAAATAACACTAAAACCAATGAGTGTGTCGTCGCCGGATCTCCTGGTGATTATCACACATTGCTCACTTTTAACACACATTTGAGGCTAGGGCCTATATCAATGTTCAGTAGGAACTGATTTAATATAATTCACTCCAACAAATGTCATCATTCGGTTCCTATTATTTTATCTGACCTTCTGCTATGAGAAGCATGAGGTGCACCTCTCTCTGGACTGTAGATGCTCCCATCAGTGGATCTCTGGCTCAGTAAACGAGACCTGCTCATCTGGTAGAACCAGTCACGATTTGTATAGTCTGAGAGTACAGAGAGAAAAGAGGCACTTTGTGTGAGCTGGAGAGGAGAACACATACAATACGGATGGAAACACAATATTAGGATACGCCTTATCAAGCGAAGATTAAAAGGGAGAAAGTGCAGCTTTCCTCAGATCAGCGACGACTGATTAATGCTGAATGTCTGCTTACAGTGAGGATGAACAAGGATGAAGGCTGAAAGAGCACACTTTTCAAGTAGGTCACATCTCAATTAGGTAAAGCTACAATAAATGAAATGAATAAAAATGAAAGCTTAAGATGTGTGTGTGTGTACGTGTGTGTGTGTGTGTTTTTTTTTTCTCCCCTGTAGCTATCAACTCAAGTATAGCTTTCAGCATTATTTCCAAATTGCACAACTTGTGTACACAAGGCATAGGTGACGTGTTTGAGATAGGCAGAGAACATTTCTCAGGCTGAGCTTTCTCACACTGGCTCAAGCAAAAGCTTTTTCACTCATAAAGAACAATTTCCATTGCATTACAGGTCTAGTTTTTAGTTTAAAACATCTGTGCTGCTACAGCAAGGAGGAATGAAGATGAAACTTTTCGGATGACGTCCACAAGACATCGCTTATTCTTCACATAACACCATGAGAGACATCACCACCATCACCACCACCACCACCACCACCACCACATAAAAGGACTTCTGCTGTTATTTCTGACCACGATGCCCAAATCTCAGGAGCAGAGCCTAAATGAGGATGTGGTCTTCCTTCCGGTGAATGAGTCCAACCCGGAGTTCCTCCATTCGGAGGTGGAACGCAGTGCCCTGGAGTCCCTGCTCGGAGATGGTCCTGGAGCTTTCTACACCAAACTGAGTGCACATCAAATCGAACCCTTTCTGTCCCCGGAGGAGGTGAATCAGGTCTCCCGCTGGGTGGAGGATCATCACGTGGACGTCGCGGAAAACGGAGACGTCGGGAGTGAAAGCAGCTCAGGCGTGCAGGGCTTCTCGGATCAGTATTTCCCCGAGCTTTCAGACACGCCGGCTCCCTGTCTGGAGCTCGGATGGCCGGTGAAGAACAGACGGGACTGTGTGGAACGAGCCATGGTCTACACCAATCCTCCAGTGGATCAGGCTCCTCATATCCGTGAGGTGATCAGGAGGCTGCTGCAGGGAGCCACCACGGTAGGTACGATGGTCATCACGAAGAAAATCTGAATCTGACTTTTCGGACCGGATTGGTTCATATCGCAGGTCATATTAGTGCACAATTTAACAAATTCACTCACTAAAGTGCCAATTCTGAATCACCTGTGTCATCCGCAATATAGGTCATGTCATATTTTCCTTCCAATGCATAATTAAATTGTGGTGTTTTGTTAGTTTAATGATTCCTTTAACTCTCATGTTACCTTCGAGCCAAACTAGTATACTACAAATATAACAATAATATCTTTCCAACATGAAACATTATGAACTTTAGCTTAATTTCTCTCATGAAAAATTGCATTTATATGACATACAGCAACAAGACGAAGTATTTACTCAAAACTGACGCAGTTTTGGAAATATAAAAAGAAAATTTTATATATATAAATAAAGAGATTTTAGTCACATTGTGATCAACTGTAATTTGCATTTTCCATCAGCAGCAGCAGAAATTTTGTCTGTAAATCTGTGCATTTCCATAAATGTGGTTTATTGTCCTAATAACTGGTGTTGGGTGTTTAAATACATTTTACACTTTTAATTCCCAACAATCAAGTGATGAAACACATAGACATATTGTGCTTGTAACAAAAGATTAAACCAACACTGCTGGTTTATTTCCAGACTACATGCTTGTTTTGACTTGTTTTGAACCGGAGGGAACCATAATTTGCATTCCAGCACCTACTGTGCTGCGTGTCTTCACTGTGTTTGTTTTTTGTCGAGCAGCTGATCGCTATTGTAGCGGACAGAATCACAGACAGCACTGTGATCGGGGATCTGCACTCCGCTGCATCGCGAGGCGTTGTTATCTACATCATCCTGAACCGAAGACCTGCACAAGATAACCTGACGCCAAACCAGCTCAAGCACCCGGTTAGTCAAAAAATCTGAACCCCAGCACCATTTAAACAATTCCCCATTCCCTACAGCAACAATCACTCTGGCTTTTCAACATGATGGGTCATTTCCCAATTTAAACCCTTTTTTAAATAAATTTTTAAAAACTGCTTGGCACTACATGCAGCTCTGTTGTAGTAACCCATACAACATTCTTTTCCCTCTTCGAGTGTCAAAGAAAGGAATGTCAGTGATGCTCCACACAAAGCCAAGAGTAACAGGTTACACTGCATTCATAAGTCAGAATTAGCGCTTGTCTGAAAAAATTATGCTTCATGGAACTGCAGATTGAGACTGTATTTAGGATAAACATATCTAAGAATGCGTAAAGTGTTAGTGCCCCTATTTACTGGAAGTAAACGAACTGGAACACCAGAGGTTTGTAAAATAACCAAACATCTAAAAGGTTCCTTAAGGATTCTGTGGATGGTTAAGGCCACTGGAGTAGCCACCAAGTGCCAGGGTGTGACCGTGCCACCTGAATCTGCAGCTGAGGTGCCCTAATATGTGCCTGATTAAAAAATAAAAATAAACATTATTATGTTTTGGTTTTAAACTTTATAACATCAACATCAGCCGCATCTCTAGATGAGTGGTTGCTACACACACCAGGTATAAAAATTTCCCAATGTCGGTTAATGGTCGGCTAAACCATTCTCATTGCTCATTTTTAGGTCCAAATTGACAAATCGGTCTATGTAGAGCCGTTCAACATGTTTACCTTATCAGAAACGTTTTTAGGAATTTAAGAACCTTAACTATCCAAAGAACTCTTGAAGAACCATTTTCTAAGTGTGTATGTAGTGCTGATTCAGTTGTCCTTCTGGTAGAACTCTACAAAATGTTTTCCTATCAGAAAGGTTTCCAAGTAGAACCCTTAACTTCAACTATCCAAAGTACACTTTAAAAAAACTTGAAGAACCCATTCTCCAGGTGTGTACACAACATTTTTAGACGCATTAAAAGTTCTTCAGTTGTCCATCTGTGAAACCCTTAAAAAGTCTATGTAGAACCCTACTACAGTCTTTCCTTATCAAAAAGGTTTCCATTAAGAACTTGGGAAGTGAAGCACCTTAACTATCCAAAGAACCCTTTAAAGACCACTTAAAGAACCATTTCTATCATTAAGAAAAAATGATAACCATTAAAAGGTCTATGTAGAAGGCCACACCAGAGTGTGTGCTCCTGATCAAAAAGGCTTTTAGGAAGCTAAGAACTACCCAAAAACTACCCCCCCCCAAAAAAAAAAAAACCCTTTAAATAACTATTGAAGAACCACTTTCCTAACCGTGTACACTCTTAAAAAATATTTTAAAAAATATAGTGCTGATTCAGTTATTCTTCTGGGGGAACATTTAAAGATTGTATGTAGAACCAAGTAAGACCTTTTATTTATTTATTTATCTACTTATTTATTTATTTTTGGCATTTAAGACCCCTTGATTATCCAATGAATCCTTGAAGAACCCTTTTTTCTAAGAGTGTATGTATTAACTGGATAAGTGTGTGGTACAAACTCTAAATCATTAGTCATTATTTTCTTTTTAATACCTAGAACCTGCCTGGAGTTGGTACTTGGTGTAGCTCTTTGAAAGGGTTCTCAGCCACCTCAAAGTGTTCTATGTGGAACCCTTTCTGATAATTAAACCCTTATTCTCCTGAAAAAAAAAGGCTCTTCACGGGCTCATTGTGCTTTGTGATGAGTCATTTGTAAACAAGTTGACTCAAGTTGAATGAGTCAGCTCTTTTGGGTGAACATTGGATATATGGTCCGGAATCTTCTTCAGCTTTTACTTTAATGAAAGTTATGCGCAGACACAGCAGACATGAGAATATACAGTAATAATACTAGTTGGAGATACCCTATATTGTAGAGTTTTACATAGAACCTTTAAGTGTTCCTCCACATGGATACACCAAAGAACCCTTTAGGATGCTAGATGGAACCTTATTGCATGGAATGTATTGGTGTTATTCTCCAAATGCCTTTCCAACAACATAACAGCAATGCCAATATCTTGTGATCTGCCCTTTTGACAGAACATTATAGTTCGGATTTTGGGTGGAAAGACGTTCAGGTCTGGAAATGGGAAGATGGTGGTGGGAGAGCTGAAGGAGAACTTTGTCCTGGTGGATCTGGAGATGGTGGTTCTGGGCAACTACAGGTAGGAGAGATCTTCTGAGGTGATTTCAAGTGGATGTATGTGTCAAACTTCCAAGCTAGTGGTTGGAAATTGGGACAAAATGTGTTAGAAATAATAATAATAAAAAAATTAACTGCGTAAGATATTTTAAAAAATATTTCCAA
This sequence comes from Cranoglanis bouderius, assembly GCA_023630585.1. NCBI lineage: Eukaryota > Metazoa > Chordata > Actinopteri > Siluriformes > Cranoglanididae > Cranoglanis > Cranoglanis bouderius. The sequence continues at coordinate 2,096,210 of CM042572.1, forward strand.
TAAAGAAGGAACATTTGCTCAAGATTTAGCTTAAGCTTTAGCTTAAGGGATCTTCAGTGGCCTATCGGGACAAACCATTATGGATTCCAAGCAGAACCATTTTAGAGAAACCTTTGTCATCTAATTTACCCTTAAAGAACCCTTTACAAAAAACATTTTTCTAAGAGTGTACCAAGTACCGAGAGCTAAATGTTAAATTCCTGACAGGTTACAGATATTAAGAAAAAAATAATAGTTAATACATACTCTCTTAAAAGTATAACCATTTTTAAAGCTAAGAATACTCAGTTATTTAAACAAACCCTTAAGAAACCCTTAGAAAACATTTTCCCCCCCAAGAGTTAATTTCTTCTTAATAGTTAGAACCTGTTTTGGTAATCTTGATACTTGGTTTGAAGGGTTCTTTAAGGATTCATTGGATAATTAAGGGTTATCATCTGAAATGTTCTACTTGTAACCTTTTCTGATAAGGAAACACTTTGATGTAAGGGTTCTACATAGAACCTACAATGATTTTCTCAGCACAACAACCGAATAACCCTTTTTAAAAATGTACATAAATGCAAATATCATGCTTCAACCAATTGTACTGCACTAGGTAAAAATGTTTAGCCCAAAACCCTGATTCACTTCCTGTTTTCCAGCCTGACCTGGATTGACGCTCATCTACACCGTCAGCTCATCACTGTCCTGAGTGGCCCGGTGGTGGAGTTATTCGACCAGGAGTTCCGCATCCTCTACGCCGCCTCACTACCCGTTCCTGACTCGTGGAAAGCTGCCGGGCCCATGGAGCTTCCCAAGATTGATAGCACTCTTTTCCAACCAGAACCAAATACCCCAAAACAAGTGCTGCTTGACTGCCCTTCCAGCCCTCCACCACCCTTTGCTGACTCTCCTATAGACTGGGATGTTCTCGGGGTCTTCCAGAAGAGTGAAGACTCTCCAGAAGACCAGGTTTTGCCCGAGTTTTCTGAAGAACCGCCAAAGTTTCACAGTACAGGACCTGACTGGCATACTGAGGCTCCTGGAGCAGGTGTAATAGATCTTCATATGAATGAATGGCAAGATGAAAGCAAGTGAGTGGATCAAGTTTAGGATTTTTGGCCCAGTCTATTCTTTAGGTTATAAGATCCAGTGGTATGGTTCGTATAACACTTCATTAAGGGTGTAATATTGCCTTCACACAGTTTCCAGACTATACAGTCCTAAATTTAGCCTTGAGCCAAATAACCACAAATACAAGTAAAGAAACCCCCTGCACCCCTCTTATCTCTTACATCTGAGCATCAATAATATGCATGTCTCATGCTATCTTTTATCTATGACACAGATTATATCATGTTCCGGCTGAGCTGAGGCACGTACCAGATCATCAAGCGATGTTTTGGTGAGTCAGAAACTTTCCTGTGTTTTTTTTAAAACACTATTTGTGCTTATTCTTGGATTCCTAGTTTGTATACAATCGTATTTATCTATGTATCATTATCCCACAACACAGCAGTTCTCAACTCTGATTGGTCATCTCTGAACCACAGTTTATATTAATGCCCTTGCTCTAATACAACTCATATGGCAGATGCTCCACATAATGTGCTGTTACTTAACAAAGAAGGAGTCGAAGGAGTCTCCAGTGCTAGCGCTTTGTACCAGTCGTGTCTAGTTTTCCGACATTTCTGATTATTTTTTAATAACAGCACAACACAGTGTTTTGTTTCTTACATAACTTTATATATCTTCTTTTGTAAAAGGAACATGCAAAAACCAGAGAGGCTTCAGTACGGGTTCCTGACAGAACGTGACGAGGGACCGGCCATGTTCAGGCACCGAGACTTCAGGATGGATAGGAACCTGATGGAAGACAATGTGCCCTTCTCACGCGCTCACAGACAGGACTGTCTACCAAGTCTGGACAGGAGTTGGGGGGAAAATACCATCCCAGATGAGATGACACCCGGGTCAGCTGCAGCTCCAGTCCATCATAAGGTGCTATAACGCAACATAACTGCGTATATTTTCACATTAAGTTAGAGGACGTGCTAGGGCCTGAAAACCTGACCTTCTCTGAGGGAAGTCCCGGGGAATCTACGCTCTTAAAAATTAAGAACCTTCAAGGGTCCTTTGGTCGTCCAAGTGGAGGAACCCTTAAAAGTTTCTAAAACAGGTTCTTGGACCTGAAGTGTTTTCATTTCCTTCATTTGTCCTAAATTGCTTGAAAATGGTGCATTTAGTTGCTCAAATTCTTTTTTTTTAAATGATGCATTCTGAATTAAGGGTTCTCCAGTTCTCTCTCTGGGGGAACCCTTAAAGGTTCTATGCAGAGTATTTTGGAGGCTAAGAAACCTTAATTATATAATGAACCCTTGAAGAAACCCTTGAAGAACCCTTATTTCAAAGCGTGTAGTAGTAGTAGTAGTAGTAGTAGTAATAATAATAATAATAATAATAATAATAATAATAATAATAACAAAATTATACATGAAATATGAGAAAACATCAAATTTGTTCTATGAACAATATATTATGTAAAAATCAAATGGAAAAAAAAACAAACAATAAAAATAAAATGTGTAAGAAATAAACTAACATATCAGATAAAACATCATATTACAAGGCATATACCCAAAGGCCTGAGTAAAACAGGGAAAAAAACAGGGTACAGTTGTGGCGGTTCTAAACTGGGCATGTGTGTGGTACAAACCATTTAGCTCATCTGTCTTAGTATACTATATGGCCAAAAGTTTGTGGACACCTGACTGTCACACCCGTATGCGGTTCTTCCCCATACTGTTGCCACAAAGCTGGAAGCACACAATTGTATAGAACGTCTTTGTATGCTGTAGCATTACAATTTCCCTTCACTGGAACTAAGAAGCCCAAACCTGTTCCAGCATGACGATGTCCCTGTGCACAAAGCGAGATCCATGAAGACATGGTGTGTTAAGTTTGGAGTGGAAGAACTTGAGTGTCCTGCACAGAGCCCTGACCTCAACCCCACTGAACACCTTTTTGGATGAACTGAAACTGGAGCCTCCTCGCCCAACATCAGTGCCTGACCTCACTAATGCTCTTGTGACTGAATGAACAGAAATCCCCACAGCCGTGCTTATTGGAAAGCCTTCCCAGAAGAATGGAGCTTATTATAAAACTCAAAAAATCTGTATTAACGCCCATGGTTTTGGAATGGGATGTTCACAAAGCTGTAACGGTTGGGTGTCCACATAATTTTGGCAATATAGTATACCTTAGCATACTTTACTGTGAACGAAATATACTCTCAGAATATATTTTAAATTATACTGCTTTTCCATACGGGATGTACGACGATTCACCTTAAATGAAAGCAGGTAAATATGAGAACTCTTTCTGACTCTTGCTTTTCTTTCAGAAACCCATCATCGTGAGTGCTCCTCAGACCGACAGCTTTTGGAGGCTGGGTGATCTCCTGAAAAAGATCAGCGCTGATCACAGCACCACGGGCCTGCAGTCAAAAATGGCCAAAAATACAGTCAGCAAATCCACTCTGGACCTGAGTTCACTGGGGACTGAGACACTGCAGAAGAGCCAGAGTCAGGCCAATGTGCGTCAGACCCGGTTCTAGCTCCTGCTTACTTATTTGTACCGCTGGCATTATTAGTACACTCTTAAAAAAGAAGTCTTTTAAGGATACTTTGATTAATTGAAGGTTTTACGCTTACTAAAGAGACTCTAATCTAGTACCTACAGTACATAGAACATTTAAAGTTTCTCCAGAGGGACAAAATGGATAACTTTTAAACATTTATTCCTATGAGTGTATTCTGGTATCTTATGTGTGGGGTACAAATGGACGTTTTCAACATTTACATTATTAATTTCATTCTGAAATGTCTTTCTCCGCTCTAGTTATACGACAGCTTCCCGATAACTCCGGCTCTAGCCCTGATGAAAAAGCGCAACGATGAGATCAAATCTTCACTTCTGAGAAGTCCGAAGGCTTTCCAGCCGCTACAAAGACCCCGCTCTTTCAGTACAGGCCTTAAGAGGGACATGTGGAAATCTGCTTTACTCAGAGAAAAGAATAATGACGAGGACAAGTGATGAAATCCCGACGAGACGAGCGCAACGTGAAGCAGAAGATAAATACAGTTCCCCTATTAGGATGGGCCTAAAGGCTAATTTACAACGGCGACAATTGTCTTTCGACTGAACACTAAGCAAATAACTAAGCTTTTATGTCACTAAATGATCGAGGAGACGTGTTAATAAATCACCTGAACTAAAGATGAAGTGCTTGTAATGCATCAGTAGAATTTGTTTGATTTTTTTAACAAGTACAGTACGACAAAAAGTAATAAAGTGAATAATTGGTGTCGTAGTGCCAGAAGAACACTGGGTCAAAAAGAAGGAACATTTATCATCACAGTTTAATCATCACATTTTAAAATTTAAGGCCTATATGTTTTACATTTACCATCTCATTGTCCGAAGGGGGAGCAGTTATAAGAAAATAATCGAAGTGTTATTCCTCTTACACCACAGCAATTTACAATTTTGTTTATATTTATTAAAGAACAACACATCGTACTTTTTATCAGTTTGCATTTACGTTTAATGTTGTTGAACATCATCATTCTCTCACCACGCTCTCTTTGTTCTCTCTCTTAAAGTTGATTTAATATACAAATATACAGCTTGTCCCGTCGCCGAGGAACCGCAAAGTGTAAACCCGTCTGTCCCGAAGATGTCGGAGAACTTAAAGTTAAAGCTTCTGAAACTGGAGACTCCTTCCATCACTGTTAAATAAAACTCTTCTTACAGAAACCCTCATCGTATCAGCATAACGCGTTTACACGGAGCGTCCGCCGTACAGGTCCGCGTGAACGAGCTGTTACTATAGAAACGATACCGTATCGGGACGAGCGCTCTGATCATAAATAAACCCGTGATTTGCAGCTGCACTGCTGTCAGAGCTGCTGTTATAGAAAATCTGACCAATCAGAATCCAATCAACAAGTCTTAAATCTTTCTGACTCAAATAATGATTCGCGTGTTATTTTTCGGGAAAAGATAATTACGAAACACAACTTGTGTATAATCCTCACAGCCGTGTGTAATACCACGGCAACCCAGTGGTTAAAAACCACTATATGATTTATACCTCTTTTTTTTTTTCCTTAAAACAAAAAAAAGGGTTCCTCAGGATATTTTGGATAGATAAGAGCTCTAGCCGTCTGAATGGGTTCGACTTTAAAAGAGAAAAATTCTTACCTGTTGTAGTGTTTCTAAGCTTTGAGCCCCCCCCCCCCCCCCCCCAAAGTACATAGAAACAATTTAAAATTAAAAGCTGAACTGTCTCTTATTTATTTATTTTTTTAAAAAAGGGTTCTCCAAGGCTCCTTTAAGGGTTCTTAGCTTCTAAAAGAGCTTTACAAACAACATATAACCCTTAAGAGTTCTTCAGTTAACTCCCTCCATGCTGTCTTAAGGGGAAAGAACCACATAACAGGTTTAACGTTATTTTCTTCAGCCTTCTTGAAAAATTTCCCTGTGGTGTATTTACTGTTCTCCTTTTTAAGGAATTGCCCAATTGTGTTTATGGGAAACACACACACACACACACACACACACACACGTGCACATACAGCAGAAGATTTTAATACTGACTCATAAATGGACTATAGAACACGTGTGTGTGTGCGCATGTGTGAGTGTGTGTGTGTGTGTGTTTGCTGATGTGTGAGTGTGTGGGCAATAAGAATGGGGGAGTGTCAGTAGTGGGTGCACTGTGTCACTGTGACATTTGGGAAGTTACATCTGTGATGTCATGCATGACAAGTCTACACGCTCCGTTAGTGATATACAGGCAGTTATTCAAACTGTCTAAAGAGCTCAAAACCACTCTGACCATTAACCGTGTCTGTGTGTGCTGTGTGTGTGCCGTGTGTGTGCTGTGTGTGTGCCGTGTGTGTGCCGTGTGTGTACCGTGTGTGTGCCGTGTGTGTTATACACCCTGAGTGATGTGGCTCGTTCTGGCTCTGCTGCTGCCGCTGTCTCTGTCCCTGGGATACAAGGTGGAACCAGGATGTGATGACTGGAGACTTGATTCCTCGTCCTCCAGCAAAGTTTGCTGTGACAGATGTAAGGAAGGTAAGTGACAATGACTGAATAAACATGAGACAATTACAAAATACAAGCAGTGTGTGTGTGTGTGTGTGTGTGTGTGTGTGTGTGTGTGTGAGACTAGATTTAACTCTTGTGAAAAAATATTTCATGCTAACGTCATGTTGAATTAACACACACACACACACACACACACACACACACACACACACACTAAGTTTACTATTGTTTCATAATTCTGTGATTTTAATGAATATAAACTGCCATTTTTTTTAAACTTGTGTTTTGTTACACTACTTCACTACTTCACTGTAGTGAGAGAGAATCGAATTTTCAAAAGACCTTTATTACAATTACTAAAAACGTGTCCTATCAATTCTCACTTCGTTAAAAGATGAATAAATACAAAAAGATAAAAATAAAATCAAGGACAATATATACATCATCTTAAAATGTATACAAACTGTAACTTGTCGACAATGACTTTACACAAAGCTCCTTTATAACACCAAATCAAATTATAAGAAAAAAAAGAAAGTGAGAGAGGGAGAAAGAGAAACAGAGAAACAGAGCAAGAGAGACAGAGAGTGTGTGTGTGTGTGTGTGTGTGTGTGTGTGTGTGTGTGTGTGTGAGAGAGAGAGAGAGAGAGAGGCATAGACAGAGACAAAGAGAAAGAGAAAGAGAGGCAGACAGCAAGATATACATACAGACAAATGGACTGACGGAGACACACACACAGACAGACAGGGAGACAGAAATAGAGAAAAAAGACAGGACAAAGAGAGAGAGGGAGAGTGAGAGACAGATAGAAAGAGAGGGAAAGGGAGAGAGAGAGAACGAGAGAGAGGGGAGAGGGAAAGAAAGACAGATAGAAAGAAAGAGAGAGGGGGAGGGAGAGAGAGAGAGAGAGAGAGAGAGAGAGAGAGAGAGAAGGGTAGAGAGAGAGAGAGAGCAGATGGTAAGAAACAGACTGAAAGAAAGAAAGAAAGAGCTTCCTGAGCGTGAACAATGTGATGCAACAAGACATGACACAAACGTGAGAAGTGTAGGTGAAAGTAGCAACCATGACACACGCACACACACACACACATACACACACGCATGCACACACACACACACACACACACACACACACACACACACACACACACACAGTACCTCAGCAGTATATGATGCAGTTTTTTATGCTGCAGGAAATCGCCTGGTGTCTGATTGTGGTTCAGACGTGAAGCAGCTGTGTGAGCCGTGTGAGAACGGAACATACACTGACACTTTTACTGCCAGGTTCTGCAAAAGATGCACCGAATGCATAAGTAAGCACATCACACTTACACACACCATGCTTTCAGTTACACACGTGTGATATTCCTCAAGCCTTTTACACCAGCAGTGATGACTGGCGATGTATGAAACTAGAATATTCAAATATGTGTTGTGTTGCAGGTCCACTGAGAGTGAAGCAGCTCTGCACTGCCAGCTCTGATACAGTGTGTGAGTGTGTTCAGGGATTTCTGTGTGGAGATAAATCCTGCTCCTTCTGCATCCAAGAGTGTGGTGAAGGAGAAGAACCTACAGAATACAGTGAGTAACTTACCCCGCTTCATAAAGCTTCTGTAATACATAACACAGAGACACAAAGAAAGAAAGAAAGAAAGAAAGAAATGAAAATGTGAAAGAAAGAAATGAAAATGTGAAATAAATAAGGAAAGAAAGATAGAAAGAAAGAAAGAAAGAAATAGAAGGAAAGAGGAAAAGTGAGAGAAAGAAAGAAATGAAAATGTAAAAGAAAGAAAGAAAGAAAGATTGAAAGAAAGAAAGAAAGAAAGAGAAGGAAAGTAATGAAAATCTGAAAGAAAGAAAAAGAGAAGGAAAGTAATGAAAATGTGAAACTAAGGAAGAGAAGGAAATGAAAGAAAGAAAGGCTGACAATGAGAAAAAGAAAAAAGAAAGAGAGAGAGAGAGAGAGAGAGAGAGTTATAGAGACAGAAAAAAAAGACCAAAAAAAAAAAAAAAAGGAAAGTGAGAGAAAGAAACAGAAGTGAGTGATTCAGTGAGTCATTTGACATAAGAGTCGACTCTTTCAACTCCCAAACGACTCTTTTTTCCTCTAAACCAGGCAGTCTGTGATATTCCGGGCAGTAATTTTTCTTATTTATGTAACTCTAGCTTGAATTGTGTAATGAAATCTTACTCTACCTTCTACATTAACTTGCTCTGCATTTTATAAAATGTCATTAACTTACTGTTATTGTGCTTAATTAAGAGGATTTAAGTTTCCTAGGTAGCCTTAGCCACACACACCTTTCACACTGCTCAGACGTCGAAAACGAAACCGAAAGCAAGAAGATAAACACATGTGAGTCGGCTCCCAGCGCTCATGTAGACTCAAAGAACCGATTCGTTTATGAACGACGCATTACAATTCTGATCAAACACACCTGAACAATCACACACACACACACACACACCCTGTAAATAAACCCTAACAGCTCTTTGCGAAGTCTCACTCCTGCTTTTTCACTCTGATGTTTTTATTGTGGCTTGATTTTCCGGTTTTTGTTGATCTGTTTGTGGAGTTTGCATCAGTCCAGTTCAGTCTGTTTGCTGATCGTCTGAATATCGTTTGAAAATCACTTTACCAGGCCTGTGGTTTTGTCTGCTTGTGATTTGAAGAATAAACCTGCACTTACAGTTGAGGTCATAAGTTTACATACACCTTGCAGAATCTGCAAAATATTAATAATAATTTAAAAAAAATAATAATAATAAAAGGGATGATAAAAACTATTCGTTTTTAGTGCTGCCCCGAATAAGCTATCTCACACAACAGATGTTTACATACTGTATAGTCCACAAGACACAATAATAACTGAATTTACACAAATGAACCAGTTCAGAAGTTTACATTACGCTTGATTCCTAATACTGTGTGTCGTTACCTGGATGATCAACGACTGTGTTTATGTTTTGTGATCGTTGTTCACGAGTCCCTTGTTTGTCCTGAGCAGTTAAACTGCCCGGTGTTCTTCAGAAAAATCCTCCTGGTCCTACACGTTCTTTACTTTTTGGTTATTTTGTTTTCTGGGAAACGTGTAAATATCTTATGTGGCTTCTGAAGGGCAGTACTAAATGAAAAAAAAAAGATCTTTAACAAAATAATAATTTAAACCCATTTACACCCTGTTCAAAAGTTTACACCCCCCCCCCCCAGCTCTTAATGTATCGTGTCGCCTTCTTGAGCATCAGTGACTGTTTGCACCTTTCGTAATAGTCGTGTTCGAGTCCCTCAGTCGTCCTCAGCGTGAAAAGATGGCTCATTTGTGTAAATTCAGTTATTAATATAACTGAATTTAACTTGTGGACTTTATGTAAACATCTGTTATGTGAAATGGCTTATTCGGGGCGGCACTAAATTTTTAAAAAATGCTATTTTTATCATCCCTCTTATTATTATTTTTTAAACGATTAACATAAGCTTATGACCTCAACTGTATATCCAACCTGCCTGTGACGTTGCTAACCAGCAGTGAAACCAGAGTTAGCTAATTTTGCAACTAGCTAAAAGTCACCAAGTGGGTTTCCGTTTCTGTATATAAATTTCCTCTCCTTAAACACCAAACCTTATCACACAGGTAAAGTTATTTACTGTTTACTAAAAACCAAAAATTTACTAAAAGGCTAATTTACAGTCCTTGCTTGAAACTAGTCATGAGAACTCAATGAGTCAGATTATGTGGCTCAGCTCACCACTAAGTGTGTGTTGCTAATAAACACATCAGTGTGAAAGCTCATCATAACAATAACGACCTACGTTTCTATAATGACAGGAGGTTGCCGGCCTTGCCCTGCAGGAACATTCAACAGTCAGATCCACCACCACTGCATTAAGTGGAGCAGCAGGTATGACGAGCCTCAAACATGAGCTTCAGTGTGTCTGTGACATGTTTGTCACTGGTGTGACCCATTCTGTGATTTCTTCCTCAGCTGCCCATCACCGGATCAGCAGATCGTGGCTGCGGGGACGGCAGTCAGTGACATCGTCTGTGCTGATATAAAACCCACCACGCCAACGCCAGGCGTTAAATCAGGTGAGATTCCACCAAAAGACTGACAGCAAAGATTCCTGTACACAAAAAATTACACTTCGTTATTTCAGTACCACGCTACGGATAATAATGTGCCTGTGACTGATTGTGTTTCTGCGTGAATTTGTGTAGATCCGGGGCTGATGCTGGTCATCGCTATAATTTGTACCTGCTTGATCATCAGTGCAGCGGTGCCGCTGTGCGTGGCCATGCATTTTAAAAAGGAAAAGACAGAGAAGATGCCACCCAGGCCTGTGGAAACTCCAGCTGGTGAAGGTTGTCATGTTGTACTTAGTAAAAGATATCAGAGTGAGGGACATATAAACATGAAGAAAATGTTTCAATACTGAATAATAAATTCTTCTCTGAACATTTCCAGAAAAACTAAACAAATCGAATGGATATGCGAATGAACTCTCCCCCAGCCCCTCTATACCATGGCCCTTCCCATCATTCGTTGTACGAGTTCCATGATTTACTGTGTGGTTATCATGTAGTGTGAGATTCCCAGTTGTTTAGTGTAATTCCCATCTTTAGTGAGAGATTCCCAGGTATTTAGTTTAATTCCCAAGTCAAGTCAAATTTATTTATAAAGCACATTTAAAGACGACGGCAGTTGATCCAAAGCGCTGTACAAAACATTCAATTTCATCACATTAAATAACATTAACACAAAGAATAACAATAAGTTTTAAGAGAAGATATAAGAATAGCTGAAGTTGATTAGTGTAAGATTCCTAGTTGTTTTGTGTGTGATTCCCATCTTTAGTAAGAGATTCCCAGTTGGTTAGTGTAAGATTCCTAGTTGTTCGGTGTAATTCCCAGTTGTTTAGTGTAAGACTCCGAAGTGTTTAGTGTGTGATTCCCCTTGTTTAACATGTGATTCTCACCAGATCCTCTATGATTTCTATCATGTAGCATGTGATTCCCAGTTGTTTAATGTGTGACACTGTTTATTGTGGGATTCCCACCATTTCTGAGTGAATACTGTCATGCAGTGTAAGATTCCCATTATACAGTGTGTGATTACGATCGTGTACTGTGTATCCCGTAGTGTTAGATTCCCTTTAATCAGTGTGAGTATCAGTCATTTAGTGTGTCTTTTTCGATCAGCATAAGTCGTCAACAAAAACAGTCGGTATGTGTAATGACCCGTCTTTTTACAATCTGTCAGAATTTCGGCAGGTTTAGTTTTGCAACGTAACCGAAGCTTAAACTCGGATTTTCAAAATATTTCAGCTTCATCAGTGTCTGAAAGAATGCAGGGGGGGGGGGGGGGGGGGTGTCTGTCTCCCCAAGACAATTAATCCCAAAATGTTTTGGGCGACTTTACATAGTCTGTGGTACCTTATGACCAGATTAAGTGTTGATTATGTGTTGAATTTGTTCGTTTTATCAAAGGCATAACATTATATCATATATATATGAAACAATCAATTATAAATGATTAACCACACTATTGCTCTGTGTGTGTGTGTGTGTCTCTGTGTGTGTGTGTGTGTGTGTGTGTGTGTTTTCAGCAGGGCGGAGGCTGGTGCCTGAACCTGAACAGTGCAGTTTCTGTTTTCCGCAGGAGGAACGCGGCAGTCATTCGTCTCTGCTCTTGGACGATAAACCCTTTGAGCTGGTTGTCTGACACAAGATTTCTTCATTTTTTATAAATAGTGCTTTCTAAAACAAATATTTTTCTAATTTTCTACACAGCTTTATTAATTAGATTTTTGAATCTGCCTGGTGCAGGGTTATTTAAGGGTATCTTTAAAAAAAAAAAAGGTTGTAATGGATAGTTTGCATTGTGATATTTTATGTTGTTATTATTATTTTTTTCTTCTTTCTGTCAGTGCTATAATTTATTTAATTATTAGAATTGTTGGACTATTTTATTTTTGACTAACTTTTGTTTCTTTATTACTGTTTTTCTTCCCATTGTAAAGTACTTTGAGTAGCATTTTAAATGTATGAAATGTGCTACATGAATAAAGTTTATTATTATTATTATTATTATTATTATTATTATTATAGTACGTTTATAGGTAATAAAGTCTATGATTAAAAATTGGGTCTCGTTCCTACTGTGACTAAATTTACCACAGAGGAATAACAATATAGAAAAAGTGGGTTGAAGCAGCAGAAGCAGTGTGACCACATTCAAGGTGAAGTGTGTGTGCGGGTGTGTGGGTGGAGTGACAGCGTAGCTAAGCAGATCTATAATTCTGACGCAGCTCGACACCTAAACAATCCAGCGTGACAAGAATTCCCCTGCATGTGATTAGAAACACGGTGTGCGCACACACACACACACACACACACACACACACACACACACACACACACACACACACACATACACATAGTTGAACATCATTCTCATCGATTCATTCAGAGACTTGCGTCAGTCACGGGTTATTACTGTCCTTTAAAATAACATTTATTCAGAGCTTTGTTACACCTATTACATGATCTAAAAGTGAAGTTTAATCTGTAAGTACGGAGTGTACAGTGCAAGTTCATTATAAGAATTAAAAAATAAAATGGATGGGTCGCACAAAACACACCAAGGCATTAGCTGTATAACCTAACAAGAAAAAAAAAATCCCAAAGACATCAATAGTCTTTCATTTATAAATGTTTTTTGTTATTCTTTTATGTATCCGAGTCCAAACAAGCTTTTTTATTTAAAAAAAAAAAACGTATTTAAAGATATTTCAGCCGATATCAAAAACAATACAAAACCTTACTCACAATCGTCCCAGTTTAATAAAAAACGCTGCCACAAATACTATTGTCATTTAAATGGTCTTCAGATAAATATGATATTCGCTATGGCAAATGTATTCAAAGTTTTTCCCCATAAGACCCATTTCTCAGTTTTTTAGGAACTCGCTTCTCCCTTCAACTAAGGCAAAAAAAACAACAACAAAAAAAAACACGTCAACTTATTGGCTAACTGGAAAATAAAATGAAATAAAACAAAACCACGGCCTTATAATACAGCAGAAGAGAGCGGAAAGCGCAGCGAACAGTAAAGATATAACACACTACGTTTTCGATTTAATTTGTTTACAGATTGCTTTGAGCAAATTGACCAAAGCAAACCGCGTTTAAAATCACAGTGCAGCTGCAAGTAACAACAGCGTTATTTGTAAAGTGTTAGGTTTGAAATGTCGTTGTAGGCCTATTTAATATTTTTCCCCTCTCTAGTAAATATAGCACGGTGACTTAATGGTTAGCATGTTTGCCTCGCACCTTCGGGGTCGGGGGCTCAAATCCTGCCTCCGACCCCTGTATGTTCTCTGTGTGCTTCGAGGGTTTCCTCAGGGTACTCTGGTTTTCCTCCGCCAGTCCAAAGACATGCACTGTAGGCTGACTGGCATTTCCAAATTGTCCGTAATGTGCGAGTGTGCGTGCGATTGTGCCCTGTGATGGGTTGGCACCCTGTCCAGGGGTGTCCCCCACCCTGTCCCGAGTTACCTGGGATAGACTCCAGGCTCCCCAGGACCCTGTGTAGGACAAGCGGTACAGACAATGGATAGATGGATGGATGGATTTTCAGACTTTTTTCTTTTATTTTGTCCGAAACCAAACGTGGCGTTTTTGATTACTTTTGACAGAAATATTTCGGCGGCATCCCTAATAAATAGTATAGTTAACTGATGTTATACAATTATTTAATGCTAGTTAAGTCTGACACACACTGATCTCCATTTGCCATGGCAGAAAATGAGAATGCTGTTTCACATCAACACAGTTTTCAAGCGCAGAGTCAAGTGACTCATCGGATGCGGCCATTATGTTTTTTCCCATAATAAGTCTGCTCTTTTGGCATATTTTTGAATTCTGATTGTAAAATGCAAAGCTCCTACACAAAATATGTAAAGGTTGGCACTTATAAAACGGTCATTTAAATATTTATTTCTAGGTATTTTCCATCTAACCTGCTCCCCCGTTGCAATTCCTTCCCCACAGTTTGAATACCTCTGCTCTCTGGTGTACCCCAAGGGTCAGTACTCGGCCCAATTTAAATTTTTTGTGCACACACTAACACGAGTTCTGTTTATTCATCAATTTTCATAGCAATGAAACTGAAACACGGCTCGTCATATCTACAATACCAGATTATATCAGTGTCCAAAACACTGATAACTGCTAGTCTGTATATCCAGTACTGCTGCACTTAATGCATGAATTACTTTTTAAAAATGAAATAAATAATAAACAGAAATTCTTGGTAATTGATAGTGAAGTTAAATGGGAAAAGGGTGTGTTAAACTTTGGAAATCTGGCTCTACGGACAAACTATTAAATCTGGATTCTGATTTAACTTTTAATTCACTAATTACTAAAACTAATAATATGATTAAAACCACCTGTATTTTTTTTTATTTTATTTTATTTAGTTTTTGTTATAATTTAAGTAATAATAATTACCGGTTAAAACCCTCTAAATGCAAGAAGCAAGAGGACTACTTATTTAAAAATGCTTGATACACACCAGGAAAAGAGATCCGATTACTGCACTGACTGCATGTTTTGTTTTGGCTTGTTTATTTATTTATTTGTTTGTTTGTTAAATTAAATATTTTTAATAGTTTAGCACCGTGCTACGTACGTGAATGCTCCAAATGATGCTGAACACATTCTCTCTACATTCCACGTATGAAACTATATTTATTTTTATGCACCAAAGATCTGCTGCAGTTTTATTATGTTTTATCTACTTTAATTTTTTTTTTTAGACTTTTATTTATTTATTTATTTATTTTACAGAATCTCTAATTCCAGCACGCGGAGTGACATTTTAAATGTATAGTACATTATATCATGCATCATCATCATTATATGGTGCATCATCACCACTAATGTCTTCAGTAAATAATATTTGTTGCTTTGATTTATATTACGGACTCGGGCTGGGTGATATATCGACATAAAAATAATATGACGTCATAAAAAAAAAAACTGCAATCCTCTTTGTCTTTGTAGGCATTAAAGAAAAGTTTCGTCAAACTCAGTTTAATGTTTTTTTTGTGTTTATTTTACTACTGTTTTGCAGACAGTTCGTTAGCTAAATTATATATCGTGAGACGTATCATGTATCGTAGAAATATCCTCAAGTACCGTGATTTGATATTTTTGTCATATCGCCCAGCCCTATTACTGACTAAAGATGGAAAGCCTTCCCAGAAGAATGGAGGTTGTTATAGCGGCAAAGAGGGGAACAACTCCATATTAATGCCTGTGGTTTTGGAACGAGATGTTCAGTACTCAGGTGTCCACATACTTTTGGCTGTATAGTCTATAATAGCAGTGTTCTTGGCAGTGGGCTCGGACTTTTGGACTTTTTAACGTAAAATAGTTTTATTAGGTCTCTATAATAGTGTTTTACAGCACAGCGATGTTGAATTCTTGACTCTGATTGGTCAGGAGGTGTGGATTAATTCTGTATAAAAGCAGCTTCTACAGGGACTATATTCAGAGGCATGGACACGCAACATAAATGGACTAAACATGGAAGGAGTCTCCAGTGTCAGCACTGGAGGTAAATCACAGGAAAGTGCCCGAAAACAGCTTTGCAGTTATTTTTGTATTATTAAAGAGAGGCTGGTGAGGGAAAGCTGCTGTAACGTAAGCGAGAACAGGAACTAACACCACAACGTTAAATTTAACTATAAACAGACAAAATTAATTATGCAATTAATGAAAACTTGTCATCGTTGGCAAATTGCTGTGGTATAAGAGGAATAAAACACTTCGGGGTGTGCTGTTAAAGGAAAATAATCAACTTTAGGTTGGTAACAGTAACTCTGTGTCATCATCATCGCACCACACTGTTGTGTTTTGTTCCTTATTTATCAGGCAGTGCGCAATTAAAGAAAAACCCATCCCTTTACTGCTGCTTACAGCTTTCCCGTTTCTCTTTGGGTTTGTGGCGTCCTGATTTGTCGGCCTGGCGTCTGCTCGGCGGGACGACGGAAGGTTCTGGAAGGTATTCGTAGAAAACACTGTGAGGCGTACGAGGAGCCAGGCTGATTCCTGCAGAGACAGAGTTGACACGTGATCTGGTCTTTTACAGGAACGCAGTAAATATTTTTCCAGGATATTTTAAAATGGAATCACCTGCCGATGGACTGGTCGAGATCCGGCTTTCCCGTTTCCTGCCGGTGAACGTCGGGTCCAGTTCTTCTGCGATGTTGTGGAAGGGGTGTGTGTGTCTGTGAAGAAAAGAGAAATGATTTAGAATAATGAATGTGTTGGTAGTATAAACACAGCTGTGTGTGTGTGTGTGTGTGTGTGTGTGTGTGTGTGTGTGTGTGTGAGAGACTAACAGAGTAGTGCATGTGGGGATTAGTGGGCGCTGATCCATGGATTGCTCCTCTTCCACAGGTGAGTGCAGGCCCTCGGAGTTCAGTCTCTCTCTCGGCACCTGTATAGTTTATAAACTCGTAAGTGAACTGCAAATAAAACTGGGGGGGGTGTAAAAATCTTAAAAATGGAAATTTCAGTGAGATTGTCTGAGAAAGTGAGTCGACATGAGATGACTTCCTGCTGAAATTTGGTAACCAAATGTTTCTTTTTATTCATTTTTTCCATGTGCTTTAAACAAAATGATTTTTTATTTTTTTTTGTTATAAATAACTCAAAACCTTCCATGGCACAATAAACTCTCAGTTCTGATTTACGCTTCACACATATTTTGGGACTCAGACTGAAACTGTCCTCCGCTTCACTCCTTTTACTGACTGATGATTTGATCAAAAATAATAATTTTTTAAAATAAATTTTTTTGCATATGAATAGATTTTTTTTTTTTTTTTTTTTTTTACCAAAACACGATGTATCCACCAGAAACAATACTGTGGGATTACAATTATCTATTATATATTTAACAACAATAAATTTAGGTATAAAATATGAAATATAAATGTATAGGGTTTATGGAAATCAGTTATCTTACTTAATAATATAGAAAAATAACATTATTCGGTTTTATTTAGGTTTTAAATTTGTCTGTTTGCACAAAGCTACGTGACTTTCTTTCCTTTGGTGCTTACATTCAGGCCAACTCTCAAAAAAATTATTTTAATATCCACTAATTCTTCAACCTGCATTAATAAAACTGTAAAAAAAAAAAAAAAAAAAAAAAATGTATATAATGTGTTTTGAATTTGAAAATGCATCCTGATGAAAATAAATAAATAAATAAATAAATAAATAGGTTGAGCTGGGAGAGATCCCTACTTTTCTGCCTGTGCCTCTTGGATCATGTGACCTCTCCAGAGCAAGCAGGTCACGTGACCTCCTGTTGCTCTTCTTCTCCTGTCGCTGCATGTAGTGAGCGAGTTCCTAAAAAAGAGTGAAAGAGATGAGGGTCAGGAGTTCATGAAGCTTTTATCATCATATTTGACACTTTAATAATATTTCATCCATCTTAATTAAACCTTTTTTCCCCCCATCCATCCGTCCATTCTACTTCAATCCATTCATCCAATTTTAATTCAGTTCATCCTTTTGTCCATCCATCCAACTGATCTGAACTCATCCATTCATTTATCTACTCATTTATCCATTTTAATTAAATCCACCCATCCACCCTTATAATCATCCATTCATTCATCCTTCCATCCAACCAGCCACTTTTCTTCCATCCAATTTTCTTATTCGATTAAATCCAACCTTTTCATCCATCTAACCATCTATCCATCCATTTCTATAATTTCATCCAATTCTATAATCCATCCATTTCTATAATGATAGTTGCAGTTCATCTTTCCATCCATCCTGTTGACATCCATCCATCCACCCTTATAAACATGCATCCATTCTTCATCCTTACACCCAACCATCCATTTCACTCCTTCATCCAGCTAGATTCAATCTATCGTTTCATCCATCTAACCATCTAGCCATCCAATTGGATTAAATGAATTCGTTCATTCATTTATTTACTCTGTAATCAAGAGTAATCATCGATTTCTATCCATCCGTACATCTATCCACCAGTTCATCAATCTCTCCATCCATCCATCCACCCAGCAGCTTTTATCTTTCATCCATTTTTCTATTCGTTAATCTTAGTTTAATAAATTCCATCCATCTATCAATCATCCAATCTAATCATCCTTCCATCTGGCCATTTTTCTTTAATCCCTATATCCAGTTTAATTCAATCCTCCCATCCATCCATCCATCCATCCATTCATCCATCCATCCATCCATCCAAGTATCCACTCACCTCATCTTGGGCCACTTGTACCGTTCGGAAGTCCACGTCAGTTTCAGTGCTCTGGAACCGAGAGCACAAGAGAATGTAAACTGAATAATTAAGGTGACATGCTGTCAGTGTGTGTGTTTGTGTATGTGTGTGTGTGTGTGTGTGTATGATCTACGTGACCTACCCTCCCGTGAGGCTGTTTGTCCTCCTCCTCCTGCAGTCTACGAGCCAGTTCAGCATCCCGCATCATCTGCTCCCACAACCCTAACCCTGAGAGAGAGAACGAGAGAAAAGACAACAAGAGGGAGATGGTAAGAGGGACAGAGAGAAAGAACGAGAGAAGAGACAAGAAGCGGGAGAAGGTAAGAGGGATGGAGAGAGAGAGAGAGAGAGAGAGAGAGAGAGAGAGAGAGAGAGAGAAACAGAATATCTGTATAATCATGCCACTGTATGTATGAAGTGAGGTTTGATTACCCCGGCTGAGCGGTGAGTCTCCACTGCCCTCGTGGTAACCAGCCTCGGCTCTCTCCTCTCTAATCTTCGATTCTTCCTCCTCCTGCAGCCGCTTGGCCATCTCCTACCATCACACACACACACACACACACACACACACACACACACACACACACACACACAACTGCATGCTACAACATAGTGACCACACTCACATTTTACACAGTATAACATAATGATGGACAGAATCATAGCTCATATTTAGTGAACCATCTGATGACTTCTGTATGAATTTAATGAATAACAATTCACACCGATCATCCTGTTCAAAAGTTTACACCCGCCTGGCTCTTAATGTATCGTGTTGTCTTCTTGCGCATCAGTGAATGTCTGCACCTTTTGTAATAGTCGTGTACGAGTCCCTCAGTTGTCCTCAGTGTGAAAAGACGGATCTCGACATCATATAGTCGCTGTTGGAAAGGGGTCAAACATGCAGAAGATGCTGAAAAAGTAAAGAATGTGTAGGACCTGGAGGATTTTTCTGAAGAACAGCGGGCGGTTTAACTGCTCAGGACAAACAAGGGACTCGTGAACAACGATCACAAAACATAAAAACAATCGTTGATCATCCAGGTAACGACACACAGTATTAGGAATCAAGCGTAATGTAAACTTTTGAACTGGTTCATTTGTGTAAATTCAGTTATTTTTGTGTTATGTGGACTATACAGTATGTAAACATCTGTTGTGTGAGATAGCTTATTCGGGGCAGCACTAAATAAAAAAACTAAATGCAAAATGAGAGTAGAAGGTTTAAACTGTGAATTTTACATTTTAATCGAGAACAGTGTGTGATTTTACTGGCCCAGGACATCTTACATGTTCAGCGTCTACATGTACAAGATGACATTTGAGACACTGTGAATTGCAGCGTAATGACATTAGAAGCCGTTCCTGTCCCTCAGTCTGGTTTTCAGCTGAGTGTAGACCATAAAGGCCGAGGGAGTGGGCTGAGAAGTTTCCACACACACATCACAAACCCACTGAGTAGAGGAAAGTACAGCTCAATATAAACCTCCCCCCCCACACACACACACACACACCGCACACACACACACACACTGCAGTGAAACATCTTAGCTATTGTTGAGGTTTTGATTCTGAAGGCGATTTCTATAACGATAAGCGTAACTGCCTTGTGTGTGTGTGTGTGTGTGTGTGTGTGTGTGTGTGTGCGCGCGTCTTAGTTTCTGTTGTGGTTCTGTAACTGTGACATCATGGGAGCTCTGTATTATTGCACTGTGATACAGAGACGCCACCTTTAGAGATACTGAAACGCTGTTAACTATTTTATTCCACTGCACACACAGTTATATAAGATAAAATACTCAGTGCAAAAAGAGAGCACCGCGAAGCACCACCTCTGTGGAAAGCAGAATTATATTCAAAAAGAAATGAATAAAAAGAGACCGCAGTTGAAAGGAGGGAAACTAAAGCTCAAGTCCCTATAACAGTACAATAAATAAAACAAATAAAAATATGTATAATAAAATAAACACCGCAGAAAGCCACACTCTCAGTACAGATTTATTATATAAGCTTTATCCCTATAACTGTTCAAAATTTTCACCAATTTTAAAAATATTTTTAATGATATTTGACTATTAATTGGAGACTTTTTTTAAATTTTTAAAAAATTTTTTATTCCTGAACCTTCCACAGAATACATTTTTAGCTGACATTATTTATACGTCCACTTGCTTTTGAATGATTAAGGTTTAGATTTAAACCCATTCAATTCAAGTGACCAGTCGAATAAACTAACAAGTATAATATAACTGCAAATATAAATGATATTAAAAAAATATATAATGTAATTGTAAATAAAATTGTTCTCAAACTCCACTTTGTAAACAATGGGTTTAGAGAATATTTTTGATTAAATGCAATAAACACTTCGCACCAACAGAGGGCAGCACAACAATATTTGCTTTCCTCACCTCACCTTCACATCATCTGTAATCTCAGAAGGAGGCAGAGCTGAGACCAAAACATAGTAGTAGTGTAATTACTACTCTTTAAATCAGAGCTGCTCAGCCCCGCCTCTTTATTTATTTATTATTATCTATTTATTTATTTATTTGAAGAAAAAAAAAAGCAATTTATGAAGCGTTTATCATTTCAAAATGGCGGATGGGTTTGGTTAGGTTTCAGGGAAAGCTTTAAAAGTTCAATTCGCCTCCTGGCAACAGGGGGCGCTGAAGATTACTTTGAAAATAGCTGTTTTTTTTGTTTTTAAATAAAAATAAAAATAAAAATAAAAAGGTTTTTAGTAAATAAAGTCCAAAGAGCACTATTTTGGATTCCTATAAAATAATAACCACAAATGGTAAGGTTTAGTCATAGTATTACAGTATATACAGATGTGTGCAAAAGTTTGTACACTTTAACTGAAATCGATGAAACTAACAAGACATTTAGTGTTTTTATTTACCAATGCTCCTTTTTTTAATGCTCAAGTATTAAGAGTGTATGTTAAGATGACATAAAAACTATATAAATGAGATATAAATTATTCTACTCACCTCCAAAGACCTTTTCAAGCCTCCTGCTGCTTGTTTAGGAGTTTTACTCTTTTCTTTTCTTTTTTGGCAGGTCCTCACTGTTTGAAATAGTCTGCCTAAACACTTTATATCTTCTTACCCGCTTCTCCGACTTTCTTCAAGGTCAATATTTCTGTTTTATCATAGAGTGTATGACAGCTTGTTTTCCAGTTTCCCCATTTACACCTAACTCCACAGCTCAGAGCGAGAGTTGAGAGTTTGGTCCTGTTTGAACTTTAATAAAAACCAAACATGTTTTGACAGTGTGAAGTCATTACACATTAATGAGGCCCATTCATATGCACTGACAGGTGCACGTCAGCTGGGGTGAGACTTTTGATAATGAAGATAACTGCTGTAATGTTTCAGCTGTAAAAATAAATGAATAAATAAAAAATTCCCAGTCGCAAGACAGCTTCGGACAAAAATCCTAGAGATATATACGGTCAATAATCCTTTAGAAATACAAAACCTGGATAATATTTTTAATATTTTTCGAAAAATCATTAAATACATATTTTAAATATATATAAATAAATGACAGGGGTACAAACTTTTGCACTCAACCGCACTGTACTGTATAAAGCTTTCTGACGCTCTTTAGCACCGCTGTGAGGTATTTCACACCGTCTAACAGAGCGTTCACTCTGATGTGGTAAAATTAATCAGTAAACAGTCAGTTAGAGGGGTTGCAGGGCCCATCACAGCCCACCCAGGGCCTCTTGATGGCCCACCCATCATAATAATAAGCCAGGTGCTTGTGTGGTGTGTCTTTCTCGCTCTGTGCTGAAACATCCGTGTGGTGAATGGAGGCTCTGAAAGACCTTTTCTTTCTCAGAGAGGAGTTGGATCTTGCGTACAAACACACACACACACACACACACGAACACACACACACACACACACACACACACACACAACAAGACCTCCCTTTGTCAACAACCACACTGACTTGCACAGTGACATCTTGTTTAAACAGTTGACACAGCGACATTTGGCTCTTAAAACGTAAACAATGTGACAAACCGAGACCGAGCGGAAGCCTGTAATTTATTTCCTTTTTCTTTAAAGCTTGACTCGTCCTGTTGAGGCCACTATAAGGAGGGACAATGACTCCAACTTGTATAGCTGATGCACTGCGAATGAGCTTGTGTTCTCAGTGTACACATCTTTCCCTGCTATAATACACTCTAGTGTAATGTGCACACAGGGCGTGGTCATTACTGACACAGCGTTCGTGGCCATCGTGGCCATGTCTCACAATCACTGAGCATTAAGGACACACGGTTCATCGAGAGACCAGAATCGGCTTCCAGAAACACTGTTTTCCGAGACGGTTTTAAAGAGATTTCCTCAATTCTATGCAAATTAGGTGTGACGCTGTAAAGAGGCGACAAATCCAAAACGAATGATTCCTTGAACCAACCCTGTCGTGCGTCTCGTGCGACGTTTCTTCAGTTCCCCACTCACAACTTTAGTTCCTACCTGCAATTAGTTCCCATTTACTGTTTGATCTTAACCTCTCAGGTACGACCCTCTTGCTAAAGGTGTATAGAAACTTTACGAAGGAAAATAAATCTAGGAGATAAGTAGAGATTGTTTTCCTACTTGCTTTGGTCATTGTACATAAGCTAGTACAGTAAGCTTGTTTTGCTAATCTGCCAATGAAGCCCAGAATCTAACATGTCAATCAAACAAAAAATACAATTTAAACTAAATTGCTGTACATTTTGACAACTACCGGAGAGACCACGCCCACACAAAAAAAGTAGCTTAAATCAGGCCCCTTAGTAAAAAGAGACAATCACCTTGTTCGGTATAGACGTTACCTGAAAACACCTCGCCTATCAGAGACTGATGCATGCGCGAATACTGTATATGTCGCTTTGCTCCGTTAGTTACGGAGAACAGCCACACACGGCTGGAGTAACCTAAAAAAAATGTGTTTATTTATTTTTTTACACCATTTCGTCAAATTTTAGCTGCCATTTCAAATCCGTGATTGAAACGTCAGTCAGGTTTATGGCTCTCTCTCCCCATTAGAACAGAAAGCAGCCTGCTCTTGTATGACCAGAAATAACCGCCCGGGGGACGTCGCCAAGATGGCCGCCGAGTAAACACACTTTAATAGAAGGACTGTTTTTAGAAACAGGAGCTATAGTAGTCTTTAAACGAACTCTGCAATAAAATTCCTCTTCTTCCCCAAATGGAGTCAATCAGCAAGACATGTCTGCTGTCCCAATAATTCTTTTGTACTTAAGTTATAAGATTATAGCTGATACATTAGCATGGCGTAAAGCGCTAAACTAAGTAATACCATTTGTATATGTAATTCAAGCGTCCAGAAAAGGAAAGAAACGTTACGAATGCCACCCACGTTGAAAAATAAAATTACAGTTTACATCCTTCTACTATTGTGTTTAGTGCAGAGGTTTTTTTTAAAAACTGTCATTTAAAGTCCCCATGAAATCAAAACTGAAGTTTTGTAGCTTTTAGTATGAATTATTTTGCCTTAAGGTTATCTTATAAGCTAGTGTGCTCCAAAGCAGTGACAAAATTTAGAATTTAGAAGATATACACATTCAAAATGTACAATCTCTCTCTACCACCAATACGGATCAACAATTTTGATGACATCATTCTGCACTTCAGCTTAAGTTCCATTCAAATGCTCTCTAGAATCGGAAGTGTCCCGCCCCAAACATTATAAAAATCCATGGTACTAACTGTCAAGTACGGCTTAGCCCGGGCTGTGAGGTAAGCTAAACGCTGTTGGCTATTTAAAAAGGGGGAGGAGCCACTCAATATATCCCCGCCCTGAATTTAAGTCAACACATCGAATAACGCTGTGCGTTTCGAGGCACTTCACGGGGACTTTAAGAATAATTTTTTTGTTCCACTTTTAGCTAAGTATCTTGGCGCGTTAAGCTACATTAGCGCTGTAGCTACAGTAAAAAAAAAAACACAGAAGCAAAATTCAGACATGAATAACACAAGATCTAAAGTTGTGTAAATTTCATTTTTAGCCAAACTATTCCTTTAAATGTTCGCGAACTTTTCTGGCCTCACCATTTGCGTCTAACCAAACCTCTGTGCTGAAAATAAAACCTCAGGCGTTGCTATGGAGACGGTTACGAAGCCGGTGGTGCCAGCACGAGCTCCTCAACAACAAAGCTGGCATTTTTAAAGTTTGAGGTTTAGAAGAGAAGGACTGGCTGAAGGAGCGAAGAAATAAAGGGGCACTTGAGGCTATCGTGAAGTGTTCTGCTGAGTGAGAGACCCTCCTCGTGAAAAACAGGGGCCTCATTCTCTCGCTCCGATTTTCAGTTTTCGTCCCCGATCTCTTCGCTGTCGGGAACAAGCGCCCACTCTGTCCGAGTGCTCGGTAATGAGCTTAAACGTGAGAGACTGTAGACTGTTGGACGGTGAGTGCTGTGTGAGACCACACGCTCAGAGCCACGACAAAACACATACACCACTTAAAGACTACGTGTTTTTTTGTTTTTGTTTTCACACACAGCCATATGAATGGTACCTCGTCCTCTTCCTCCCTCCTCTGAGCTTCTTCGTCGCGTCGCCGCAGCTCTTCCTGAATCGCCCTCGCGTACTCGCAGTCCCGCTCCTCACTGCAAACCAGCCACAGAGACGGAAATGCCAGCTCAGT
This sequence comes from Cranoglanis bouderius, assembly GCA_023630585.1. NCBI lineage: Eukaryota > Metazoa > Chordata > Actinopteri > Siluriformes > Cranoglanididae > Cranoglanis > Cranoglanis bouderius. The sequence goes on from CM042572.1 coordinate 2,121,327, forward strand.
TCATTCACAGTTCAGCCGAAAACCTTCCGCAAACGCTCAGATACTCATCAGTAATCAGGAAGAAAGTACAGTTAAAGGTGCAGTCAGTAAGTTTAGCTTCCTAACACTGCCAGTCCCGTCAGTGTTCCCTCCAAAGCCACACCCCCAAAGAGCCATTTCCATTATACTTTAATACTGTATTGTACATTCTTACGATCTTGCTTGTTAGCATTCTAGCTTAGTGTTCGAGTGGCGTAGCTTAGGAGGGACCATTGAAAAGTTGAGCTGTTTCAGATAGCATCAGCTAAAATGACTGACTGCACCTTTAACATTACCTTCGAGCTTAACTCAACATGACTGACAGATCTTTTCCTTATCCTGATAGATGGTTAGATGTCACAGCATTTGTTTTTTTTTCCACTTGTTTACAGAAGCTGGGATGCTGCCGAGTTTCGTCTCTGAGCAGACATTTTTATTATGTACTGACACCTACCAGAATGTGAAGAGAACGTCACCAAATACTACGCAAATATTTCTTTGCTTAAAATCACTGACCGCACCTTTAATCCAAAACAGCATCGAGCACTCCGAAACACACGGATGAATTCTACACTATTTATGACTATTCTACACATGGCACAAGCATTTCCTGTCTTAAAAACGATCACTGACTGCACCTTTAATGTGACAGTTGTGGTGCGAGTTTGCTCCCTAGCGAAAAATCAGTGAGAACAACTCTCATGTTCGGACGCTTACAGCGTGTGTATTTTGTTTGTTACCTGATCTCTAAGTATTTTGTTATCTGGGTGTTAACTAGCTAAGTTTAGGTGGCTAACTCGCTACCAGCGGACCTTTTTACAAGGTTTGATATTGACGATGTGGCGTATGATGGTGAAAAATTTCAGGATTGTTGACTTAAAGCAGATGATTAACACGTTTAACAGTATTTTAGAACATTGATGCAATAACCATGCTTGTTTTTTGATATATTTTTTAAAAAAATGCAAGCTTAACTAAAACATACTACTGCTGTCTGTCTTAATCTACACACACACACACACACACACACACACACACACACACACACACACACACACACACACACACACACACACAGAGTCTTACAGTTGCTGGAGCTGGTGTGTGAGATGGTCCCTCTCCTCCTCCTCGTCCTGCAGCCTCCGAGCCAAGCGCACGTCATTCTGCACCGCCTGGTTCTTCTGCACGTTGGAGCTGTAGAACTGCTCGACTGAGACGTGGGAAGGGGGAAAGAAGAACGTGTCAGAACGCCCCGTCATCCCTTACGAGCTTCACGATCGTCGGTGTCGCTCCGCTCTTATGGCATTATTTTGACGGGGATGGGTGTGATGGAGTGTGTTTACTCACTCTCCTGCTCCTGAAGGCTGTGAGCCAGAGCGCCGTCCTCCAGCGCCGAGAAACACTGACACACTGCGAGAGAAACAAAGCCAGACACAAAGCAGACGCAATGAGTGTGTGCAGGAAAAATGGTTCATAAGATGGAGTAGGAGTCATATGATATCTCTCTCTCTCTCTCTCTCTCTCTCTCTCTCTCTCTGTATCTTATCATAACAGCCATAACAGGAAAACTGGCCAAGTGGGTCAGTAAGACAGGACAGGCGGTTAATGCAGGCGGCCGTGTGTGTGTGTGTGTGTGTGTGTGTGTGTATGTGTGTGTGTATCTGACCCAGTCAAATTCCTTTCCTAAATAGGCTCCAATTAAATAGAAGCACAATGCAATGGTGATGAAAGCCTTGTCATAAATAACACTAAACTAACACACTGAACAGCGCAGATTCACTTTCCTTCATTTAAACACAAGAACACAGTGATTAACAGTAAAAAAAAAACCCCCACCCAAACCAGATGTCAAACATAAAAGCGATGAACGCTCTGAAGTCCTCAGTGACCACTCCGTAGACTTCAAAACATGGATTACTAGGCACAGGAGCAACAGCAATGGAGATGGAAAATTATATCCACTCTGCCCTCCAGCCCGCTCTCCAACCGCGTGCTCTATGAGCTCAGACGGAAAAGTCGACACGGCCGTCCTGAGGACAGAGGCCCGTTTCAGACGCGACCTGACACGGCCGTAATTGCACTGGGATTAAGAACTGGGACTTCCTGTGCGCATTGGCACTTCCTGTGTCGGGAAAATTGTAAACGAGGACTGAGATTTGCAACAACACACCTTTTCTCCACTCGCAGCTCTGACAGTAGAGCAGGTTTATATAAGACTAATAATAAACGGATTTCAAAAAGATGCCGTTATTTAACAAAGAAAAACATGTAATCGTCGTTATGGTGAAGTTTATTTAGCATTTATGGAAGGAGTCTCCAGTGTCAGAGGTAAAGCTACAGGTACAGTAACTTCAAGTTTTCCGACATTTTCAAGACAGAGCTTTGCAGAGTTTTTTTTTTTTTTTGTGAAGCTCAACAACCTTTTACCGCACATCACAGCTGAATTCCTTGGTCTTACCCGTTGTTATGAATGACTAAGGGAATTTGTTACCTATTTATACCCCTGTGAAACAGGAAGTCACACCTATATTTACCTAGATATTTTTTTTTTGGATATACATGTGTTGTGTTTGCAATTGTTTGATATCCATGAGAGCAGAGTATTTTTGTGAATTTTTTGAAAAAGATCAAAATGGTTAAACAATAAAGACAATTTTCCACAGCCTTCTTTGCTCATATTTACCGAGGGGGCCGATATTAGTGGAGGGAACTGTACGTAAATGACAGTGCTGTGTTCTGAAATGTGATTTAAAGACGCTTTAAGCTATAAGAGGCGAGCGGGATGCGGGCAGGGGGTCGGTGTGGGCGGAGCTGTTTTGCTATTTGACCCGACATCATCTCGGTTTGGTTTCGCGATTTCGCCAGATGACCTATAACCTGAGGGTGTGCAGATGGTAGTGCTTAAAGTGAGACATAAGAAGGCCAGTGGAATGAGGGAGGAAGGGAATGACGGGGGCAAAGAGAGAGAGAGAGAGAGAGAGAGAGAGAGAGAGAGAGAGAGAGAGTGAGAGAGAAAGAGAGAGAGTGAGAGAAAGACTGAGGCCTCTGTTTAGAAAATGGTCATGCATGCACTTTTCCTTTAGCACAGTCCTTCTCCTTTCTCTAGCGCGGTCTATATTTGGCACTGAGAGGGAGTGAAGTAGAAGAGATTATATAAAAATCTGACTGAGAGGAGGAGGGAGCAGGGAGGAGGGCGGAGGGATGAGGGAGGAGGGAGGGGGGTCCCCCCCCCACATACATACAGATCCTAAAAAGCAGCTTGGTGTGCATGTAGGTCCAGTGTTTGGTTTCTGTTACTTGTTTGTCTGTTTTAGAGAATTGAAATCATATTAACGTTTTTCTACACTATATACTATACGTAACTGACCCTGAGAGTACAGTCTCAGATAAAAAGCTACTAAAAAGGTACCACTCTGTATCTCTGTACATCTTTTGTACCTTTAATACATATCTTTTACCTATAAAGGTGCATTTAAAGCTTTAAAAAAGGCTATGGGTATAGGCTATGTGCCTCTACACATTTTAAAGGTGCATTTTATATCCACGTACCATCACCATCGTACACCATTTGTTTTAAAAATCCACAAAAAAAATAAAAAATCTCTTCCCAACTCTCAACTGACTGTGAGGATGTTCACTGAGCGTACGCCTGTCCAAAGTAATTAGAGGGAAAGTGCGGACATTCTTGAAGCCTTATCTGCTCTCACCCCCTCCTCTTCTCCACTACAGTCCAATACTGAAGCCAGGCGTTTCTCACACACACACACACACACACACACACACACACACACACACACACACACAAACAACTCTTCTCAAAAATGTCACCCTATTTCACATTACTACGTATTAAAGTGAATTTTAATAAACCATAAAGTCACTGTAGTGTTTTATGATGAATAAACGTCAACACAATTTAATGAGGAAACAAACAAACAAACAAACAAACAAAACATCTGAACGTTGAGATGCTCACCGTCGTAGACGTGCGGCAGGTGAGATTGGTCAATCCCAATCTGTGTCATAGCAGCATTCATGATCTATCACACCTCCATGGTGCAGCACATGAGGAAAACAGCATGCAATATCTAAGGAAGATAATAACATTTTCACATTATTAAATAAGATTTTATTGCCTAATTAGACTCCACTATAAACCCTTAATTAAACCTGTACTGGTGTTGTATTGGGATAAAATCAGGATAGTGAGTAAAGTCACTCTACAATAAGTTAATAAAAATAAATACATAAATAAAACAACAACAAAAAAAGAATTATTTCTAGTAAATCTTCTGGACTATTAATCTAAAACTAGCACATTAGTAATTAAATGAAGTCATGTGTACTGACAGTGACAACACAAACTCATCAGTGTTTCATCCTAAACACTGACAAGTGACAATAAAGTGAAAATAGAAATGGTTTTTACCTTCTCCAGTCGCTCCCAGGATGTCGTTTTATTTCTCCTTTCTCATCTAAAAGTCGTGATTTCTGATCTCTGTGCACAAATCCTCTCAGAAATACAGTAAAAACACACCTCACACTCACCTACACACCGCCAAACAACTCATACACACCTGATAACCCAGTCATATTCATACAGTCCTGATGAAAAAGTCTGATATTTAATCAATGTTACAGCAGCAGAGAGAGACGCGTGTGCGTTTTTGTTACCAAAAGCAACGGAAAGGAGTGTAATAACACACACACACACACACACACACACACACACACACACACACACACTGTACAGTTCATATACACACACACATATACACACATACTACACAGCGCCTCTGCGCATGCGCGCCACCTGCTGGTCATTAGGGAAATGACACCCAGCTGCGTGGGTGAGTTTGCTGGTCAAACAGTGTCTCAAGGGAGAAAATATTGGCACCCTCAAACAAAACTCATTCCTTTACATAAACTCACTCACTACTAAACCGCTAAAACGTAAAAATAAATAACCGACTTGGGGTGAATATTAATGGTCACTTTCACTTTTTTTTTTTTTTAAACCATTATACACCTTTATAAAAAGCTTGACATCTCCCTTATACTAAAAACAAGACTCAAGAAAAACAACAAAAGTGAGCTTTTATTTATTTATTTTAAAAACTGAAAATATCCAATGAAAAAACTCAGTAAACAATTTCGCTCACTGATGTATATACAGAGGATCAAGCTTTAAGTGTCCCACCTTGTGACGCTTTAACAATATTCACCCCATATTTCATGAGCAGCACTAATTCCTTTTAAAAGCTAACAAAAAATATTGACACCCCTGGAATATTTTACAAAAGTAATATTTGCTCTAAAAATAAACACTATAAGCTCTAACAGTAAACAACAGTCTCATGCAGACTAAAATATTTATAATAAAATTACTGACACCCCAAATAATATTTTAAATAAATGCAGATAGACATTTCCTCTAAAAAAAACAAACAAACATTTTCATACAGACTAAGTAGCAGTAATTCCTTTTATCATTAAATATAAAAAAAAAAGTTACCACCCCTAAATAGTATTTAAAATAAATACAAATAAAAGATCGTGCTTAACAAAAGACTCTAAAAATAGGCTGCTTATATAGGCATTTCCTCTAAAAACTATAGATTTTTTTCCTGGATCAAACAGAAGTATTTTTGTTCAAAATATTTATTTAAAAAAAAAAAAAAAAGCTTATAAAAGCATTTATTTAAAAATGATTATATACCCATAACTGTAAATAAAACGGCTTGCTTGAAAAACCCTCTTGAAAGAGGATGATTTTATTTCCTCATACGCCAACACAAACATGTTCTAACCAACTAAATAGCAGTATTCCCTTTTTAAAATATAGATTTATTTTTATTAAAATTATTTATTATTGACCTAAAAAACCTCAAATATTTCAAATAAAACGTGCAAACTGTTACAGAGCTGTAACAAACACTGATGGCCTATTCATTTGAATAAATTAATTAAATACAGACAAAATAGTAAACGTTAAATAGGAATGTGATTGAATATAAACAGATCAAATTATTTATAGTATTTATTAACATTATGAGATGAACTTCAGCATTAATAAAGTGTAAATAATATCAACAAAATAATTAGTTTCAAATTAATTATAAGTCAAACAACAGAGGAGTTTTTCGTTAAGATTTAAACAAACATCATCAAACATTTACTTATGAATATTACTGCCTCATGTTAAAGATGACCATAAATTCATCAGTGTTCAGTATTGCTATTTTATCTTATTATTATTATTATTATTGATGTTTTATTCATAATCCATGACTTTGCGAAGAATTTCATTGTACAAGAAAGCTCATGTATACGACCATAAAGTTCTTGAATCTTGAATTATATCTTTAAAACAAACAAAACAAAAAAAAAAAAGCAGTCAATAATGTTTATTTAGGAAACCTTAATGTAAATATTATCAGCAACACAAATGGTGCTACACAAAAACATGGCGCATTGTATTTCTTATATACTTCAGATATTATTCCATAGATTAAAATTTTGAGATTTTTTGAGATAAATAACAAATGAGTGTTGTAACTGACCCATGCCACTGTCACAGCTGTCACTGTCGCAAATACACACTTTATACATCATGTGGAAAATATTTAAACAACTTTTTATTAACCTTTGTCAATACACAGGTACAAGAAAGTGTTGTGTGTTAGTTAAAAAAATTTAAAAAAAAATAATAATAATAATAAAGCAAAAAAGGTGTAACTACATTGTTATGCATGTTGTGAAGTGAAGCACATGTGCAGTAACACCAAGCTGTGTGTGTGTGTGTGTGTGTGTGTGTGTGTGTGTGTGTGTGTGTGAGCTGCGGAGCTGTTATTTATGCCTCCTGTTTGATGCCTGCTGCATTGACAGGACATAAATTCCTGTTTACAGCTCCCGTCTGCGGATATTAAAGCGGCCAAAGGTTGTGAATCATTTAAAGCTTTGGTCGGGGTCGTGTATTTAAAAGTGACAAGTGACAGACTCGAAGTGATCCAGCGGTACCGAGACGCAGTGGAGAGTACACCCAGTTATTCTGGTTATGGATGGATGTTCAGCTTCAAGTGTAGAGTAAAAAAAAAAAAAATATATATATATATATATATATATATATATATATATATATATATATATATATATATATATATATATAAAACCTCAGAGTTTGGAATTAAAGAAAGAAATTTAAAGGATTGCAGGAGCGGAGACATCCAGGGTGTGTGTTCCCCCAGTGTTCCCAGTACAAGCTGACCAGGATAAAGCTAATAGATAATTGAAGATGAATGAATGAGTTGGATTTAGCAGAATAACTAGTAATATGATTAGGACAGGCATTATTTCTGTTTAAACTTGAGAAGACTCCGATCCAATCCAGCAAAAAATAATGTTGAATCGGATATCAGATCCTGTAACAAATGGTGAAGACTGAAATGTGACTTGGAAAAGAAATGTATTTTTATAACTTGAAATGTTTACATATAAAGAGACTTGACTGTTTTTTTCCCCCCCATTTTGTTTGCATTGATTTGATTATATTTATACTTTATTATATTTATCATATTTACAGTGTAAGCGGTTGGCACGTTTACCTCGCACCTCCGGGGTTAGGGGTCGAATCTCACCTCTGCCCTGTGTGCGCGGAGTTTGCATGTTCTCTCCGTGCTTCGGGGGTTTCCTCAGGGTACTCCGGTTTCCTCCCCAAGTCCAAAGACATGCTGTAGGCCGATTAGCATTTTTAAAAAAATGTCCGTAGTGTGTGAATGAGTGTGTGATTGTGCCCTGCGATGGGTTGGGCATCTCGTCCAGGGTGTCCCCCGCCTCGTGCCCCGGGTTCCCTGGGATAGGCTCCAGACTCCCCGTGACCCTGTGTGAGATAAGCGGTACGGTAAATGGATGGATGGATGTACAGTAAGTGTTTCAGTTAAAAAAAAACATTATGGAGCTTAGTAATGTCTAAAGAAAACAATATTAGATGGATATCGGTATCGGCAGATGCTCAAAGTTTTCAGGATCGGTATCGAAAAGGAAAAAAAAAAAAATCACCACTTATTCTTTTTCACTTTTTCTTTTCCGATACCACGGTACCCATCTGATATTGTAATATAGCATAAACATCTGATAATATAGTAAAGTATAAAGTACAAACGTAATAAAATAACAATCATCGCCATTTGTTACCGCATCCATGTTTTGTGCTTGTATCGGCCCGATATTGATAATGTTTCAGATCGGTGCCGTCTCTAAATATTACTGATCACTAGCCTGTTATGAGGACTTATTATACTTATCACTGCTATATTACCCTGATACTGCATGAGTAATACATTACACAGAGAATCAGTCAGACAAAAAACAAATTTTACACAATTTTCCTCTTAATCAAAATGAAGAAAAAAAAAAAAGGTAATAAACTGCACCTTACCATGTTACTGGGTACCTATGGTACCTTCAATCATACACCTTTACACAGAAAGAAAGGTGTACGCAGCTTACCTTCAAAGCTTTACCTTAAAAAGTCATTACCAGTGCACGTACATACCTTAAATCTCCTTTTAAAGATACAGCACATTTCCAGGTGAAAGATAAACAAATTAAAGGTACAAAAGATACCTGCCCAAGCAACATGTTATGATACAGATTAATACTCAGGAAACACGTTTTAACATGTTTCCATATCAGAAAGTAGAACGTTTTTTTTTTTTTTATGAAGCTAAGAACCTTTAATGATCCGACACACCCTGAAAGAACCCTTTTTAAATACAAGCTTGGCTTCTAGAGTAAACATTTACTCTGCGTTATGTTAAAACTTCCTGGGAGTGCTCGAGCTCCGAAGCACTCAGGGTGTTGGGAGATTTCACCGAAACTCTTTAAGGGTTAATTTAGCTCTGTAGGTGTAAATTCTGCGTAATACAGTTATACGATGAACAGAAAAGGCCACAGAGGCAGCTCTCACGTAGCTCCTTCGTTCTCGTTAAGAATATGAAACTTCCTCTCGTCGCCGTTGCTGACCTTCTGAGGCGTCAGGGCCTGCCGAATGACACGGCTGATCAAGTGCTGCCACCGTCACTTGAACCAATAAACCGCCCATACCTCTTAAGGAAATTAATTAAGTGGGCAATCTGCCGACCCTCGACCCCTCCCACTCCCGATACACAGCGCACGCATTCACACCTGAGCTCGGCGGATTTATGACCGAGGCCGGACGTCTTGACACTCGGCGCCCCGGTCCTGACGCGTGCAGCGCCGCACGTGCCCTGTTTTTATTACTCTATTCACTCACATGGCTCTGGATTTACAGGGTGCACCGTGATATAGCAGTGACACATGATGAGATAAAAAAAATATATATATAAAAAAGAGTGACAGAGAGGACGGTAGAGGTGACGTCAGGGATGGACAGGTGATCCGACACCTCGTGGAGTATATAAGGCCTTGCGTTTATTAGTGGAGAAAGACAGAGAGTTGTGTATCATCAGCTGAAGTGATGCTGCGTAAAGCGGTCCTGTCCTGCACTCTGCTCCTCACAGCTCTGGAGCCTCTTCTCATCACACACTCGGCTGGCATGTCCTACACGGGACCTGGTGAGTCCTACACACACACACACACGCAACTGATGAATAGGTGTTGCGCTGTACCTAATAAAGTGAATGGTTGTCTCAGTATCAGAAGAGGAACAGGCGATGAGTCCAGACGAGATGTCTTACTCCGAGCAGGCGGTTCTGTCACAGGGCTCAGCGGGAATCGGCTTCCCTTCCTTCCTCATAGGAGACAACAGCAGAGAAGGTGAGCCGCTCATTTCCAGCATTATAACAGTGCTATTACTCCCTTATCGCATGGTTTATTCATGTTGTTTAAGTGGACTGTTTGCACTTGCTTGGATATCGCACTCAGTCTGTGTTATTCTACATGTATAGAGTATCAGGAGAAACCAGTTTAGTGCTTTTTAAGACTGCTCCTCAAAGACTGCACAGCCCATTAACAAATAAACTAAATACATCCATCTTCACCTCCATCTCCTTTCTATTCAACCTCTTCACGAATCATTAACTCACTTTACACCCAAAAGATGAAATATTACATTTACAACTGTTTCGCCTTCATCTAAATGAATTTCTCTGTATGTAACACGTGTTATGAAGTTTCCTGAGTCATCCTTCCAAAATAGTAAGAATCGAAAAGATTTAAAAAATAAAAGTAGCGTTGGTATGAACGTAGACGTCTTCAGATAACCTATAACGCAGCGTAGAGAGAATTCATGAGAAATAAATCATTTTAATAAATAATGTTAGCCGTCACCCCTGTATAAAGCACACGTCTTTTTATTTACGGTCAATTTATTCGCCTTCATTAAATGTTGTATGCAAAATTCAGGCTTTTAAAAAACTTTAAGCTTTACTTACTGTAGCGGCTGATAAAGGAGATAAGAAGATGAAAGATCCTTGACGTTCACGTCCAACAATATTTCCAGTTCCAGTTATTTGATTGGATGTTTAATGATACAATTATTGATTAATTTAAGGAAAACGAACATGGGTAAATAGAATTCGTTAAAAGATTTTTCCAGGAATAGCAATACAAGCTAGTTTGTTTTTGGTTAATGTAATTACACGATGATGTAAATAATACCCACCGTAACAGCGCCACCTATCCGGTGCTTTATGTTAAAATCAGAAATAACTTAGGATGACATTTACAAAATAGACATTCACTTCCAAATGAAATTGGTTTCGGGAAAATATTTAGGCCCGTTTAACTGATCTGCTGTTCTCTGTGTATCGCAGTAATGTAACATCTCTGCTCTTTTTCCTCACAGCTCTCAGAACAGCTGGATTTGTTCCCAGACAAGCGCTCAAAGAGGTGCATAACATTTTTAAACATGATTTTCACAAGTGACAGATTGTCATTTAAAAATATATATTTAAAAAATACCTGATCTTGCACTTTTCTGATCTCGTCTTGCTGTACAGGCGCTGATAGAAAAGCCCTGGTTGAACCCACTCAGCCGTTTCCTGGGTGGCAGGAAACAATACCGGAAGCGTGGGGGAAACTCTGAGTGCTTCTGGAAGTACTGTGTCTGAAAATAAACACACACACACACACACACACACACGCTGCACATGCATGCTTACAGGCTTCCACACATGCTTTTACAATGACCTAGAAAAGACTGTGTATAAGTAGACTATCAGATGTAACCTTATTTTGTACATCTACCTTTGGCACAGGTGTAAATAGAGTAAATAGTGTGTATAACAACATAAACAAATCTATGTTTCAAAAATGGTTGTCTCCTCTTTCTTTCTTTCTTTCTTTCTCTGTAATGTATAAAATAAGTTTGAATGTCGCTGTTGTGAAGTGATTTGCAGGACGAAGGGACGAGGTGTTTGGATTCACTGTAGTCTTTAATTTAGAATTCATTCAAGGTGTCACAAAATACTTCCCTGAATTCAAGACAAACATTTTCATCATTTTTCTTTCTTTCTATCTCTCTTTTTTTTTTTCTTTCTTTCCAAAATACACAGTATGTTATGTACATACACTGCGGCTAAAAACTGTACAAAATACCCTGTTTTTCTGTCCACAAGACCGTAGAAAACATCATTCTGTGCTTGACAGTGTTCGTCCTTCAGAGTGCCGAGCTGAACCGCGCCCCCCCCCCTGATTTTACACTTTCAACACCAAGGCCGTATTACAACATGAGCAACAAATCACGGAAACTCTAATTAAACACTTAACTTCTTCTCACACAAAGGAAGAAAAAAGAAAACGTCACCAGAGGACGCCCTTTCAGAGCAGACACACAATTGTGTTGGCATAACGGTAATAAATAAGGGAAAGGAGCGACGAGGATCAGGTTAAATCATAACATGGTTGTAACGAGGTGATGTTTCGATGACCGTTCTGCTGGATTTTTATAGACCGGTCGCAAAAGAGTTGTTTTTAAAAATTAAATCGACCAGTTAAAGTGCTGGCTTTAAATCTCACGTGGGTCACGCGTCGTCTGTACGTGACATCTCGTCAATAATTTTCTCACCGATGTTATGTAGCGTTAAACGTTCACCTTAAAACACCAAAACGCTACGAGTTCAGGGCAAACAAAACTGGTGGCAGAAAAATTTATGGTAAAACCCTCCATTTCATTCTCCTAGAACTTTTTTTTTTTTTTCTATCTCAGCAGGGAGAGACTATATCATTTTGAAATGTTGGGCGAATGAGCATCACTTTGAAAGCTCGCTCTTCTACCAGCTCTTCTGGGGATTATAAAAAGGACCTGAGTTTGGGATTAAATTAGAAAACAAGTGGACTATATCTAGACTATTTAAAATAATCACTATATTTAAAACAAACAAAAAACAAAAACAGTGCTGATTTGCAGTGTGAGTGCATGTAAGGTGCATGATCATAAAAGCTGTATCAGTAAAAAAAAAATTTTTTTTTGTATCTTCTTATAGAACAAAACGTGGCAGTGGATTTGGATTTGGGTTAATAATGACAGAAGGTAGAGCCGAAAAAGCCGTGCAAAAGGAACCGAGCCGAGACATCGATGATCCGCTTTTAAAAAAATGAGAAATTCTCCCAAGTAACACGGCAGCAAGAAAGCGTATACACTACTGTGCAAAAGTCTTAGGCACATGCAAAGAAATGCTGTAGAGCAAAGACGCCTTCAAAATAATGAAATTAAATGTTTCTACGTTTAAAAAAAAAAAAAAATACCGTAAAGAGCAGTAAACAGTAGTAAATGAAACAAAATCAATATCTGCTGTGACAAAAAAAAAAAATACAAATAAAAATAAAAATAGTAGTCTCCGGTACAATGTGTGCAGTTTTATAAGGAAATGAGCTGGTAAGTTTTATTGAGCATCTTGCAGAACCAGACACAGTTCTTCTGGACACTTTGACTTTCGCACTCGCTTCTTATTTCTGCAGCGAAACCCAGCAGCCTTCATTGTGTTTTTTTTGTCTGAAAAGTGTCTCTTACGTAATACGCTGCTTTCTTTAATGACATACGAACATTTTTCTGTAACATTTCATTTTGTGCTAGAAAACTAATGTTTGGGAATCTAAAATGTTTTTTGTACTGACTTGATAATGTAGAAGAATAGGGTGCCTAAAACTTTTGCACAGTACTGTACACGTGCATGACTGGTGCATTATAAGGGCAAAACGCTCAGGACGTGGTATACATGCCGTGGTTTGGAATCGAGACACCGGACAAAAGGATAGAAATATAATCACAGCTTAAAGCATCGATATACAGTGCAACTGGATTTTAGGAGACAAGATGCTCATTTTGTTCGATGAGATCGGCCATCGCAGCGCATCGCAAAGACACACCGGTCGACACCAACCCGACGCACGTCAGGCTCCGAGGGTCGCGTCTTCATATAAAACACAGTGAAACCCAAACTAGAGCTGAAACTATACAAAAATAAGAACAGAAGAAATCAATACTGAAATAAATTACAGTTTTGCTGTAAGATAAAAAGATTCACAGTTGTGTGGTTCCGACGGTCGGAACAAACACAGGCCAGTCTCTCGTGGTGGTTTGAGAAGGTTCTCGGTTTTGTTCCCGTACTGAGGAAACACCTGACGTATCGTCACTTCATGTCACGTCACGTCACGTCACGTAACATCACGTCATGTCCTCTAATGGAACAGTGACACAAACTCCGCCTCTATCCTCCCCCTTTACCGAGTGTTCCGACGTGATTGGGTGAGGCGTAATGATGGTCCCGGCTCAGTGAAAAAGGGGGCGGGGTTTTTAACCTGAAGTGCTAAGGGAAGCGGCTTCAGGTGTCAGAAGAGGGGCCGACGTCCTCCGTGGGGCAATCCTGAGCGGTTGAGCTGTCTGGACTGTGCAGGCTGGGAGAGTGGGCTGCCGTGTCACCTCCTTCCAAAGCAGTGGGGTTACAGTTCACACAACCCTGAAAAACACAAGGAAGATATGTTTATTTGCTCTGTGAAAATAACCTGCTTAATCAAAACTGCCTGAAGTACTGGCACCCTTTATTTAAAAAATCATCCTTTGTAGCACGCTGGCTACCACACACACACACGCACACACACACACACACACACACACACACACACACTGCACTCTCCCTCCTTTTATAGGGTGTCATTACTTTTGTCATAAACGGCTAATCTTATTTGTCTTAATTCATTTGAACCAATATGTACATGTTTATGGAGCTGCTTACTCGTGTGTTTATCTCCTCTGGTACACTGTGATGGTGGATCCAGGAATGTACCTCAGCCAGCTCCTCCTTCTGCCCCTGAGTGAACCACGGCTGCATGGGCTGCAGGAGGAGCAGCTTCTCCCGGTCCTCCTTCAGAACCTGTGCCTGGTCCCTGTACACAGGTATAGACACATAAAATAATGCCCATGGTCACACAAACACACACACACACACACACACACACACACACACACACACATACAGGCACACACGCCTTTTGTTCTAATTGGAAGTGAGCCTCGACTTCCAATTAGGAGAGTCAGAATAGGAAGGTGCTCAGTGAGCTTCAGCCTCGGTCAGTCTACATCTCCATCCACAAACTGTGTTAAGTCACCTCAGCCAGCTGATTAGCGGTGGTCTCATTGTAAACCGTCACCTGGATTCACCTACCTCAGGGGAAACAGGGTGGACAGTGCAATGAGACAACTACCTCGGCGAGAGTGACTGGCCGCGCTAAACTCTTTCCCCTGTGGACAGAGATGACCCAGACAGTAACGTTCCTCTCATGTTCTCACAGGATTAACAAGGTGCTCCAACTGACGGAGACACACCCTATGGGCCTGCCAGGGCTCGGGTACCTGGGATGGATCTGATAGGTCATCATGACCGGCTCTGGTGTGTGCTGGATCATGGTCCACAGCGAGTCCTCCACACATTTGTCGAAGCTGGAGGGCTCCGGCGCGTCCTGGCTCTTCCTGACCTTACGGGACGTGTCTGACGAGTCATTGCTGGCGAAGTACTTGCTGCTGTTGCTGCTGCCTGTTGGAGCAGGAGGTGTGGGTCAGTTCTAACAAGCACAACACCTCACAGCATGAAGCTGGAATAAAATCAGGACCTGTAGCGCGTCCACTTCAGTGTTTGCACCTAAGCCACGCCCCCAAATCATTATGCACCTCACTGCCAGTGCAAGAACAACCATGATAAGGAGACGCCGCCTTACCCAGATCGGGGTCAAGAGCTCAACCCCTTGATTTGGAAATCTGTATTTTTCCACGTTTGTATGTGATTTCATTCTGTACCTGTGTGGCTGATGGAGGTACCATTGGAGCCCAGGCCTGAACCCGAACCCAGAGAACCCCCAGATTCTCCAGATCCACTACCCGAGGCATTGGAGCCGGTTCCGGAGCGAGCGTCCTCGTGCAGCAGCAAGTCCAGCAGAACACTAGAGGTGGACTGAGCGTCCTGATTACCCGAATCGCTGGGAGCGTCCTCCTTTAAAGGTGATAACAGACAGCAGAGAGTTAGAGTCAGTCAAACTCTTGATCATTAACCATGATTTTCTATCACAATCATAGCTGGTTACTAGTTTTACTACTACAAGCATAATACAGATCTCATAGTAAACCTTGGTATCAACCATATCATCACATTGCCCATCCCTAACATGTTTTATTGGGAGAATCTATCCACCTTGGCGTGCTGCTCGTGCAGGCTTTCAGCTCGGCCCGTGTTGCTCTGCGGGGCGTTCGGTTTGGGCAGCTCCTCCTGCAGCAGGTTGAGCTGTAGCGGACTGCTGGACCTGGAACTGGAAAACAGCGCCGTGGGCTGAGTGCCGTCCACGTCCTCTTCCGGCCACGGGGACGAGATCGGTGAAGACAGCAACGCTCCAGGGGCTGAGGGCATTGAGCTGGGGCCAGTCTGAGCGGGTGGATTGTCCATCAGGGGCATGAAGGAAGGATGGAGAAATGGAGGAGGCACTAATCCAGGTGGAGTTACACTGTTTACACCTGGTACACTTGGCATGCCCGGTACTGCCTGGGGATAGATGGTGTAGTTTGCGGGGTAGGGCATGATGACGGCCATGACGGGGGACATGAAAGGATTCATGACCTGCATGACCGGCTGCGTCTGTTCGGGCTGCACCACCATAGGAAGGGCGTGTGGCTGCATGGCACCGAGTTGAGGTGGGATGGGGTAGTAAGGGGGCTGAACGGGCACCAGCATGGGCGAAAAAAAGTTGGGTTTGGGTTGGGACGATTCGGACGAGGAGTTATTGGGAGCGGTCGAGGTCATTGGCAGGAAGTGTCCAGGCCGCGAGCCGTCACTGTCGGACGAGGCCTGAGGTTTTGCACGCTTGTGTCTGGGTTTGCCCGAGTGGGATCTGTTCCAATCCCCTGTGCTCAGGGGCTTCATGACATAATCACCTACGAGAGAAAGAGACATATCGTTGTGGGGTTAGTATGACTTCCTTAAAATATTATTTGCTAGCCTGGCAAGCAAGCTGCGTTAGCTGAACCTTGCAAATCTTTGTTCATTTTAAATGGGTGTTAATGTAAAGCTAAACCATTAATATTGCTTTCAAAAGAAATTCATTTTGCTGTCATTATTTTGTTGAGGATTTTTAGATATTAACATATTTAACATATATGTAGCATCTCTAGTCATAGCTACTTAATTAGGTAATTGCCTTCAATTTGACCTACAGCTTCAGTAACAAAATGCATTCTGTAAAAAAGCATTTTATTACATTTATTGAAGCATTTTATTACATTTTAAGCAAATTTCTATCAAATTATTTTCTGTTATATTGGCCTAAAATGTTTATGAACATCAGGAGAAACTTCTCTTAGCTTTGATCTACATAGCAACAGTAGCCAAGCATGGGTGGGGCTTGGGATTGGTCAAGTATCAATCCCATTGTAAGGGCTGATTTTGTACATTTTTAAAGCACGGCTCACGGCTTTGCATCATATTCACCTAAAACCTAATGAACAATGTGAGAAACATATTTTTCTAGCAATCCAATAAATTAATAACTGTCCACATTCATGCAAAAATCAATTCTGAACATCCAAACACCTCTGTGGTTGGAGTGCGCCATGCTGCTGTTGTCCTGTTGGAGGTAGGAGCTATACGGGCTCTCCAGGATGCGATGTCTGAAACGGTCCACGTACTCCTGCTCCTCTTTCTGTGTGTGCGCGGACAGTACCTCCTTGGTCAGCCCCACCACTTGGAACTCCTCCGGAGCCGTGGTGGAGGAGCTGGGGACCGGCCGCGTTGGCGCAGGAGTTGGGTCGGCCGGTTCGCTTCCCATTGGCGCGTCCTCTAGAGCTGTCACTTCTGAAAGAAACAGACAGAGAAAACAATTAACAACGCCGTCTGTGTTTAGTAACTCAGACTGAAGTGCTTTTATGGCTACTAACCAGATTCAGGCTGGGGAACGTGCACGATGGTGCTGCTGTAGCTGCACTGGCTGGTCACAGACACCACGCTCATAGCTTTAGTGGACAGAGTGATGTCAGTTAGCGGAGCCCCAACCACGGCCGCTGTCGTGTGCGCTACGGTCACCGCGGATCCGGCTGAAACCTGGCTCTCCGGACCAGCACTTGCTTCCATGGTTGCCTCTACAGGGAAGAGGTTTAATTAATAATACGGTGGCATTACTTGACATGCAGCTACTGCTGTTAAATGTACGGCTCTTTACCATCAGCATTCGTTCTGTCCTCCAGGGTGGCCGCAGGTGTCTTGTCTTCCTCGGATGTGGTAGAAGAAGAGGAGGTAGCGATGGATAAGGATTCGCTTTTCCGCTTCAGGGCAGGGCCACTACAGCTCTCCAAGTATCTGCAGGAAGTTAAGGAGACATTGTTAGTTAAAAAATAAAAAATAACTCCAAGCAAAGTCTAGAAGAGATCTGAAAATCTGATGTCTGTGAAATATATGAAAGAGGTCATTTTTGATGTACTTTGACACATATGGTGCATGCGTAAAAAATAACACAATAAAAGGTATAACGTTATTCTTTAAGTAATAAAATGGTAATAAAGAGGAATAAAACACTTTAGAAGTTGAAAGGAGTTTTAGTTTTAATTGATTTATTGATTTATTGAATGGCACATCATACTTTTTATGCATTTATAGTTACATTAAATGTTGTGGAACATCCACGTCTGTCCTGAAGAAAGTTACAGCTTTACCTCTGACTGTTAGAAAGCGCTGACACTGGAGACTCCTTCCATAAACGTCAAATAAACTTCTCCTTACAGAAAACCTGTGATTTGCAGCTGCACTACTGTCAGAGATGCTGTTCTAGAAAATTAAACGACACCTTCTGACCAATCAACAGAGTGTGTGTGTGTGTGTGTGTGTGTGTGTGTGTGTGTGTGTGTCTCACCTAATGATGCTGTCCACACAGTTAATCTGCTGGTAAGACGGAACATGCGGCTGCTTCCTGTGCGAGTCTTCGAGGGATCTTCGGAGACGCTGAACCTCTAAACGCTGATGGATGGGAACTTGAGTTTCTGCAGCACACAGGAGGAGAGTTAGAGTGTGTACACACACACACACACACACACACACACACACACACACACACACAGGGGAGATAATAGAAATCTTTCTCAGTTCAGTATGGAGGACTGCAAATAACTCGCAGATTATTACCCGAGTATAAAATATAACGCACGCGATTTTATTCTAAAGCGTGAACATACAGTGTGTATGTGCTTTGCTTCTTACCTGTGCTAACTTTCCCCGCCACCGTGACTTTCCCCCGGGAGGCCAGATGCACCTGCTGACCGCCGCTCTTCACTTTATTAACGTTAGAACATATCGGCCGGAGGGTCACCTATTAAAAAAAAAAAAAAACCACCAGGTCAACAACATTGTATTGGTAGTAAATACAGTGCATATAATCTCAGGGAGCTTGTCCTCACCCCCGTGACCCCTGGCTTGCTCGTCGGGGATCTAAAACTACATCCAGATTTCCGGATCGTGACAATGTGTATTGTTCAAAGCACTAAAATGGACTGGCAGTGGGGTGAAGGTGGGCTCACCGGCTCTCGGTGCGAATCTTCCCACAGGTTCCCGTTGCTGTCGCTGGACGAGGCCACGCTGATGTAGTGCTCGTGGGAACCGTTACTGCCCAGGCTGCCGTAACCGCTCGAGCCGTTAGTGTGGACCGGCTAAAAGATAAAGAAGTGGACTTAGTACATCATGTTGCGGTGTTTTAATCCCATTTTGTAAGCTTGGGCTGAAATTTGTGCATGTCTTTGTTCACATGTTAATATTCTGTGCCTCTTAAAGGAAAAATCCTATCTTCAGTGGTGTCCCTTTATTTTGTAATGTGTGTGTGTGTGTGTGTGTGTGCGCAGTCTTACCTGTAGGAAGAGCTTGTAGATCATGGCCTGCAATTCTTTGACATCTTCAAGCATGACAGAAAGTTCTGCTTTGTTCCATGCAGCAAACACATCCTCATTCAGAGGCCCTCTGTGCACACACACACACACACACACACACACACATGTATAGATGTCTCTGTTGCTGAATTTATTTTTCCTTTATTTATTTATTTATTTATTTTTACGAACGATTACTGCCTTAATACTCATGTGAAAGTCTGAGTGTTTCCATTCGTACGTGCGGACTTTGTGCCTGCCGATGATGAAGGCCACCTTGCGGCTCCAGGGGTTGACAAAGCTGGACCAGCTGGTGTCCAGTGTGACGTAGTCTCCGTTTTGACAGCGGAAACGGATCGGGGAATGTTCAAACGGCGGCTGGCCTGCGTATTTCAGAACTGCGACAGAAGCAAAACACACACACAAAAAAAAAAAAAAAAAAAAAATCATCGACTATACAAATAACAATACACGTTTTGGTCGTCAGCACGACAGTAAGTTAATCTTAGGCCCGGTTTTATACTTTCTGTACTTCTGGAGGATTAAAAGAAACTTCCACTAGCTGCCACGTCAGAGCTGAAACATCCCTGCCCCTCAGGTTTTCATGTTTCCAGTAAAACGCTTAGCGATATGATGTCGTATTTGCCTAAACACACGGACGAGCTTTGTTTGTTTCTCTTTAAATGCCGTCGTCGTGATTGTTGTCATGAGCTGCATCTCAAATTCGAAAGCTATGACCTTAAAGTTAAGAATTTTTGCTAATCTATAAAATCCAGAACAGGGAATTCGGTTAGAGTTAATATTCAAAAAACAGCCTAGAAAAGTATACAAGTACACAGTAGAATGAGCTTCACTTTTGAGTACCGAGTTAATGAGAGTTACGTAATCAAAGGCAAGTGATTAAAATGCATACTCAAAACATGGTCCTTAAAACTTCTTGGCTAAATAACTCTGGATGTAGAAATGTTCATAAATCAACTGTAAAATTAATGGCACTATAATATTAAAGGCGTATTAATATTCAAGTGTAGTTTGGTGCATGATTCGCGCAGTGTGTAAGTACGAGATAAAAATGTGTATACTTTTTCGATGCATGGCCAGCATGAGGGTGCGGTCCTCGGGGTGGAGGCAGGTCAACACCGACGTGCCTATCAGGTCCTGAGGGAGGTAGCCAAGCAAAGGCACAGCACTGGAAACACACACACACACACACACACACACACACACACACACACACACACAGAGCATCCATCACAATGATCTTGTCCCTCAGTGTTAAACTAACATTCAATGTCACACTGTTTAAACATTTAAATTGTGCCTAAACGGCTCACGTCCTACAGGAAACACTCACCGGTCGTCTACTTCTAAGAACACACACCCTGGAGAGTGTGTTGTAGTGAAGATGCGCTTGTCTGTGGGAATCCGGGGAGCTGCAGAGCAACAGGGACTCGTTTTAAAAACCTCGAATTTAATCATTGTTTTCACAAAGCTGAAGGGTCACGACCGTCTCACCCTCATATCCTGAGATGATGCGCTCGGCCAGAGCCAAGCAGCACGGATGTTCCTCCTCTCCGCCCAATCCCTGAACTTTCAGCAGGTACGGCGTGATACGGAACGGGTTGTAGCGCATCTCGCCATCGCGGTCCTTCCCTCCTCTGCGCTCATACGCACACACACACACCCCAATTTCAGCACAGAACACCAATTTAATATTAGACATCAGAAATCAATTTATTAAAGGAACATTCCACTCAAAGAAAAAATACTAAAGCTGAAGGTTAGTTCTAGATAACATTAACTACCTAAATTTATTAATAACTCATACTGAAATTGTGCACAGTCTTGTTTAGACCACAGAATTATATAAGACTAAAGCAATGCTTAAACAGAGGCATATGCAGTTAGCTTAAAATAAAGAGACAAGTCTCAGTATTCTGCTATTTAGACGTAAAGGAATATAACTTAAGTGCTATTTTCTCGTGCCGACGTAAGATAAAAGTTACATGTATCTCGTTACTCAATTGTTTATTGCTCTTATGTTACTGACGGCATATTTTCACCCAAACCATGTGATCATGTCAGTTTCTTTTCGCGGGTTGAAAGTGTTTTCCTTTGAAAGGAGCGCACTAGATGAAACGAGAGAAACCTGGCAACCTCGAAGACCTTCGAAGTCACGGGGAAAATCTAATTAAACACGTGTTTGGATGGAAAAAAAATCCCCTGCATATCTAATGAGATTAAGAAGCCGTACTCTGGATGAACGCGGCCCTCGGTTACGAGTCACGCCGAAAGGCTGTAAAGGTAATACAAGGACATTAAAGACTTGTGAATTGGTGTTTGGAGTCTGACCTGATTCTGCAGAAGAAGGACTTGACTTGGGCACATTCAAAAAGGACTGGAGCTACAGGGAGGGAGAGAGAGAGAGAGAGAGAGAGAGAGAGAGAGAGAGAGAGAGAGAGAGAGAAATGCACATGTAAAATTAGGAAATATCTTTAGCAAATTTTTATCCCTGGCCAATAACAAGACATACTGGAAATTCTAAATAATTATTTCTAGCGTGTACCTGGTACAATCAAGTGGGGGCATTATTTTGAAATTGCTGCATGTTCTAACGTTTAAATAAATAAATAAATAAATAAACAAACACTACATTTGTGTTTGCCTTATAGTAGGACTTATTATTTAACTTGGATATGGTGAACATATACTGTCGATACATCACTTCCAAAACAACAAGGGGTGCATGTGAAGTAAGGGATAAAACACTCTGTCATGCCGTTATAGGAAAATAATCAGTGATGCTGCGGTGTGACTGAGTGGAAGTTGATTATTTTCCTATAAAAGCATTTCCAGAAGTGTTTTATTCCTCTAATACTTCAGCAATTTGCCAAGGATTACAATTTTTAATTGATTAAAGTAGGACAAATACTTTTTATCTGTTAATAGTTACATTTAACATTGTGGAATGTCTGCAAAACAAGTTAGTTCCTGTTCTCACTTACGTTATAGCAGCTATAAACAGTCGTTCCCTCACCAGCCTCTCTTTTCCCTCTCTTGAAGTTAATAAGAAAAACAAAACACAGCTGGTCATTTTACCGAGAAACAGCAGAAGTCCTCTGTCCCAGCTTCACCTCTGACTGTTACAAGGAGCTGACACTTGGAGACTCCTTATATAAATGCTAAATAAACGGCTCCTTACAGAAAACTTATACACCATATCAACATTTACACCCGTTTATGTAGTGCGTACGCCGTACACGTTCCTGTGAATGCGCCGTTACTATAGAAACGATAGCGTATTAGATCGAGTGTGATCATATAAACCATTAACATCCTTCCGACCAATCAGAATCCAGAACGGAATAAATATAACAACGCATATATATTTTTTTACTTTTACTTTACTTTGTAATTTATTAACACTGATTATGTCAAGGTATTACATCTCTAAACCATTTTGAATGTGTATTTAAATAAATATTTGTAATAGCGCTTTTTTTTTTTTTTGCCATTTAGACAATATATATATAGATTCATATAATATAGACATAATAGGAAAAAAAAAATCACCAGATTTATAACTGAATTGGTTCTGAAAGAACTTATACTACACGTTCTATGGGAAAGGGTATTTTTGGTTGTTAAACAAACTAAAGTAACAGAAGGCAAAAGATCTGCCCAAAACCTCACACAGAAAATTTCTCACAGAAGAAATAAGTGTGCGGACAAAAAAAAAAGCGTCGCCGTGTTGTCCCGCGTCGGTACTCACCGCTGTCTGTCCCCACGTTCCAGGGCGGCAGGTGCGGCTGCGCGGTATGAGAGTAAAACACGTTGACATCTTCGTGAAACAGCAGCTCTACAAACTTGGCCGAGTCGAGGGACTTGCGCTTGCAGTTGAGGATGCTGGAGGCCTGCTGAGACGCGTACACCACTCGGCCCGTAGCCAGGGAGAACACCACCACGAACGTGTCCTGGGTGAGGAAGAGAAAGGAAAAACAGCAATCATGGCATGAATATATCAACTTCCTCTGTTGATGCAGTAAGTTATTAAAACATTATCATCAGTCCCTCCAGGATTTTCGCAAAATCAAGCAAACTCCGCAATATCCGGAGGAGCTTGCAATTTTTCAAAATTACGGCAGATTTTCCGCAGATTTGGGCCGAGACGCGTCATGTGACGTCATCACAACGCACGTTCAACCAAAGCCCTCTTCGATTCATGTCCATCGAACATGACTACAGCTAAAAGGTCTCATTTACCAACAAACATCGCTGCGAAATACCGTGCAAAAAATTTTTTTTGTTGCAACTGCGATTTCACCAATTCAAGTCGTTTTCAAGACGATTAAAGACGGGATGTAGGACGACTTTCTTATTACTAAATGCCTGCATTGGAGTGAAACATTCTCTGGAACAGGTTGCAGATTTGTGAATTCACCTACATTCTGAAGATTCTGACGTGTACACTGGCTGCCTCATCATAAAGTGGCCTTACCGTATTTTTTAGCGTGTGTTCGGACGTGATGCTCTCCAGCTGCTCCAGGCTGCACACCGTAGCGTCTTTTCTCTCCTCCAGTCCGTTGCACATCAGTAACTTGTAGTACTCGCTGTTCGCTGCAGGTGGCACCAGGGCAATGAAAAAAAAAGGAAGAAGAAAAAAAATAATAAAAAAGCTGGCGTGAGCGGCGACATACCAGAAACGTGTCGGCGTGTGACTCAGACTGTGGGTTAATTAGCATGTTGCTGGAGTGACATAACAGATGTTATAACAGGAGACACAACCGTATGATAAACACTGAGGGCTTTTGGAGCATATGGTTTAGAAGTTTGAGTAGTGCTCATATTTCACAACACGCAGTTCGATAATCGCTCGTAAAGCGGACTTTATCACGTACTTTATCTCCGAGTCACGAGGGACCGTGCAGATTCTGCAAGCTGACGTTTACTTTGGCCGTTTCTAAGAGCCGACGCCTCTTTTTCACACAGTCCAGCAAACATACCGTTACATAATCAGCGTCTGTTCTCCATAAGAGAGTCACGAATCAAATCCCCGACTCCGTCATGAAGGTGGCGGACATGCTGGTGCGGGAAGTCTTGCTTTTTTATTTAGCATTCTTCCATTATCTTTACACAGTCACTAACAGCGAACAGGACTAAACCTGATTTCAAAACTGCTCACCTATAAACCAAATGGAGAGAGAATAAAACCTTAATAACACCTCGGCTGGGAAGGCAAGGTGTACTGCAATTTTTATTACTTATGCAAAAATTATCAGATCGTAATTACATCATCTGTTAAAAAAAAACAAAAACAAAACCCTTTCACCCTGCTCCATGCTAATGCACTAAACTTACTATACCGTCAAATATGCAAATCTATCTATCTATGTATTAAAAATGGAATAAACAGCAACAGTCAGGTCAGTGAACCAGTTCCAGTTCATTTCTAAGGAAAGGGCTAGGCTGGAGTCATCTCTGTTTTGATTGGCTGATGCACTTAGCCAATTAAAATTAACTTCTAAAAAAAAAAAAAAAAAAAAAAAACAGGTTAGGCTGGAGTCTTCACTATTAAGCAATTACAATTATAAGTGTGTGTGTGTGTCTTTACCTTGTACTTGTTTGACACAGTTAAGAGCGTAGTTCAGAGCCTCCACAGTGCTGGGTTTGCTGCGGCTCCTCTTCTCCGACGGCAGCCTCTTCTTCATCTCCTGCACCGTCTGCATCATCTCCCGGTGGGCGTGGTCTCGGCCCTGCTCCGCTTGTTCACTGACACACACACACACACACACACACACACACACACACACACACACACACACACACACATCAATCACACACTCAGCACTCAACACAGGGCTAACACAACTTCCCTGCAGCCTGATGTCGAAACATCTGAGACAAATCTTTCTTAAAACATTATAATTCTGTCCATCCATCCATCCATCCATCCACATTCGCAGGGTCGTGGGGGAGCCTGGAGCCTATCTTAGGGAACTTGGGGCACAAGGCGGGGAACACCCTTGATGGGGTGCCAAACCATAGCTGGGCACAATCATACACACACACACATATTCACACACCCAATCACAAACTACGGACAATTAAGAGATACCAATCAGCCTATAGTCCATGTCTTTTGTACTGGGGGAGGAAACCAGAGTACCCGGAGGAAACCCCTAAAGCACGGGGAGAACGTGCAAACTCTGCACACACAGGGCGGAGGTGGGATTCGAACCCCAACCCCTTGAGGTGCGAGGCAAACGTGCCACAAACAATCATTTCAACATGTTTTATGGAAAGAATTAAAATTCCAGACACACTTAAAATGGGGCAGTTGATGGGGCAGTTAATGAGCGATTCTACAAATTACAACATTTTTGTTGAACACCTTTAATTCTTCAGTCAGAGTTATTTGAAAATGTAATAACCCATTCATGTCATGTGATTTGTGCGAGAAGATTGTAAATACGAAAGACTAGTGCTTTTTTTTTTTTTTTTATTGAAATGCACAAACAAACGTCATGATTTTCAAATAATATATTAAACTACACCATTCTTTACAGTGTCAATACTAAAAAAAAAAAAGTGAGTGTCCGTTTATAACCTTACCTTATACACCGTCAATTTCAGAAATTTCAAGCTCAACAAAGACATGGACAAGGTTGGACGCTTGTACGTATAGCAATTCTGACATAATGTGAAATTATAATAAACTCTAAATATGTATAATTCTTCCTTTTCAAGATCAGACTCCGTTTTAATAGGAAAAAAAAAAAAAAGTGCGCTTATGGAACAAGCCAATGTTTAACCATAATGCATCCCGGGGGGTTACCAGTTTGTTTTAATATGTTTTAAGGCACGTGTAACAATATCACTGCTAATTTTAGAAGAAGAAGAAGAAGAAGAAGAAGAAGAAGAAGCCTTTATTTGTCACATATACACATTACAGCACAGTTCTTTTTCTTCACAATTCTTTTCTTCGCATATCCCAGCTTGGTAGGAAGTTGGGGTCCAAAGTTTGATGCTATAATGCAGCCCTATTAATAAAACACCACTATTACAATGTGTGTATGTGATGTAAAGTACAGATTTGTGCCTAAGAGCTGCTGCTGTAATCATTACTATTCACAATCTGCTCATACTGAACATCTTCATTTCAACACACTCAGTACTGTTTGTCTTCCTTACGGTTAAATGCGCTATACAAACAGAACAGAACAGAATAAAACTGAATTGAGTGTAGAATTTAGCTCGCAGACTTCGAGCTTTACATGGGACGAAAAGAAACCGTATACATAAACACTAATGATGATGCACACACTTTAACACACTCTATATTGTTATTACGTCATTACCTCTTGGTGCTGCCTGATCCCGTGATGCTCCCAGGACTCCCGTCGGCCGAAGACGAATGCCGTCGTGTTCCCCCGATGCTGTCGTGACTGCCGTTCATCTCCACATCCTCCTGACCTTGCTCTCCTCCGGAAGGTTCTTCGCCGCTCTCCTCAGCCACACGCCGTCCTTCTCGCCGCTCTTCCACCTCCTCGTCCTCTCCTGAACCCGATCCGGATCCCGATCCGCCCCCTCTGCCCGCCGGTTCTGCCTCCCTGTCGGCCTGCTCCACCGGAACGCCTCGTTCCGCGCAGCTCGGATCAGGAGAACCGTTCTCTTCTCCATCCTGGTAGTTGTCTCCACTCAGCATGCTCTGGTTGGTCACACAACCAAATGGTCACTTGGTGGCTGTTTGAGAATTGTTCCTGTCGCTGCACCAGTCAACACTGTTATTCTATGGAGAAATCCATCTGTAAGCCCTGAGGATGGAACCCTCGCTTAGTCCTTAGTGTGCGTAAACAGGCTTGAGATGCCTGTAAGAAGAAGAAACTGGTTAAATAGTGAAATATCGGATTTAATTTAGTGTCTAATACAAATGATGTGTAGCTTAAGATCTGACTCAGTTCTGCTAATACAAGTATAATCGGATTTTATTTTATTATCCAGAACAGGAAAAACATCACTTAATGCCAAATTGAATTCCTGGTAAATTGTTAAAAAAAAAAAAAAAAAAAAGAAAAAAAAAAAGGAGACATCTTTTGAAAATTAGGAAACTTTAATTTTATGAATGCTGTAAAACACCTACTATGATGCTTATTTCTTTTTATGTATTTATTTTTTTATCCAATACCAAGCAAATCAAAGACTAATATCCTGTTAGACTAAATCACGATGCTTTAAAATATTTTTAAAATAGCTTTTTAATTTAAAAAACAACCCCCCCCCAAAAAAAACAAACAAAAACAAACAAACACTGAAACATTTGAACATTTTTGGTTTTTTGGTGATGCTCCAATATTATTAGGTTACTATTTATGCAGTTTATTCTACTACTTATTTTTAATACTATAAATGAATATATATATATATATATATATATATATATATATATATATATATATATATATTTTTTTTTTTTCATGGTAAACCCTCTTTACAAATCAGAATTAGCAACATGCTAACAGTTACTAAATTTACCTCAGCCACAGAAGGGATTTTTTTTTCTCCCTCACTCGTTCAACATTTTAATTAAAAAAACAAAAACAAACAAAAAACCTACAGCTTGGTGGCATTTGTAGCATTCTAACATAATCATTTATGAGTTCACAAGGTTGTGTGGTGACCATGAGTATTTAACATCACTTTTCAAAGCAATAAAACAAACGAGAATTAGCGAAGTAGCAGAACCATCGTTTGTGCGCTAGTGTGTCGTTCGCTAAAGAGTCGAATCTTTGAGGAGTCGACTCTTTTAGGTGAACTCGCATAAATGAACCGCTTTTTCCTACTTTTTTTGTAGGTGTAGGTAATGCACCTACTCTTGTGGTGTAATTTAATATAAATGCGTCAATGTAAATCTCTTTTCAAGGTATTAATAGTGAAAATAAATAAATAAATAAATAGATAAGGTCCAGTTTAGAACAAAACGGAAAGAGTCGGCTCTTATTAGTGAGCCGAGACAAGTGATTTGTCTCACTGAATGTTGACATTAGTGTACTCCTAGCGCTGTAAATATCTTGTACCCACCCTGTTTCCTTGGTAAATGTTTATTAACTGACAGATCCTTAATATCCCAAGGGATTTTAGCATTTGAAACCATGTTGATAGAGTGTGAAAAACTGCTGAGTGCAGATGAAAAAGACAACAACAACCCCAGCTTACTCAGCTCTAATTAATGTCGAGATACGAGTGTGCGTATTACATCTGTATGGTTTTCACAAGGTCCGCCGTGAGCTGAGAACCTTGTCTGAGTCATCACTGTGGAGTGATGTTACATAACCAGCTTTTGTTACTCAGGGAGGTGTGAGAGGCTCTGAGGAAGGCAGGGCTGCTACACTGCATATGAAGAATAAATACACCTCTGATATGGGATCCACCATGGAGTGTTTATTAGATTTATGTGTAACAGCTGCAAATTTACACTTCAGACTCGTGCATGCTTGAAGATCCTCGTCTCAAATGGCTATGGGCTCCACACTGTGTGCGCTGACGGTTCCACGTGTTCATATAATGATGAAATTTGAATTCAATGATTATAACTCTATATACCTATACATTTTTAATCATTGAAGACTTGCATTAAGTTATGGACATTTTTTTTTCTATAAATATGGATGCAAGACGTACTATCATCAGTCTATTTTGATTTAATTTATGTGACCTGCCGAATCATATCTATAATTTCTGCCAAGCACTTAAAATCTAAAATGGTCTTGGCTATATCTCATATCTACTGTTACACAGACCTCAAAGTAGGCCTTGATGAAAGCTTACTTGGGAGTTTAAAATATAACACTGTGCTCATTTCCCCATCTCTTCTTCGATTACTGGATCATTGGGAAGGATAAAAACCCTCTACGGCTAACATGATTAACAAAACGCCACAAACCATGTCTAGCTCTGGGATTAAACATAACAGTTTTGGGAATATTCACATCCCAGCTGCATCATGCAGGCTCAGAGTGTCTTGCTGGCAGAGAAAAACAAGGTTCCTGTGTGCGGTTGTCAAGCCAATAAGGTCCAGGTTTGATCGTATGACCTAAAGAGTACCTCAAGGTTTGCCTCTGGGCCCACTGAGGGACTGAGCAGTTCTTAGGATACTAAAACACCCATGTGTAACATTACATTACTAGTCTCCTAGATTAGCCACACTGTGATAAAAATTGCACAAATATTCAAAAACATTCCCATAACCCGTTCACTATTGTTATAATTTCCATATTTATTTATAGCTTTTACCCAAAGTGACAAGTGAGGCAGAAATAAATGTGTTTTAAACTCCCAACCTTCAGGTCATTAAAGGTCTCAGCACACGTAATGTGAAGATGGGGTCTGCGAGGGTCACACGAAGGTAAAACCACTTCCGTGAGCTCACAAGCTCAGGTTCTCATCGGCCGTCACGTACCAAAGCTCCGGTACTGCAGGTGGCGCTGTTAAAATGTCATCACGATTAGTCCTGTCGTGATAACTACTTTTGTTGGACGATATATTGTCCCAGAAATAACTGCGATAAACGATACTATTGCTATTTTAAGACCATTTTATGCCACTGACATAATGAGAATATAATAGCATAATAATGCAAGTATTCCCGTTTTTAGTGAGTTGTTACGGAAAGAGCGTATTCACAACGTGACTTATCATTCTACCCAAGTTCAAGTTCACTTGTGCACTCGCGTCTTTTTGTGCAGAAGCAAGTTGTAATATTAGGTCTATGTTGTGTAAATGTCTGATTAATCTCATATATGTATCGGCTGCGTTTGGGTGAATTAATTAACCCTAAATGGCTAAAAATGTTGGTGACACTCATTCTTATGTAAACAAACACGCATGTAAACACAACGAGCAATACCGAGGTCAGCAGAAATGATCGCGGTCACGTCCGTACATCGTACGTTAAGTCAATAACATAATTATCGTGACAGGCCTAATGACAATTTCCATAGCAACAGGCAGAAGATCGAAGTGTGGACAGAATAAACTACTGCTATAAGTGCATAAACCAACGACAGAACACAAGGACTTCGAAGAGCTGCTTATTTACCGAGAGAAAATGAAATGACAATTAAGATGGAACGCAGGTTGTATGTGAGATCATTACATAAACAAGGAGTTTAAACCTTGGAATGAATCGGCTTGGGCACGCCTTGTTTGTAACCAATCGCACGCTTGGTAATGTAGCGTGTTTGTACACAGAACTCACCCAGCTACCATATGCATGACATGGCGAGCGAAGCCTCCACACAATTCCATCATATTGTTCATGGAAGCTAGCATGAAGTTTGCTGAGGCCTTAACACAAACCTTAAAGAAGTACTCCAAATTCTCCACATTTTTTAATCTCTAACGCTTCCTGTTCTTTTCTCGGCACAGGGAAATGTGTCGAAATTATTGCTTGTGATAATCACACATGCACTACAGAGGAAGTGACAAAGATTAGACTGAGGGAAAAAAATGGCGGAGTATCTGTTTACCCGCTGTGCTACTACTGTCTTATGCTGTTCAAATAAAAACATTTTTAAAAAAAACAACCTTCAGCTGACACCTTGCTGAGTGGTAACCGAGACTTGGGTGTGTGCTTGTGTCCTGGTTATTTTGCTGTTAAATACCTGCACACAAACAGCATCTTTTACCAAGTGCTGGTAAATAAAGGCGCCCACTTCTGTAATGTAATTCGTGACAAATACAGAAGCGAGTTCTCGAGTTACAAGGGCTGCTATTGTTATCAGCTCCGTGACAGGTTGATAACTCGTGCTTATATAGTACATCAGTCCCTGAAACGTATTGTTCACATATGTATAGCGAGCCATGTGAAAAGACGTAAGAGGAAGAGGACGTCTACTAAGCTCTTTGGAATTATTATCTCGCTTATATTATCAGCCTGGCCTTTTGAACTTTGGCTCAGGAAGGAATAGAACACTTCAAGGCATGCTGTCGTAGGAAAATAATCAACAACAGGGTGGCGTGATAAAGTGGAGTTACTGTTTTTCCAATAACAGCCAATTATTACATTTTTTTAAATTTATAAAACATCACATACTTTTGAACCGTTTATAGTTACGTGTAATGTTGTGAAACGTCCGCAAAAAAAAAAAAAAAAAAAAAAGTTAGTTCCTGTTATCACTTACGTTATGGCAGCTATAAACAGTCGTTCCCTCACCAGACTCTGTTTTTACTCTCTCTTCATTTTAATAAGACAAAATTCGCAGCTTGTCATGTTACCGAGAAACCACAAAAAGCGTAAACTCCTCTGTCCTGAAGACGTCGGAAAACTTAAAGTCACAGCTTTACATCTGACACTGGAGACTCCTTCCAAAAATGTTAAATAAACATCTCCTTATAGAAAACTTCACCATGTCGATGATTTCACACATTTTTTAATCGTTTACGTGGTCCCCGTCACTATAGAAACGATAACGTAATAAGACAAGCACATTAATGTAAACCTGTGATTTGCAGCCGCGCTACTGTCAGAGCTGCTGTTACGGAAAACACCTTCTGACCAATCAGAATCGAGAGATCAGCAGCGCTGTGGTATAATGACACGTAATACAAAGGGACCAAACTTATCTGGAAGAAATTACTTCACTATAAGGGGAAAAAAAAATCTTTATATTTTAATAACAACAAACAACCAAATTAATTTTCTGGTTTTAACAGAGCATAAAAGCTGAATATAGGTCACTGGAGGAGAGCAGCGGACGTTCTTCATGGCGGGTCGCTGTACAAGCCTCAGGTCTTGACCCTACCCAGCCCAGCTCTACATTACATTCAGTACATATAGTACACACATGTATTTTGTGCCATGCTGACTGACACAACATGACTCATGCACATGAACACAAACGATCTTGAACCACACCACTGTTATTGCCATAATGTTTCGCACAGCCTGACAACCTTGTGGAGGAATAGCAGGCAGCTAATAGCCAAAGCTCTGAGATCAGAAAAAAACTTATAGACCATAATAATAAATAATATGTATGGGTAGACGTGTTGTTAAATCATTAGAAGTTAAGTAAATAATATGCATGGGCTATTTTAAGAGTTTCACAAATAGACAAAGTATCTATTCCATATGCGGACATCTGTTTCCTTTTGAAACAGGAAGTCAGAGTGATGGAGTGCCGAAGCGCTTGAGCGTTTTACACGGCAGCCAATAGAGTTCGAGATACGCCATGCCACGCCCCCGCTGAATCTAAATACGCTTGCGGTAGCTTAGTGAACTAGCTAAAAACAGGGAACAGCGACAAGCCTTTTATCGGTTGTGGAAGATTTCTCACCGCCGCCTTCACCCACGCTTGCTGTCCACTTTAACCAGGACTATATCCTAGACCAACGAGATGCCGTGTGCTTTTGGAATTACGTCATACACGCTTGAGCGGAGGTCGAGCATCAGCGGTGCTGATGGCGACAGACTCCGCCCTCTTCCAAATAAATAAACTGCAACCATTTATTCTCCACCAAGCGATGGCGCACAAAAACAACTACGAACCATGTGTACTGCTAACGATCTGCTACTGTAGAGCTTGACACGCCCCTGGGGGCGGGACATATATGTTTTCAGACCCTTTCATTGGATGAACGCAAGACTAGTACAGGATGAGTCATCAAAATTTTTTAACCATTTTCCCAGACGTTATACGAGATATAAAATAGTTTTTTCCTAGATATAGTATTATACTGGTATCTGTAACACTAAAGGACAGGTACGAAACAACAATTTTGATTTCTCTTTAGGATTAAGGCTTAAGTTTGTTTTTTTTCTTAAAGGTTTGAAATCTATTTGAGGTCACGGGAGAAGGAAGAGAAACCAGTCTGTAAATGATGACACTGTTTCCTTGTTGAAGGAGAGGAAAATCTACAGGATTAAATTTGAATAAAGACAATGTCCACACACACACACACACACACACACACAATGCAGCAGGTTGGTTCTGTTTCTGTGATCATCACATCACATCACATTACATCACTGCGCACATGGACCAGTCCACAGGACAATGACCGACCTGCAGTCTTCACAGTTGTGTACTGATATATTCACTGTATAACACCGGAAGTGCGTCAGAAAACATAATTAAATCAGAATTCAATTAGTGTGTTATTGAAGCAGGACCCACAGGATTACAGTGTTGGGTAACTAATCTTAGGCAGCGTGCTAAGCTTCAGGCCCAGAGAAGTTCAAAACAATCAAAACACAACATCTCACATAACCACACCGATAATAAACCTTCCACGTGAAAACAGCTTGCCGTTACCTCGCGCGCAGACCAACGTGTGTGGATATAAAGTTGCGGCTAATGAGAGCACGCGTTTGCTGTGGCTGGATAATTTCTGGATCTTTCCGCCGTTAAAACCCCCAAAAGAGGGGAAAAAATAATCACCAGACTCCCAGTTACGATCCATAAACCACAGGCTCGGTTCACGCTCCACGCGCACAACTTTCTCCCTTTCTGTGTTGTTGTTTGTCGTTTCTAGTTTTCGCCCAGACCGCACACGCATTACTGCAACGTGACCCCGGCCACTCGAGGCCACGCCCACCCGACGCCCATTCGTCAGAGGCGCCGACACGCACGCGCCGCGGCGCAGCTCTGTGGGCGTGGCCGGGGTGCCGCACGTGTAACTGGCTGCTGCCGCGCTCACGTGTATCGCCGTGTTACACAACGGGGAGGACAAAACAAAACATTCCCCAGAGAGAGAGAGAGAGAGAGAGAGAGACAGAGAGAGAGAGAGAGACTCGTTACGGCGGCGGTGCTCACGGAAGCTCGCGCGGGGGTCGTGTAGTTCATTCAGACAGCCGGTGACGTCACTGAACGCAGGCTGGAGAGACAAATTCCTGGAGGAGGTGGAAAAGGTTCAACACTGTGTTTACATTTCTTTTATGGAAGCCCCGAACCGCAAGTTGGGAAGAAAATAAAAGCGCCATGTCGGAATTTCCACCCAATAACTCGTTATTTCAGGATAACTCTTTATTATCTCGCTGTTTTCACTTATTATCTCGTTGTTTTGACTTAATATCTCGTCTTATCCACTTGCTAACCTATTTAACCTATAGTGCTATTTCACTTGCTATATCTTGTTATTTAAATTTAATAACCCCTTATCTCCTTATTTTGACTTAATATCTTGTTTTTTTTTCAAGTTAATACCTCGTTTTAACTTAATATCTCATTATTTCAACTTAAAACGTTATTTCAAGATATCTTGTTAACTTGTCTCATTATTTTGACTTAATGTCTTGTATTTTCTAATTAATATCTAATTGTTTTGACTTAATATCTTATATCAACTTAATAACCCATTATTTCAGCATCTCATTATTTCAATTGAATAGCTTATCATCTCCTTATTTTGACTTAATATCTCATTATTCTGACTTAATATCTTTATCGACTTACCCTGTTATTTCAAGATCTCGTTATCTAAATGTACTTATCTCCTTATTTTGACTTAATATAGTTAGTTTGACTTAATATCTTGTTTTTTTTAGTTATTAGCTCGTTGTTTCGACTTATTTCAACTTAATATCTTTTTTAACTTAAAAACTTATTTTGAGATATCTCGTTATTTAAATGTAATAACTTCTCATTATTTTTGACTTAATATGTTTTTTCTAATTAATATCTCATTGCTTTGACTTAGTATCTCAGTATGCTGACTTAATATCTTATAACAACTTAATAACCCATTATTTCAAAGTCTCATTATTTAAATTTAAAGCTTATCTTTTTTGGACTTAATTTCTTATTTCAACTTAATATATTATTTCAGGATATCATTTCAATTTCATAAATTATCTCATTATTTTGATTTGATATTATTTCGAATAAATATTTCATTATTTCCAGATTTTTACTTACTTAGACTTGAAAATATTGTTAAGCTAATTAAAATTGATCATTATCCATGTCTATTATCCAGACTTTCGAAGTCTGTGGGAAGCTTGCACTTCCCACTTGTTTCCGAAAGCTGGGGTTTGGGGGGGAATGTTGAAAAAAATCATAGTTTCTCCCCAAGTCTTTAGTCCAAGAGGATATTTTTTTTTTAAAGAGTAAATTAAACATATTAACAAACATTTAACAGAAATGCAGGCCCAACCTTTCTTAATCAAAGTCTAAACAATTAAACAATAAAACGCTCCCTTTCATAAAAGTCACATGAACTTCACATGTGAACAATCACATGACTCAGGTGTGGGTTTTTTGAAAACATTTTTATTTTCATATTTCAGATATTCTCAATTTACTTTCACGTTAATCTTTCACGTGTAGAGTGTGCGGTTTCATTTTTTCCGATGCGATTTCCTCACGTGTCGTCACAAGTTGACTTGAATTCACACGTCCAACTTCAGTGTAGAAATTATGGCCACATGTGAAACGTATGTGACTTTTGCCTTCATAAGGGCTGTACCCACGCACTCGGACCAGGTTTGATGTTGTTTTCGGATTTGCGTTTGGTTGGAGCTCTAATAGGAAATAAATCGGCGGTTTGGATCTTTACACGTATCTTGAGTCAGAACAAGAAAAACCGCTTTGAGTAACTAGAGCATGGTGCGGCCCAGCCCCCCCCAAAATTGCTCTATGCTTCCTTGCCAGAGGTGTACGTCATTAAAAAAATCTATTGCTGCCCAATTCCACAGTTATTATTTTCGGTTGTATTAAAATATAAACAAGTGAGTCACTTAAATCACAGCGACAATCACCAGGATGAAGCAGATAATGAAGATGAATGAATGAATGAATGAATGCAGTAAATGAGTCACACGTAAGCAACCCACCCTGTCCAATATGCTCCCATGTTAACGAGCTTTATATCTGAAAGTAAAAAATGTGCACTTTTTTGTTGTTGTTGTTGTTGTCTCCCACAGGATCCCAGTCCTGATGCGCACCTCTACTTCCTGCAGCCGAGCATAAACCAGGACAAAGATCATTTTCCACTTGTTGCTGTTTACTGAGTGATCTTGTGGAAGACCTAAGTCTGTACCGCCCTACAACCTCGGAATTTATTTGGATTATTTCTCCCCAGTTTGGTCACCTGCCAATTCCCACCCACCAACCGGCCCTCCTGATCGCACAAATTAACGAAAATCAAGAAAACTCTGCAATACGCGCAGGAGCTTGCAATTTTTCAAAATTACCACAGATTTGGGCCAAGACGTGTCATGTGACGTCATCACAACGCACATTCAGCCAAAGTCCTCTTCGATTCAAGTGCGTCGAACATGAATACCGCTAAAAGGTCTAATTCACCAAAGAACATCAGTGCGAAAGACCGTGCAAAACAATTTCATGCAACTGCGATTTCGCCAATTCAAGTAGTTTTCCGCAAAAAAAAAAGCACAAAAAAAAACCTGCATCGTAAATTTTGAAAAAATTGTTGCAGCATTTTTGGCTGCAACAATCACACACACACAAAAAAACAACAACAAAAAAACCTCCGCAAAATCCTGTACAGACTGATTTACCATGCAACAACTGCCAGTTGGGGAGCGTGAAGGCTAATACGTGCTTCCTCTGAGATACGTGAAGCCATCCAGTTGCATCACACTCGGAGGAAAGCGCTATCCACCCTCTTCCACATACATGAACTCACAGACTCCCACGGTCGCCTAGTATCGCTGTGATTGACAGGAGAGAGAGAGAGAGAGAGAGAGAGAGAGAGAGAATGATGAGCATGGCCAATTTTACTCTCTTGGCTTCTGGGCACAGATGGCTGTGGCATCTCTGGAATTAAAATTTGTGTTCTATGGACAACTGATACCACTGATATCCATCAACCTTTAAACAATCCTGATTTCTTCACGAAACCCTGAACAAGTTCGGTTTGTTCTTTAAGCACACACACACAGAACCCTTATCCAAATGAGGTTATTAAATCCACATTTATTAGCAACAGTGAATTCAAAAAGCACAACAGCTTGGAAGGCCATTTTACAGAATTATCTGAAATACGATGGTGTACATTCAAAAAGCAGTACTGTGTAAAATTCTTAGCCCAAAACGTGTGAGAAACTATTTATCTTGCACCAAATAAATAGAAACACTAATACAATAATAGTAGAGGTTACTTTCTTCTCTGTTTCTATTTTTAAGTTATTTCCGTAGCCCTTATTAGAACCCACACATTAAGTAGTTATACATTTTTGCATATCCAGTCGTTCCCACACACTTTCAGCTGTGCGTGACGTGACAGCCCGAGTAGGTCTAAAGTCGTGTTTTCAGAACACATGAGCTTAAAGCTGGGCTCGGTAGTTTCCCCAAAGATACAACATCCGTGTTTTAGAGCATCAGCTTCATTGATAAAGCACTCCAGTATCTCCAATTAGCCCTGGTACACTGGTGTATTTGCTAAATTGCCCCTGCTTTGGCTAATCCATGTCTGAGTCGTAGTAGCTGTGCTGCTGGTGGAATGTTAGCAAATACACACAATTAGATGGTACCTCGAGAAGAGGTTTGGGAAACAAACCCAGAGATCTTCCAGCTGTCTCATCAAGTCATCACGATTAAAACTTTTTTTTTTTTTTTTGGAAAATGCAAAAATCTTGTGACTAACAGTGTTTTTAAAACCAAACACCGTCCAGATAAATGGCTTCACACACAGACTTCTCAGATGGTCCAAGTCTTTTGCACAGTACTGTATATATAAATCAATCACACACACTCAACCAAATTTGTTTTGGTGCCATTAAACACGACGTGAACGTCCAGTGAACCCTGCTGCTGCTTGGTGACTGATGTTAGAAAGAAAGGAAAGTGTAGCAAGAAATTTATTCAGATGCATCATCATTTTAGGTGAGATCGTAAAATAGCTGTAAGCTCAACAGTTTGGAAGAAAAACAACTGTGCAAGTACATAAAAACTGTAATATTAATTATCTCTCTCTCTCTCTCTCTCTATATATATATATATATATATATATATATATATATATATATATATATATATATATATATATATATATATAGAGAGAGAGAGAGATAGATAGATAGATAGATAGATAGATAGAGAGAGAGAGGATTTGAATCATGCTGGCAGTGTTGATTAATGGCATTCAGGTGTGTTTGTTCAAAGGCCTCTGAGTGACTGGATGCTTAGAAATTGTGCTGGCACTAAAATGTTAAAGCACCGACTAACAAAAAAAATAAATAAATAAATCAGTTCAACCATTTTGGATCATGTTCTAGAGACGTGGAGCTCTGTGTTGATCGGTAAGCAACGCCTTTTGGTCAGGATAGTTCAACATCGATGCTACAAACAGCTACAGATAGATGTATACGGATCGATCATGTGACCATGTTGATTTAAAAAAAAAAAAAAAGTGCAGTTTATTATTTTTAAACTGTTTCTAAACCCTGTAATAATCCTGTAAGTATAATTTGCAAAACTTCACTTAAGTCCTTTAAGGCACTCTTTTTGCTTCTGCTTAAGGCCATCGTGATAAGTACAAACGGTGAAAGTACGGAGTGTATGTGAAATTTTAACAAGCGCGAGGAGATAAAAAAAAAAAAAAAAAACATCAGATGAGTAAGTCTTTGCACATTCAAATCACAACCATTAAAACCAAAACATTTATAAAAAAAAAAAAAAAAAAAAAAAAAGGACAAAAAACAAACAAACAAGAGTTAAGGATTTTTTTTTCTTTTTACAAAATTTGACACTCAGCAGGCTAGAACAGCTTTACGTCAGGAAGAATGTGCTCTCTCCGTCTTCATAGTATCAGCTGATACTTCGTAATATATATTTATCCGCTCCCGTCTCCCATCACGACCGTCGGGCCATTCCACGATTTTCCTGCTGTTTTAGGAGTTACTCCAAACTAAAATGAAGAGGGGGAGGGGGAAAAAAGTAGAAAGAAAAAAAAAAAAAAAAAAGATCCACAAGTGTTAACAAAACCTGCAGTGTGGTTATTTAGTATACAACCAATAAAACACTGGATTTACTGAACATTATACCACAGCGCTGTTAAATTCTGGATTCTGATCGAGCGTGGATTCATTTCCTGAAAGTAGCGCAGCTGCAAATCACAGGTCTATATTACTTTTTCTATAGTAACGGCTCATTTGCTGGGACTTTTATTTGTATCTTTTTCTTTAACGATTATGGAAGGAGTCTCCAGTGTTAGCGCTTTGTCAGTCTCTCTGTATGATCGATTCGTTCCCCCAAACATTAAATGTAGCTATAAAGGGATAAAAAAAAAAAAAAAAAAAAGTATGACGTGTTGTTCTTTAATACATAAAAATTGTAATCGTTGGCATACTGCTGTGGTATAAGAGGAATAAAACACTTCAGGACGTGCTGTTATGGTAAAATAATCAACTTCAGGGTGGTTACAGTGACGCCGTCTGCTTCATCTCAGCACCCAGGAGTTGATTAATTTCCTAGAACAGCACGACTGGATTCAGGGATACTCACTGATGATGATGACGATGATGATTATGAGCACTGCTATCAAAATCGCCCACATCTATAGAGATCACACACACACAAGTGTGTTAAAAAAATCAAACAAAAAAAACACAACCAACAAAACTTTTAAGACATGAAAATAAAAATGGTTTTGAGTAGTAACACGTGAGGATACTGTCTGATACCCCCATTTTACCTTGCAGTTCTTCCACCAGTACTTCCTCTTCAGTTTGGCGGCGTTGGTCTCGAACTGCGAGGCTCCGGCCTGGAGAGCGTCCGCCCGGTCGTCCAGCTCGGACAGCTTCTGGTCTCGCTCCAGGACTTTGTCCACGTTCACCCGCATGATGTCCACCACCTGAGGAACGAGAGACGAAGCTTTACACGTGCTACGGAACGAGAGACGAAGCTTTACACGTGCTACGGCCCGAGTGGGAAACAAAACCGGTCAAGACTCGGGTACGGCTGGATATCTTCTAATGAAGAGTCCTTCAAAATCTAAAAGTTTATGAGGAACCTCCTCAGACGTCCGTTACCTCAGAGTAACACGTAAATATAGTGTTTATATAGCGCTCAGTATAACAGGCCATTATGTTTCAGAGCGCCGGTTTAGACTTGTTTACGACCAGCGTGGACCCCAGGTCAGAAAAGTTAAATTTAGGAGCATTACAGGTGTCTGGGATCATTATGGACAGCTACGAGGCACGCGGGTTTAACGTGTTAGAACGGTGTGCTCTGGTCTGGGGTCAAGGGTCAGGTCTATCGACAGGCGACATGCTTCGAGCATGTACCGGAGCAGCCGGTTCTTGTAGCAACGTGCGCGAGTAACAGGGCTGACCTAGATTCGGTCAGCACGATAAATTTTTCCTGCTGAAACAAGCAAACTTCTGAAACTGTTTGAAACGTTTCAACATGTGCACCTCGTTCTTAAACACTGGAAGTCCCCCTTTCTGAACAGCGATGGAAATCTTCACAGCCCTTCCATTACACAACCATGGCCATGGCAACCTAATAAAACATCCTGGCCAACATGCACCTAACCCACATGCACCACTGATCTACAAACTGACACAGAGCAGGCAGAGAGAGAGAGAGAGAGAGAGAGAGAGAGAGAGAGAGAGAGAGAGAGAGAGCAAACGAGTGCAACAGGGCACGGCCCCTTTAAAACGGCATAAACTGGAAGGGGGCCCACGCTTTCCTTACATAACCATGGAGACCGGTGATTATATAAGTAGTGGAGATAAGTCCCAGGATGAACTCCACCCACACACACACACACACACACACACACACACACACACACACACACACACACACACACACACACACACCCTCTCTCACAGCAATCAGGTCACGGCGAGAGCTACAAGAGCAGTCGGATGATTGCACGGATTTTTTCAGATTAGCGAGGCACTGGGTTCTCTACTTTGGCAGCTTTCCCAAAAATAAATAAATAACTAAATAAATAAAAACAAAAAAGCTGGCTGTTAGTTACCACCACTGTTCCCCCTCGGGAGGGAATTCATGCTTGTGCTTCCGTGGGAACAATAAAGATACCGTATACGGAGGATATTTACGGACATGCTGCACGATGTTACGGTTAAAGTAAAGAATAATAAAAGACTTGGATGGTAAACGCTGCATCACTGATTATTCTTCCATAAACAGCAGTGTGTGTTTTATTCCTCTGCCGAGATTCCCGAACGTTACAGTTTTCTGTTTATTAAAGAACATCGTAGTTATATACTATACTTCCGTTTGTAGTCGCATCCAATACTGCGGTACGGCAGAGTTCTTGTTCTCGCTTGCGTTATAAGATGCAAAAAAAAAAAAATTTCAGAAAATATAAAATGTACAGCTTTACCTCTGACTGTACTGTACATGTGACTGCGCTGTTGCTATAAGAACTGCAACATACTAGAGAGAGAGCATTAATATAAACCTGCATTACCACATGTACACCTTACGACATGGTGAGAAACCTGGAGTGAAGGCTGATGACTGGCACTTTGGACATTTTACAGCCTGTTTAACTGCTTTAAAGAAGATTCGAGACTGTTGTTATTTACTCAGCGTGAGGAATTCAATTCCACGCCACGTTGCCGAAGTGTCGGACTCCCTGGCCCCGCATGCCCGGGGAATCACAGCATGTAACAGATAAGCAAGAAGAGCAGAAGAAGCAGCTGAGGCATGTCTAACAACGACCTGCTTATAACCCCTGTGCTTTACGGAGCCTTCTCTCCTGTCTTCTGGGAGCACTTACTTAAGGAATGTCCCATGAGGTAAACGTACTGTACAGCAGACTCGCAGAACCTTGAAACTGTCTGTCTGCTTCCATGACACATGGACATTTGTAGCAGACATCGAGGGGGAAGGGAAAAAAAGTCTGTTTAAAAAAATTTCTTTATTAGTCTTTGATTATGTGGAGCGTCTGATTCGAGCGTTCAACTGCGCTGTGGTGTAATCAGAATTTAACAGCGGGTTTCTTGATTCTGATTGGTCCAAAGGTGTTGATTAATTCTCTATAACGGCAGCTCGGACAGTGGTGCAGGTTTATATTACTGCGCTTGTTCGAATACGTTTCTATAGTAACAGCTCGTTTACAGGGACTTGTACGGTGGGACGCCCTACATAAAAAAATCGTTGATACGGTGCTGTTTTCAGCGAGTTTATTTAGCGTTTATGGAAGGAGTCTCCAGTGTCAGAGGTAAAGCTAACGTTTTTACAGCTTAAAGTTTTAAAGCTGTAATTTTTCAAAATTACAAAAAGCTTTTATTTTTCAAAACTTTCTCCAGCATTTTCCTACGAGTAGATTTATTTGTATCGGGATACGACACGTCTGTAAAAAAACATACACGAACCCTACGATACTGGACGTAATGGACGTCGGCGTCACGTGAGGACATCAAGCTGCGTCGTTGAGAGACGCCTCAGACTACGTCAAGCAGGCGCCGCCCTAATTACACAGGTCTTCCTTAAGACCAACTATTCAGCCATTTTGAAAATATGTATCTTCGTAGACACCTCGTATTCACGAGCGCATATGAGCACATAGGTTAACACCTGTTACTCTTTCTATAATGCACATAAACCTAACTATTGTTACTGGACAACACAATTTCAGTGCAGCTAGCTGAAAAACAAAATGGAGCACTTCACATCACATGTATCCAAAACATGACGGCAAATAGAGACGTGATTCTTGAATTCTGGAAGGTAACGTGTAAAATCACGTGTAATAAGTATGTTTTTTTTTTTACCTATTCTCTTTACTACAGTGAAAAACGAGACTTCTAAGTTTCAAAGCACAACACTGCCCCCTTGTGGATGTTTTTAAATCACATTTTCCCAGATTAGTGTACACAGGAGTGTAAAGTTCAGTATTGTTGTTTTTTCCCTCCTACCTCGTCCACCTGAGCCTGGGTCTGCTGCAGTCTCCGGTTGCTTCCTGCAACGCCTGAAGCGCCGGGACCTTCTCCAGCGGGAGCAGACCTGCAGGAAGACAACACAGTCTTAAAAAGAAACGTCAAATCAATTCATAAACCTCCGAAAGTGTGTTATTAAGATTTCACCAACTGCCTTCTCTGGTTTATCCAAAGATAAGTATGTTTTTAAATTGTACACAGTAAAACTTATTATATTATACCCCCAAAATGTGCACAAATGCACGTCTATGGAGACGGGACAACCTTTTAATGGTGTGGACTTAATTACTGAAATAAACAAACCTCCTTCTTATGATGTCTGATCTTAGGTGTAGTGAATAATTGGAGCTACATTGCCACCATGTGGCTGTATCGCTAAACAACAAGTTCTCCACATACTCCACTGACTGTACTGTATACAGTGGGGGGAAAAAAGTATTTGATCCCCTGCTGATTTTGTACGTTTGCCCACTGACAAAGAAATGATCAGTCTATGATTTTAATGGTAGGTGTATTTTAACAGTGAGAGACAGAATAACCAATAGTACTTGGTGGCAAAACCCTTGTTGGCAATCACAGAGGTCAGACGTTTCTTGTAGTTGGCCACCAGGTTTGCACACATCTCAGGAGGGATTTTGTCCCACTCCTCTTTGCAGATCCTCTCCAAGTCATTAAGGTCATTTTCAATGCCCTGGCTGAGGGAAGGAGGTTCTCACCCAAGATTTGACGGTACATGGCCCCGTCCATCGTCCCTTTGATGTGGTGCAGTTGTCCTGTCCCCTTAGCAGAAAAACACCCCCAAAGCATAATGTTCCCACCTCCATGTTTGACGGTGGGGATGGTGTTATGACTTGGGGTCATAGGCAGCATTCCTCCTCCTCCAAACACGGCGAGTTGAGTTGATGTCAAAGAGCTTGATTTTGGTCTCATCTGACCACAACACATTCAGATGTTCATTGGGAAACTTCAGACGGGCCTGTACATGTGCTTTCTTGAGCAGGGGGACCTTGCGGGCGCTGCAGGATTTCAGTCCTTCACGGCGTAGTGTGTTACCAATTGTTTTCTTGGTGACTATGGTCCCAGCTGCCTTGAGGTCATTAACAAGATCCTCCCGTGTAGTTCTGGGCTGATTCCTCACCGTTCTC
The DNA here is from genome assembly GCA_023630585.1 of Cranoglanis bouderius. Classification (NCBI taxonomy): domain Eukaryota; kingdom Metazoa; phylum Chordata; class Actinopteri; order Siluriformes; family Cranoglanididae; genus Cranoglanis; species Cranoglanis bouderius. The sequence continues at coordinate 2,165,740 of CM042572.1, forward strand.
ATGATCATTGAAACTCCACGAGGTGAGATCTTGCATGGAGCCCCAGACCGAGGGAGACTGACAGTTTCTTACATTTGTGAATAATCGCACCAACTGTTGTCACCTTCTCACCAAGCTGCTTGGCGATGGTCTTGTAGCCCATTCCAGCCTTGTGTAGGTCTACAGTCTTGTCCCTGACATCCTTGGACAGCTCTTTGGTCTTGGCCATGGTGGAGAGTTTGGAATCTGATTGATTGATTGCTTCTGTGGACAGGTGTCTTTTATACAGGTAACAAACTGAGATTAGGAGCACTCCCTTTAAGAGAGTGCTCCTAATCTCAGCTCATTACCTGTGTAAAAGACACCTGGGAGCCAGAAATCTTGCTGATTGATAGGGGATCAAATACTTATTTCCCTCATTAAAGTGCAAATCAATTTATAACTTTTTTGAAATGCGTTTTTCTGGATTTTTTTGTTGTTATTCTGTCTCTCACTGTTAAAATACACCTACCATTAAAATTATAGACTGTTCATTTCTTTGTCAGTGGGCAAACGTACAAAATCAGCAGGGGATCAAATACTTTTTTCCCCACTGTATGATCTAAAACAGGGATGAGAAACTTTACATGGAACGCAAAAGAACAACATTTTCTACCATTACAAAAAAAGAAGAAGAAGAAGAAGAAGAAGAAGAAGAAAAGCTTAACCGGTTAATAACGTTATTTTTCTGTTCCAGTGCGATATTATTATGATATTCCCATAACCGTCCCATGGGGACGTTTCACTGTGTGTATATCACTCCGCTTATCCCGGTTTACTGGGATTTATCCTGTTTAATTCTAGCATCAGTCCCACTGAAACAGTTACTACAGTAGGGTATTACTTCTGACGTAAAATACGAAAGCTTGTCAGAAGAAGATGAAAAGACAGAAGGGAAGCCAACTTCAGGAAGGAAGGAGGCGCCTTTAACGGGAACGAACAAATCGTCCTGAGCTAGCCGGCCGAGCTGCCGTGCTATAAAGTGAGTGCGGCTTCTTCAGGATCTATTTCTGTCAGCGGAGCAAAAAAAAAAAATCTGGCCGTATTGTGTCCGAAATATCAGTTACTTGATATTAACTTATTTATTTTTGTATAATTCATGCTGGAACAGGAACGTACAGTTTACTTCAGCCGTTCGAGCATGGAAAAATACTGGTGCTGGATCAGAGGTGAGGGCTCTGGACCACTGAACCACGGAAGGATGTCTGATATTTTTTCTGAGATTTCATGATATCTTTTTAGTATTTTTTTTTTTTTAATAATCAAATTTAAAAAACAAAAACAAAAAAAATATTCAGCAGAAGCAGCTGACGACGTTACAATTTTGCGCTTAATCTTTAAAATTGTAAAATGTTTGTTCGGTATTAGATTTTATAAAAAATAAAAATAGTTTTTGAATACATAAAATAAAAGTACATTGTTTGTAAACATTAAACTGTTTAATTTTTTTTTTTAAAAATGCAACACTACTGATCGGTTGGCTCGTGATCTCGTGATATAAACTGCATCGTGGAAATGCCTTTGAGAATCACGGTATGATTTTTCACGTCATATCATTCATCCCTGGTTTCTAATTATTCTAATGAGTATTATCATTTTTAAACAAAATGACAAGCTGGAGAATCAATCACGTGTCGGTTAAATCGCATTAAATCCGGCCGTACGACTGCGATCCGTTTCATGGAGCGTATAACAAACGTATCCGGTCGTAGACAATCCGTGTGATATCGAGGGTCTGGTTTGTTGTGTTCGCTCCGAACGTCCCGTCACATGGCTGATGCTCACGTGGTGAGGGATGTGAGGCTCCGACAGATACGCCAGCACCATCAGGACACTAGACACTCTCAGAGGAATGTTAATACCACACACACACACACACACACACACACACACACACACACACACACACACACACACACACTGCATCCAGTTTAACGTGCACACTCCGAAATAATTCTCGCATCCATCCCTTATTCAGGATTCTGATTGGTCAGGAGGTGTTGATTAATTTAGAATAAATAATCAATTTAATTAATAAGCAGCAGCGCAGCTACAAATCATACGTTATCGTTTCTATAGTAACGGCTCACATAAACCGATTACAAAAAAAACATCTGTGGAATGATTTCAATAAAAATTTATGGAGAAAAAATAATAAAATAGAGGCCGGTGAGGGAACAACTGTTTACAGCTGCGGTAACGTAAGCGACAACAGGAACTAACTTGTTTCATGGAACCTTTAAACGTAACTATAATCAGATTTTTAAACGAGTATTATGTGACTTTCTTTAGTAAAAAAAATTGTAATCACTGACAAACTGACGTGGTACAAACATGATAAAGCGCTTCAGGATGTGCTGTTACAGTGCTAAGCCACCTCGTGGTTGATTATTTTCCTGTAACTGCACGACACGGTTTGTTTTACAGCTTATTTATACCACAGCGCAGATGGATCCTCGCATCTGATCGGCGGGTTATTTTCGTATAACTACAGGCAGTTCGGGCTGTAACATGAACAACGGGTTTATATCGATGCGCTCGTCCCGATGCGTTATCGTTTCTATAGTAACGGCTCACACACACACACACACACACACACACGGACTCGTACGGCGGTTAATACGCTCCACACGATCTACAACTGATGATAAACTGGTAAGAAAAAAAACAAACGTGTCGCTGTTTAATAGAGTAAAACGTTATTGCGTGTAATCGTTGATGCGGTGAGGTTTTTGGTTAGGAGACGTTTATGCAACATTTACGGAAGGAGTCTCCAGTGTCAGCACTTTGTAACAGTCAAAGCTTTCCGGGTTCTCGGTAAAATGACAAGCTGTGTTTTTGGTTTTTGAGAGAGAGAGAGAGAGAGAGAGAGAGAGAGAGAGAGAGAGAGAGAGTTGATCTGATAACCGAGATGGCTACTAAGTGATGAACGGCTGGGTAGTGTATACAGCTACCATCCCAACCCTGAGATTTCATCCCGTTACTCAGAACGCCACACAACTTAAATTATGAATGTTTACGGCGTTTCTGGAATTTTCTATTAAATTTTTTCGACCCGCGGTTAAATGAAACAGCGGATACGGGGGCTTTACTGTATATCCGTCCCGTCAGGATTTCGCAATTTTGCGATCGCAGAAATGAACGCAAACTCAAGCAAACCTCGCAACATTCGGAGGAGCTTGCGATTTTTCAAAATTACCGCAGATTTTCCGCAGATTTCGGCCGAGACGCGTCGTGTGACGTCGTCGCAACACGCATTCAGCCAAAACCCTCTTCGATTCACGTGCGTCGAACAGGAGTACAGCTAAAAGCTAAAATTTACCAACAAACATCACTGCGAAAAACCGTGCGAAACTATTTCATGCGACCGCAATTTCGCCGATTCAAGCAGTTTTCTGCAAAATAAAGCACAAAAGACTCCATCGCAAATTTTGAAAAAAAAAAACTGAATTCAGTTCAGTTTCAGATCGAGCATTTCAGAATGAAACAGAATGAGTTTCAGCTTCAGAAGCAAGTTCACCGTTTCAGCCAACAGCGACAGGCTAATCAGGGGTTGCAGGATCTTCTCGGGTTTTAATCAGCGTTACTGTCTGTTTTTCACACCGAGCATCTTCTCCTTGATCATATCCTCGAGCTTCACTGCGAATTCTGAACTGCTTCGATCTGCTTCAGATCGAGTCTAAGCGGTGACACTGTGTAGATAAATAAAGTGAATGCAGTGACTGAAGCTCTTGTGCATGGTGAAGTCGACATTTGCATGGATTCGCCAGTTTGTTTGTGAGCAAATGAGCGGCCATTTTACATCTGACACCACATCACCGCATCAGGCACACACACACACACACACACTAATTTTATCTTAGATATAACAAATATTTCCAGCTTGTATTACCCATTACAGATTTACAGATTTATATATAAATATATATATATATATATATATATATATATATATATATATATATATATATATAAGCTTATATTCTACCAAATTTACTCGTTAGTTGTTTACATTGTTCTCATGAGCAAGCTGGCACAAAAAAAAAATTCCCAGACCAATAAAACTGATCTTATCTTTTCTTATATTAATGTAAACAACTCAAAAACAAGTCTAAGGTCTTGTATTGGTGGAAATTTCAGCTCTAAATGTAAATATTCAGACTATTTGGGTACATATATTCAGTAATGAGACTAATATTATATTTGAGTAGTTACATTATGTTCATGAAATAAATCTGTACTGAGGGTGTGTGAGGAATTTATTCGACAGTTTTATTATTATTATTATTATTATTATTATGTAAAAGTGTATAGGAAACGGCATTTTATTAAACTATAACCATGTTAAGTTAGAAGTTAAAACATTTAACCTGTAAATATTCCCAAACCCCGATAATCTGATTAAACGGCACCGTGAAAAAGCGGATTAGTTCAACAATCCCAGGCTCGCATTTCCAGCTGCTCAGATAACAAAACAAACGTGTGCTGGGTTTTTATAACCCTTTATAACTTTAAAAATAAAAAAGTATTCATTCAGGAAAAGTCTAATCCCACAACGACACATCAACATGCAAAGCTAAGACGTCTGTCTAACTATCTGCGCTGGAAACGAAAATGTTTAAAACGCTAAAAGTATAACGTTCTGAAAGGTGACAGTTGGATTACTGAAACAAAACAAGAAGAAGAAGAAATAAAAAACAGTTAAAAGTGAGAGTTAGAGCGATAAAAAACGAATAACAATATCCATAAAACGTTATTTACTTAGCATTAGCTAGCTAAAGTTGGTCACCTAGCTACACTGAAAGTTTGCTAGCAACTTTATTAGCCAGCTGTGAAAAGTAATATTAGCGTGTTAAAAACACGTCGAATTATCTCTATGATATAATGATATGAGACAAATTGTGATAAAAACCAACGTAAAAAGAGACTGCATAGTCTTTCAAGATAAATAAATAAATAATAAAGTAATAATTAAATAAAAGGTTAGTTAGCTGTTATGCTAACTTGTTGCGTTAGCTGTCGACGGAGGCCTCAGGAAGTTTGGGCGCAGCTTTTTAAAAAAAAAAAAAAATTTTTTTTTTTTTAGTTTTTCTCTACATAATAAGACGCTTTTAAAAACATGACACCCAAATTAAAGAGGTTTTCAAAGAGTGTAAAAGAAACTTACATGATTCCTGTAGACAGAAACACGGAGCAGTAAAAGTGACAAAGGAAAAATATAATCTGCGGTGAGTTAGCGGTTGTGGGAGGAGGCGACTGATCCGGGAGCTGTGTTTAAAGGGCTAGGGTACATCAGGGAAATACCAGAACACACACACACACACACACACACACACACACACACACACAGCCAACAACAAGACACAAGATACTTTCAGTTATCTTATTTTGAGACACGTAGTGTTAGCTAGTGTAGCTGTCATTTTGTGATATGTGAACTTTATAGATGTACAATGTGTTGATCTGATCTCCTCTACTTCCTCCATCCGCCCCTTAAATGCACGGGTTCCCAACCCTGCTCCTGGAGAACCCTCTGAAGAACAGCTCTGGAGAACCCTCTGTCCGTTAACCTGTCGCATGTGTTTTTGTCGTTCCTCTGTCTGTATCCGAGCCTTTAGGGAAGTGTGTGACATCAGACGAGCTCAGCACTAAAGCACAACTACCTCAAACAAGGCTTTGGGGAATTCGAGGATGGAGTTGCGTGATCCTCTCACCTCACATAGAAATATGGAATGAATGAACAAATATTTTAAAAAATGTCATGTCTACGTAACGATGTTCAGATTTCCACTGATGTGTCGAACGTTGAGGTATTCTTTCCATTTTTTTGGATATGTTAAATGAGTGAGAGGCCTGCCCTGCTTCCCGATGTTTTAGCGATTTGTGGTCAATGCCTTCATGTCATAGTATGCACAATGTGGTGTTGTGTTCCTGGAGAATGTGTTCCTGGAGGACCAGAGGGATGGGAAACCATGCTGTGTGGAAAGGGAGCACCATAAGACACCTTGTGCATCACAAATATTCATTCATTCTTCAGTAATCGCTTTATCTTTGTCACAACTACTGACCCCACAGGGGCCCTGATGATTGGGTTGAGAACTTACTATCTTAAAAGATATTTATTTGGGTGGTGGCTCTCAGCACAGCAGTAACACTAGAGGGTAGTGTGTATGGCGCTGATATGAGTGTATCAGGTGCATCAGTGTTGCTTATGTTGAGAAACAGCCTCCCAGCCCCCCCTCCCAAAAAAATTATTATTATTATTATTATTATTTTTTTTTTTAAATCTCCAGCCAGCAGCATCAGGTAGTAAGAAAACTTTCTTTCAGTTCCTTTCTTCTTCTTACTTCTTAATGTTTTTGTTTGCCATATCAATTTTTTTCCCCAACTTGCTAAAGTGATATCTTCATGATAATTGCTTTTTTTTGTGTGTCCACTATTAAACTCCACAGTATGGCTCCATAGGGGAGTCTACGGAGGCCGAAGAGAGCCGAACTCCCCCCTCCCATCCTCACCACCTTCTACAGAGGGACGACAGAGAGCGTCCTGACCAGCTGTCTCACCGTGTGCTACGGGAACTGCACAGCCTCCGACCGCAAGACCCTACGGAAGCTGAAAAGATCATCGGGGTCTCTCTACTCACCATCGACACCTCATTAAACAACCGCTGCATCTGCAAATCCACCAGTATTGCAGACGACCCGTCTCACCCCTCTCATGGACTCTTCACTCTCCTGCCATCTGGCAGAAGGTACAAGAACATCCAATGTTGCTGCTATACATGTGCTGATACACTACACATTAGTTTACAGTTTACAGTACATGTCCTGTGTATTTATTGTCTTGCACTCGTCTCACACTGTTGTGTGTTTGCACTTCATGTAGTCCTGCGTGCTGTTCTGTGTTGCACCATGGTCCTGAAGAAACGTCATTTTGTTCCAATATATACAAGCTATATAGAGGAATGACAATAAAAACCCCACTTGATTTGACTTGACAAAAGAGTCGGCTCCTGTTTGAACTGACTCACTAAAAAAATACCCAGAGTTCCCTTCACTAACACCTATTGAGTCGGTTGATTTGGATGTTCGAGTCACCGAACCGAACAGTGTAAAAGAACCGACACGTTGAATCGAATCAATCTTCCCATCACTGATTCTGGGAGGGAAGACAACTCACTGCAGGGTCTTTCAGAAATTTGGTAGAAAAAGACTGCATATTGTTGATCTTTTTAACATTAAACAGATGTAAATCTGGACAAACTCACATTATTTTAGGCTATAATAATTCAGACAAACTTCTCTACTTCATAACATAGCCTGCCTGCCTGCCTGCTTTGTGACTAGTGTTTGCAGTGTGTGTGTGTGTGTGTGTGTGTGTGTGTGTGTGTGTGTGTGTGTGTGTGTGTGTGTGTGTGTGTGTGTGTGTGTCTTTATACATCCATGTACTTCTGGAATAACGTGCAAAATGTGTACCTTTTTTCATTTTCAGATTTTATTTTACAGCAGAAATTATATAAAGCATTCAGAAAACATTTTCCATGTTTTGAGGGCAATTCAAAATGTTTTGCATGGCTTCAGCAGCTGAGTATTTTTTTTTTTCAATTTTTTTTTAAACATATCCAACAATTCAGTGATGCTCTTACATGCACAATTACAGAAAAATAAATCTCACAAGAAGGACAGAAAGAGAGACAGCTGAGGAAAAAACAGAACGTGAGGAAAAAACTCATCGGAGGAAGAGAGGAAGAGGGATACAAAGCAGGGAATGAGGGAAGAAAGAAGGGAACAAAGAGAGAAAGAGAAACGGGGGGAAAAGAGAGGACTAATACTAGTTTTACATGCAGAGTGTTGATTGCCCGTCACCTTGTAAGAAAGCTGGGCTTATATTCACCTATTTTTTTTTTTTTTTTTCTGATCATTTGAAAATGATGAAAACGTGCATTAGGGTTTCGGGAAATATGAAACCAATATCCATAGATCACTGAATGCCTGACTTTCTGTACCACTAATTGCATAAGAGGAAGTGAACTAAGCATGTCTTTGCTTTAAAAAAAAAAAAAAAATGTTTCTAAATTCTTCTAAACTATAGCACTCTGCTTTAAAGAAACCGAAACTGTTTATTGCTCTGAATTTGTAAATAAGAAGAGTGATGATTGGTTCATTATAGGCCTACTCTACGTTTTGATTAATTTAGGGGGGTGGGGGGTGGGGTGGGATGGGGTCGGGGAAGGACAGAACAAGCAAAATCTCTGTTTTATTGATCAGATTACAGATTACAGCACGTGAACAGTTCGTAGGTTTGAAATGTTAACCTGTCGCATGTGTTTCTGTCATTCCTCCGTCTGTATCTGAGCCTTTAGAGAAGTCTGTGACATCAGACGAGCTCAGCACTAAAGCACAGCTACCTCGGACAAGGCTTTGGGGGATTTGTTTTGAGGATGGAGCTGCGTGATCCTCTCACCTCACATAGAAACGTGGAATGAATGATCAAGTATATATAAAAAAAAAAAGTCATGTCTACGTAACGATGTTCAGCTTTCCACTGACGTGTCGAACGTTGAGGTATTCTTTCCATTTTTTGGAAATGTTAAATGAGTGATGTTTAAGTGATGCTCCCTCAGTTATATGATGATGATGATGATGATGTGAACTCAGCAGTAATACGAGGCCTACCCTGCTTCCCGGTGTTTTAGTGATTTGTGGCCAATGCCTTCGTGTCGTATTGATGGAATGGTTTCCTCTTAGACCCAAAGCCCTGACCTGTTCTAAATTTAATCTAAATCTGGACTCTCCCTCCCAGTTTTGGCACCCTGAGTAAAATTACAAAAGGGAGGCAGAAGGTTACCTAATCTCAAACACTCGTTAATGGTTTGAGACACAGCACAACAGGTGGATACTGATTTGGTGGATGAACACGATTTCAGTGTTTTCTCAATCCTAGACAGCACATTTTCGTGTTTTCCTGATTGAAAACCCTGTGTAATTAGCTGACTGGAGGCCAAATCTAGGACCAGCCATGGTAAAAAAAAAACCAAACAAACAAACAAAAAAACCCTTCATGAGTGTTTCATGAGATTTGGTGATGACTTCCTGAAGTTTGCATGCTCAATTTTGGAAGAACGTTTTGACAATGAGGAATGGTAACGATAGGAAATAGTTCTAGTCACGCTAATAAAATAAAAATTAAAATAAAAGTAATATTAATAATAATGACAACACGAGTCTTGTCCTAACTGTGCCTGCCTTGCAACAAGTGTGATGCGCTGTGACATGTGACGTACATGAAAAGAGTGTGTGAACGTGAACATGACAGAACGTTTCCTCTTCTCTACTCTACTGTGCTATATGAGTACAGAGATGAACCACAGGCATGCTTAGTGTATTATTAGATCATTTGAGATCTGATTTCTCATGCAAATGCGCCGTGCATGGTCATGTTTCACATGTGTCTGTATACGTTAATGCTCTGTTATCTGGCTTCTTGTAAGCATATTAAATGAAATGATTTTTTATTTTTTTTGACAAACAAAGCTGTATGAATGAATCGATCCAACGTCCCTGACAAAAACAAATGAAGGAGAGAGAGAGAGAGAGAGAAATTTTTTAAAGGGAATTTCCACATTTTAAGGAAGGAAGTTAAGGAGGAAGGGCTAGGAAGGGATATCATAACTCTTCGAACAATAAAACCATTTTTTTTTTTGCCTTGCATAATCCACATGTATCAAAAAAAAAAAAACAAAAACCGAGAGGAATCAGTTAACATTGACCGTCACTGTAAGTAATAAACTCCTGAAATCTCAGGTTTTCTCAGAAGGTTACGTTTTAGGCACTTTCTACGATAATACTGATATTAAATCTCTGCGATGATGAGAATGATGAAAATGTAAGATCTGATGTTATCGCTTGAAGACTGAAATGGGAGGAGAACAGATATACACCGTAAGACCTGTGAATGAGCACCATACGTTCTGAGTGTAGCTGCTGGTGTGAGTCAGAAAATGATCCCTTTTTTCATGCGAATACTCGGATATTAAATTTGTCTTCGTGTCCGATTCACCCACGACGATCCAGCGTTTTATCCAAAGCCCTTGCGTTCTTTCTGCCGATACGACGTAAAATAAATACATACAAATTCACAATGGTTTCCTAACCGAGCCATATTACACAGCATAAACGCTTCAGTCGAAGAAAAACATCATTTATAATGAGATGAGTAAAACAGGGACAAAAAACAAAACAAAAACATGGCAGGCTTGATCAGATGAATCTCTTTACTTTACATCTAAGGATGTGGTGTTCAAACTAATCCGCAATTACTTTCTCTTCCTTCTCAGATTTAGTCGATAATGCATTGATTTAATGGCAGAAAAAAAAAAATCTGATGAGTCTTATCTTAGATAATATCAATCCTCTCAGATCATATAGGACATATCTGTGACTTTGATTACTATAATATAAATATAATGGCAATATTATCTGTGTTTAATGTCTCCGACAATGTAGAGGGAGATTCCCTGTTCAAGACTGCCATTTACAGATTCATCCTGCATGTTCAACATCTTTCGTGTGTCCTCGTTTCTTTCAGAACGGCTTCAGTTTCATGTCCATTTCTGTGTTTATGCTGAGACATGAGATAAGTGAACAGACAGAACTATAGTGAGACCAAGGCATCTCTTCTTCCGGGCATCGTGGAGAGACCTCTACTGTACGACTGTGAGGGTGATGTAAGGAATTTAGGTCCCTTTTCTATTCTAACCTCTGTTATAATCACCTGTTGAGCAGAATAATTAATTAATTAAGAGATTATACAGATATCATGGCACTATTGGCAAAAGAAAAAAAATCGTGCTAGCCATTTTCGGGGGAGAAAAGAAAAAAAAAAAAAGGAAAAACTTGGAATCATCTAGATTTCTGTATAAATGGCTCACAGTGCCTTAACTTAATTAAAGCAATAGTCAAGGTCATTGATGGAAAAAGTTTATAGACCCCATTAGATAGTGTGTAATCAACAATCGACCAGTTGTTAGTGATACTAATTCCTCTGGTATAAGTGGGTTTGACTTATAAATACCCTGCGTTTAATTCCACCACCGAATCTGACTCGGACTGATGTCTGGATTTTGACTTCTAAAATATACAATATTTCTTTAAAAACCACTCTTTATTTAATCTTTTGAGTTATACAGTGGTGCTTGAACATTGTGAACCCTTTAGACTTGTCTATATTTCTGCATAAATATGACCTAAAACATCAGATTTTTACACAAGTACTAAAAGTAGATAAAGAGAACCCAATTAAACACATGAGACAAAAATATTATACTTGGTCATTTATTTTGTTGAGGGAAATGATCCAGTGTTATATATCTGTGAGTGGCAAAAGTATGTGAACCTTTGCTTTCAGTATCTGGTGTGACCCCCCTGTGCAACAATAACTGGAACTAAACGTTAGCGGTAACTGTTGATCGGTCCTGCACATCGGCTTGGAGGAATTTTAGGCCGTTCTTCAGTACAGAACAGCTTCAACTGTGGGATGTTGGTGGGTTTCCTCACATGAACTGCTCGCTTCAGGTCCTTCCACAACATTTCTATTGGATTAAGGTCAGGACTTTGACTTGGCCATTCCGAAACATCAACTTTATTCCTCTTTAACCGTTCTTTATTAGAACGACTTGTGTGCTTAGGGTCATTGTCTTGCTGCATGACCCACTTCCTCTTGAGATTCAGTTCACGGACAGATGTCCTGATAATTCAGAATTCATTGTTCCATCAATGATGGCAAGTCGTCCTGGCCCAGATGCAGCAAAATGGTAAATGGTCTGCACTTATATAGCACCTTTTAACCTTTGCGGTTCACAAAGCGCTTTACACTGTGTCTCATTCACCCATTCACACACATGCACCTGCCTGCCATCGGGAGAAACTTGGGGTTCAGTGTCTTGCCCAAGGACACTTCGGCACATGGAGTCATGTGGGCCGGGAATTGAACCGCCAACCCTTCAATTAGTGGACAACCCGCTCTACCACCTGAGCCACTTTCTCCTTGCAACCCTGCCATGCACACCATTGCTGTTCAGTGTTCTCCTGATGGTGGACTCACGAACATTAACATTAGCCAATGTGAGAGAGGCCTTTAGTTGTTAGAAGTTACCCTGGGTTCCTTCGTGACCTCGTGGACTATTCGAAAGTACACATCTTGCTCCTGGAGTGATATATAAAACAGGGGCGCTCACTCACACCTGATTATCATCCCACTGATTGAAAACACCTGACTCTAATTTCACCTTCAAATTAACTGCTAATACTAGAGGTTCACATACTTTTGCCACTCACAGGTATGCAATATTGGATCATTTCCCTCAATAAATAAATGAACAAGTATAATAGTTTCATCTCATTTGTTAAATTGGGTTCTCGTTGTCCACTTTTAGGACTTGTGTAAAAATCTGATGATGTTTGAGGTCATATTTTTGCAGAAATGTAGAAAATTCTAAAGGGTTCACAAACTTTCAAGCACGACTGTATGTCAGTTACATACACTGATATTGTGATACAATATCCTTAGTATTCACGAACCCCATTAACATTAGTGCTGTGTTTACTACATCTGTACAACAGTAGTTAGAATTCTTTCAGGCCTGGTTGGTATTGTACAGAATTCCTATGGGAATGGGCAATATTGGCCAGTATTTCTATTGGAATGGGCGGTATTGGTCAGAACTATTTGAGGAGTGGGTGGTATTGGCCAGAATTTCCATGGGAATGGGTGGTATTGGTCAGAATTCCTATGGGAATGGGTGGTATTGGTCAGAATTCCTATGGGAATGGGTGGTATCGGTCAAAATTCTCTCAGGAGCAGGTGTAATTGGTCAGAATCCCTTCCAGAATTCCTAAACATCTCTAGTACCAACAGTACTGACTTTCATCCATTTTATAGTAGGTAACCAGAACTCTCTCTCTCTCTTTGTGTGTGTGTGTGTGTGTGTGTATGTGTGTGTATGTGTGTGTGTGTGTGTGTTTTTACATGACAGGTCAAACCCAAACCTGAATGAACTGGAACCCCAGACTTCCAGGAAGTTCATATACTTTTTCCATTACTGCCCTGGACTCTTTACACCAAGAGACACGGCACGTCTATAAGGACATGTGTACTGTCACGTGTGTTTATTTATACTCCCTTTATTATCACATGATCACGTCACATTTCTGGAGCCATTTATACAGAAATCCAGATGATCCGTAAGGGTATACAAACTTCTAGTCACTCTATGAACAGGTCGTATCCGAAGATTTTTTTTCTTGGGTCTCCACTCAACTCTTATGTTTTATCATGATTTTGCAAAAAAGTCATGCTTTACTAAATGCTCTTTATAAGAACATTTCAAATAAAAGGCTCTTATATTGAAACTGAATGAATCTGTTTAGGTCATAGCCACTACATTTTTTTTCCCTTTATATTATGCTCTGTGTCATTATCGTAAGGTTTCATGCACATGGCTCCTTCTTCTGCACCAGATTATTTACAGTATTTACAAACAATACAACCGTACATCCCGGGCGCTCAAACAAAACTATACAATATATATTTTTTTTTGTTATTTTTTTTTTTTTTTTTTTTGCTATCTCTTTATCATTGTCATTATGTTTTTATGAATAAAATAATATATATTATTAAATACAATCCTCTTGTGGTAAGGGTTCTGGCTCTCCGTGTACCTTTTCTCTCGTCTTTGTTATGTACAGGGACCGCGCTTCAGTCAAAAATATGGAGGTTGTTTATAGGGACCCTTTAAAAAGTCTTTAAGACGTCAGTGTTACGAGAATCTCCGAACGAAAAGCTTTTAACAACTTTCTGGAACGAACGGCAACAAAGCAAAACGCTGAAACCTTGTCAGCAAACACACACACAAACATACAGCAAAAATAGTGTTTCTGTGGCACATTGAGACAACTATACAACAAAAAAGAAAAGAAAACAAAGAATATAAATAAATTCAGGTCAAAAATATAGGAAGCAGTTTGCATGTTTAAATAAGAGGTACATGATGTAAGGCAAAAATAAATAAATAAATAAATAAAAATAAAGATTTTTAAAATAAGTATATTTTGTATGACAGGACAGAGAAACGATGCTGAGGTTAATTAAACACACACACAAAAAAACAAAACGGTTCTGTCAGCATGCAGGAGCACTCGGCTCAAATACATGCACTATTTCCGGTTTAAAATTCAGCAAACACGGGACTCACAAAGTCAGGCCAGCGAAAGGTGACGTTAAGAAAAGGACTCGTTTAGAAAGTCAAAAAACAGTGCACACAAACAGTTACCCAACAGAGACCTCGGCTCTGTCCCAAATCGTGACTTACTCCAAAAACCACAAAAAGTAAGACACTGATATTTCAAACCCAGATTTTTTTTTTCTCCCCTTTTAAAACCTAAACCCGGTCTACATTCATGTGCAGCCCATCCCCTTCTTCACCGGATGAAAGGACGGACTAGCAAGAAACAAAGAGTTGATATAGCCTACATTGAGCTGACGGAGAACTCTGCATGCACATGATCAATGAGATGAGACCATTATTTTTTTTGGGTTTGCTTTTGTCATTTTTGTTCTTTTTTTTTTTTTGTTTTGTTTTGCTCAAATCGGTTGTTTTTTTCCCCCCCCTCTTTCGTTCAAAATATAAAAACGTAATAATCATAAGCAGAATCCAGCATGATTACATTAATGCAATGTGTTTCTTAATCTTGTCATCTTTCTCATCTTACAAGCGCTGTCAGGGAAAAAAAAAAAAAAAAAAAGCGTTCAGCTCCACGGTAATCGTTCCTCAGTTTAAAAAAAAAATTAAGAGTGCAAAAAATGGCATGAGGATATCATTATTTCCCAGATAAAGTCTTTGTTTTTATGCAGAACTCCCCACATTCCCCGATGGATAGGAAATACGCAACGCTGTGGCAGTACCAGGGGCGACAGAATCAGTCATGATGTAACCGTCACAAGTTCACATGTTCACATGTTCTTAATATCTTCTCGCTTCTGTTTGTCTTTTTTTTTTTTTTTTTTCTTGAATAGTTTTTGCCTTTTGGTAAATTGTTTGTTTCGTGTAAAAACAGAAAGAGGAAAAGGGGGAACAGTCTGGACTGGAGGTGGACGTTACATTGTGACGGGGCTCTTTGGCGAGCTCTCATGTTCCTTGGCCTTTTTCAGTTCTCTCGCCCTGCAAGAAAGAGAAGATGAAAGACAGGAATGCGGGGTTAGTTTGTGTTTTATACAGATGCTTCTAAGCGCTTTTCTGCCTGAAATATATATCAGAAGGAGACACACACACATGACTCTCAGCTCCAAGCCGGATTATACCACAGTGCTGCTGAATTCTGGATTCTGATTGATCTGAAGGTGTTGATTACTTTTTTCTAACAGTGGCTCTGACTCTGGTGCTGATTAATTTTCTCTATCGGCGGCTCTTATGTGTTCCATATAATCTAAGACTGATAATAAACGGACTAATAAAATTGTTGATATGGTTATGGTTTCTGTGAGGAGACGTTTATGGAAGGAGTCTCCAGTGTCAGTGCTTTGTAAACTTTACATTTTCTACCATGGGAAAAGTCTGCTGAATGGAGGACGTTGTGCTGTGTTTGTTTTTTGTTTTTTTAGCTTTCTTATTAGCGTCTAGAGAAAGTGAGGGAATGAAATCTTATAGCTGCTATGTTGTAAGTGATAACAGGAAACTATCATTAAACCTAACTATAGATGAATAAGAAGTATGAAGTGTTGTTCTTTAATAAATAAAAATAAACTGCAATTTCTGGCATACTGCTGTGGTATAAGAGGAATTAAACACTCTGGGATGTGCTGGACTTTGGAGTGGTAAACGGTAACACTTCGCATCATTGATTACTTTCCTATAACAGCACAACACAAAGTGTTTGATTCCTTAATTATAAAACTACCCACACTAAGGCTGTTAATCTGAACACGCAGGAGTAGCAATAACTCAGTAGCTTCAGTGAAATGATTCCATGTACTACAGCGTTCTTTCTGTCCTCAGGGTCACTATGGTGTTGTGTTGCGTTCCTGTACTTATAGCACGTCGAACCCTAGCTGTGTGTTAGATCAGGGACAACATGATACCATGCACTGCTGAAAACTCCAGGACTGGATTTAACCAGCACTCATACTGATCTAGCAGTCATGAAACGAACGACTCTTTCATCATTCAGATCATTTTGACTAAATAACATCCCACCTTGAGTCTCCCAGTAAGTTTAGACATTTTAAAAAGGAATACAATACAATCTGACATCATCAAAACACTACATGCAAAATCTTTCCAAAGTAAATTCAGAATAAAAGGTAATAATGACTTGACAGCTAAAAGAAAAGTTTCACTGCTAATGTGGTTAGTAACTTATTCTACACATGCACAATACATCATGTCACACAATTTATATGATAACAAGAGAGTTAAGAAGACAAAATGTTAATAAACAGCATATATAATGTCATCTCTGTATTACTGCAAACATTCTGTTGTATTGTACACACTTCGATAGAATCATAAAAACTGCTGAAATTCGTAGCCCCGACCCCTCAGTGAAGCTTTTTGAATTTCTTTTTTTTTTTATTATTAAACCCAAGGCAAGTAGAGTATAAGAAACAGGCAGCCAGGCATTCAAGAGCTAAACCCTTCCTTAAAGGAAGTGATGTAATTTACAGCATGCCCCGTAAGAAGCAAGGCCTCCTCTGGCCAGCATGCAATGCCATCCACACTATCCAGCAGTCCATCAGTCCATAGTGCTCTCAGAAATCATCCTCATGATAAGAGAGATGGAGGAGATATGAATCAAGTGACGGGGGGAGGGATTTTGGTTAGCGTTTGCCGTAAATATCTGTCATCTGATCGTTCGTTACAACGATCATCCCCTCTCTCTCATTCAGAGGCTCAAATCCACGGAGACTCCAAGTTGGCCATCATGCAAGCAGGCACAAAGCGAAAGAGATAGACAGATGGAGAGAGAGAGAGAGAGAGAGAGAGAGAGAGAGAGAGAGAGAGAGAAACTGAAAAAAGGACAGGAAGACTTGAGACAGATTAAGAATTTAGGAAAACAAAGAACATGATATAGGAGGAGAGAGGGTTGGATAAAACAGGACATCAGAGGGGGACAGGCTGATTTGCCGAGGCTGCACTCACCCGTTTGAACAGTCTATGGTCCATCAAGGGGCTTTGCGTAGACAGCAAAACAACACCACATAGCTATTAGCACATACTGAGGGTCAGGTGGGGTTTGGGGAGGGAGGGGGGGGGAAAGGGACCATAAAACGGGGTGCAGGGTGATCCATGAGTCAATTAACATTTCCTGTCTGCTATTTAAACCTGATATTTAAGAGCATAAGTTGCTCAGAAATAATGACAACTAGGTTGTTTTTTTTTTAATTCTTTGCTAAACTTTCATTTGTGTAAGTAAATTCTTTACGTAACATCAAATTGAGTTGAAGATTATGTGCTTTGTGTTGATTTGTTAGGAGATTAATCAGCGCTGTGACTTACCTATGGCGACATCGGAGTAGAAATCGCATTATTTTTCTGGCGGCCTGGTCCTGCCTCTTGGTGAGCAGACCACTTCTGAAACAGAGTATTAAAGAAGAAGAAGAAGAAGAAGAAGAAGAAGAAGAAGAAGAAGAATTATTCGTCACATATACATTACAGCATGGTGAAATTCTTTTCTTTGCATATCCCAGCTTGTTAAGGAAGTGGGGGTCAGAGTGCAGGGTCAGCCATGATATGACACCCCTGGAGCAGAGACAGTTAAGGGCCTTGCTCAAGGACCCAACAGTGGCAGCTTGGTGATGCTGGGGCTTGAATCCCCGACCTTCTGATCAGTAACCCAGAACCTTAACCGCTGAGCCACCACTGCCCAAAGGGTCACTTAATAATTAATAGCACGTTGGAAAGTTTTCCCGTTCGAATATTTCTTTTCATGTAAACACCTTAAAGAAACAACAGAGAAGTAAAGGTGGATTCAGTCATGTAATGTACACTGCTAGTCACAAGTTTTGGAAGCCCTGGAGTTTCTTCTGAAACATGATGAGGCATGCTTTTATAGGAAATGAATCAACAATGATTATTTTCTAACAAAATCAAACCCTGAAGCCAAATCTGCCAACAATTACAATTTTTTATTTACCGAAGAATGACACGTCTCATATAGAAGATCAGAATCCAGAATCCAACAGCGCTGTGGTATAATTACATTTTAATCATTATCATTATTATCACTAAGATTTTAGGCTTTTCTGATTATTTGATATTAATTTTTTAAATAAAATAATTTCAAACGAATTCTCAATTCACTGAATGTTTAATAACAAACCTTCTTCCATTTACTTAATAAACAGTTTATGTTTAAATATTTGTTGTAAAACATTGGAAATTTTTTCAAAATGTTCAAATTAGTGGGACTGAATGGGAACTGAACTTCTTTTTAACACCTTGGTACATAGTACTGTACTTTCTTCTTTCCCATTTCCTCCCTAAATTAGTCTTGGCCAGTTCCCACCCACTAGTCAGCTCTCCCCTATCATACGACGGAGGTTGTAGTGCTTCCTATGAGAGACGTGAAGCCAGTAATCTTTTCAACTTGCTCGTCAAAGAGCAGCATGACACACTCGGAGGAAAGCGCTATCTATCCCCTTCCACGTACATGAGCCTCACAGGTGCCAACGATTGGCTAGCGCCACTGTGATTGACAGGGGAGAGAGCGTATGCCCCTCCCACCCAGAAAGCACGTCCAATTTTGCTGTCTTGGAATCGACTCACGATCTCTGGACGATAGGATGAATGCTTTTCTGCTGTGCCCCCTTCAACTTTCTGTTTGTGACTGCCGGCATGTTCGTACCTGAGTCTGTGCTGCACTAGGGCTGCAGCTGCAGCGGCGTGAGAGTGCGAGTTGGGTCGGCCCAGCTCCTTGTAGCTGCGATAGTATTGCTGGATTAGCATGGCTGCCCGACGACTTTGCTGGAACTTCTTCTGCTCATAGTAGCTGCGAAATTTACTCTGGATTAGGATGGCGGCCAGCGTCATCTTCTTATAAAGTGCATACTGCCGAAGGAATAAACGACAGCGTCAACATCCAAACGTACGTGCCAATCTTTTGCATCATACCATTTCTCCAATCACATGTATGCCCTATGAAAAATGGCCGTATTACCTTCAAGGCTATCCATGTCAGCTTGTGGAAGAAAGAGGGAGGAGATGAAGGTATACCAAACGCAATGTTACTACTGACTAGAGTAAAGCGGTATACAGGACAACACCTCCTAGGTTGTGAGCTTACCTGTTTGTACTTTTTATAACAGCGCTGAATAACAGCAGCTGCCAGTTCCTGCTGCTCTTTGAGTGGACGCCCCTGCAGGAGGGAGGGAATAAGGGAAGAGGCAAAGAGAGGAAGAGAGGACAGGAGAGGGGACAGGTTAGTATTCGCAGCGGCCCTGCGAGTGCATGACCACGGAGATGGCATTAGATTCCACTTTTTCGGCTGGCCGGGAAGTCCACTTAGATTGTCAAAGTACCTGAAACTCTGTGACATCCTCTGGAGATTTAAGGTCAGTAATGTTATAGACTTGGGAATGGGACACACATAACACAAACTGTATATATACAGAGAGCAGTGCAGTCATTTCCTGTAGCCAGGCCATGCTTAGCTCAAGCAAGACTCCTCATGCTTAACTCAACGCCTCTTAAGCACAAATCCAAACACAAATCACCTTGTCACCTTTAAACCCCAAAAACCTGAGAGATCTGGTTTATATCTCGGGTTTACCTTACAACACCACACGATACAGCACAATGACTGAAACCAGGCCACAATGAACACCAAAAAAGGGGGAACACCATGATACATGAGCAGTGATACAGAGATGTCCCTGGATCCGGATGGGCCCTACCTTATACTTGCGGAAGGTGCTCTGGACTTGGCGCGCTGCCTCGTACAGCTCTCTCTGCTCGTGGTCGGACAGGGCCAGCTGGGTTAAATCCCGCTCCTTTTTGCTGTGAGAGACGTTAAGAAATGCACTCCAGTCTGCTGGAGACGGAAGTCCAAGTTTCCCGAAAGGGCCTTCGGATTCCGGGTGGCTGCCAGCATGTCCACTGTCCAATCCTGTGGAGCACGCCTGCGGCTTGCTGTATAGGAACCTGGAAAAATAAATTGTGGTTAAAATTTAAAACGACAACACGCGACGTACAATGCGTCTTTTATGGTATAGCCACAGTATGAGCGTATTACCTTTCTGCATCTCCAAGGTAAGTAGCTAACCAGCTCATAGTGCTGTTGACCTCAACACTATCCAGAGGTGCTGACTCTGTGGCCACGAAGTTTTCACTCTTGATGCGATCAGGCGTTGCTTCGATGATGTGCTCGGCCAGAGTCATCATATTCAACTGAAACATGGAGGAATTTAGTCGTTAATTCTGAAAATCACCTTATCAAATCTGTTCGTAATATATCAGGAATATGATAACTAAGGAACCAAACGTCATGCAGCTACAGGAAAACAATCAACGATGAGGTGGTGTGATGAAGCGGTGTTACTGCTACCACACTGAAGTTCCTATAACAGCATGCCCTGAAGGGTTTTATTGCTCTATACCACAGCAATTTGCAAACGATTACAAGTTCTTATTAATTAAAGAACTTTTTATTCATATATAGTTACTTTTAACGTTGTGTAATGTCCGTGAAACAAGTTAGTTCCTGTTGTCACTTATATTATAGCAGCTATAAATAATCGTTCTCTCATCAGCCCCTCTTTTCTCTCTCTCAAAGAAACACAAAGTGTAAACTCCTCTGTCCTGGAGATGTCGGAAAGCTTACGGTTACAGCTTTACCTCTGACTATTAGAAGCACTGACACTGGAGACTCCTTCCATAAACGTTAAATTACGTCTCCTTACAGAAAGTTGTAATATAAACCTGTGATTTGTAGCTGCACTACTGTCAGAGCTACTGTTATAGAAAATTAATCAACAGCTCCCGACTAAAATAGATGAGGTGTGACTGAGGCTTTTCTGCAGTCAAGCGAGATATATCAACTAACAAACTGCTTTTGATAGCGACGTGCATTTCCACACCTGTAGATCTCCTGTGTTCTCCAGATCCTCTTGGCCCACCAGAAGCTCGGAGACTGATCCCGTACCAGATGCTTCTCGTAACCGCAGCCTGTTTGCCAACCTTTCTTTAGCAAGTCCTCCAATCGGCCCTCTGCGCCCTGCGGTCTGTCTGCCACTCCATCGCCCGCCTCCGCAAGCCAAGCCCAGCTTTGCCTGAGCCTTGTCGCCTTTTCCTGAATCTTTGTCCACCGTACCTGCTCTGGCTGCTTTAGCAGGGCAGGTTTTAGACTTGTGGACTTGCTCTCCTAAACCAAGAGGGGTAGAACCGGGCTTGCTTGTCCTTGCTTGGTGGATCTCAGGATTGGGTTTGTGTTTCTTGCTTAATGGGGCATCACCTTGGCTTTCACTGTTGTAGAAACTGGAAGATTCAGACCTGGGCCTCCTCAAATCTGCAGACATGTAAAACAACAGTGGAATCATACTTTAAATCCATATGTATATGACATTCATCAGTAGGTTTGGCATCACTAGTCACCTTGGTTTGAGCTCGGAGCAGAGCTAGCGACGTTGTTCCCTCTTATTCCAGAAGCAGTCTCACTTCCCCAAACATTCATCCAGCCCTCTGTGGTGGAGCTTTCCGCGGACGATGAGAAAGGCATGTTGGCAGCGGGAGTCTGCTGCTGCTGTTCTTCCCGCTGAAGATTTTCCAGACACTCCGCCAGCTTGGTGTGGCCCCGGGATCGGGCTGTGGCCAACGGTAAACGTCCGAGAGAATCGGGGATAGCCAGGGCACGCCGATCCCACTTATACAAAACCACTGCTGCCTCCGTGTGACCCAAAGCACAAGCCCACATCTAGAGGGGAAAAAAAAAGATATCAAGATATCAATGTAAGACAGCATTTACTTTCAATTAAAAAAAAACACCCAAACATTTCACTTAGTCACCAAAAACTCACCAACGGGGTGCAGGAGAAGTGGTCGACATTCAAAGGATCCACCTCTAACTCCAGATCAATGCTGTCTGCATGCTTAGTGCTGTAGAAAAATAACCTAAAGATTAGCACCATGCATCAGTGCTATGACCAGTATTGCACGTGTGATATTAAAATACGCCCTCACCGCCACTTGATGAGGGTCTGGATCAGGTTGGCGTAACCCTGGGCAGCTGCCAGGTGGAGCAGGGTCATACCCCGGAAGGTTTTGGAGTGTATTAAGTGCTTGGATTTTGCCCAGCAGGCGCGGTTCATCATCTTCTCACACACCACCACCACACGACTCTCAAAGGAGCTTCCAGCTTGTCCCTGACTCTGACTCTGACTCTGACCCAGGGAGAGCTGAGGGGACATCGCATCCGACATACATTACTGTATAATCTGGCTGTATTACTATATTCTCACAACATGCTGTTATATGAAAATAATCAACGATGGGATAGTGTGATGAAGCAGAGTGACTCTTCTTTTTATGATTATTAAATAACAGAATGTCATACTTTTTTAACCATTTATAGTTACATTTAATGTTAAGGTTAATAAGACCACAGCTTGTTATGTTCTCGAGAAACTGCAAAGTGTAAACTCCTCTGTAATAAGAACTTTCCTAAGTGTTAAATACAAAAGAAGTTACAGAAAACTTCATCATATCAATGATTACACATGTTTTTAAACCATTTCTTGTGAAGAGAGGTTACTATAGAAACAAATGAAATAAATGTGATAATAGAAAATGAATTGACACCATCTGACCAATCAGAATAGAGAATTCAACAGCGCTGTGGTATAAATCCGGGAAGGAAATTGATGAATAATTGATGACAGAGTGATGGGACACACCTGTGTTTGGTCGGCATTGCCTCTTCCTTCTCCTCCTCCTCCTCCTCCTCCTCCACCTCCTCCTCCTGTTACTCCACTTTCAGATGTTCCTCCGCTGCCTTGCTGCTGCTGCTGGCCGGACATCTCGGCCATCCTGCGCTCCATCTGCTCCAGGCGCTCCAGGATCGACATTCTGAATTGGTTGTCTGTGGAATGGACAAGAGAGGAGTCGATTAGTGTTCATGCTGTGTTAAAGAGAGTGTCTGTGTGACCCATCGATCGGGTTCTCCTGACTGAACCGTGGATGCATTCCTATTGCAGTCACAGCAGGAAAAAAAACGAGGCTTTGGGCTTGATAAATATTTATTTACAGACATTCTGACTGAAATGGAGGCGTAGCGTGGATACAAGCTTTGTTTAAAGGATGGGAAGAGCGAAGGAAACACAAGGCGGTTATAATAATCTGTACATGTGTGTGTGTATGTTCTGCACATATCCACCCTATCAACAGGCGGAGACAGCGGCTCTGTGTTAGCCATAGCGGCTACAGCGTGCCTTTGTTCGAACAGTGCTGCAGTGTTGGTGCAGTGCAGATGATGTCATCTCCACCTGCTGTTCGTTCCCTCTACCTCCCTTCTCTCTCCCTCTCCCTCCCTCTTTCTCTCTCTCTCTCTCTCTGTCCACTCGGAGTGACTCAGAATGCGGTGCACGTACGCCAAAAACAGGTTGGAGGAGGAGGACATGGGGGAGAGGAGGGACCAAATGACACTACAACAATGCCTCGACATAATCAACGCTCAGCCCTTCCCTCTTACGACACCTCCCACAGCCTGGAGACAGCGAATCAGATGCGGGCAGAAACAGAGCAACCGGGCTACTAAATGCCGTGAGCTTTGTGGCACGGCTCAAATAGGCGAAGGGCAGCTCTTCATTAAAGATGGACTACAAAATGTATTCTATGGTGTACAAATATTACTATAGAGCCAGTTTATACACAGTGTAACATTGCCGTGTAAATGTGCAGGTTCAGTCATCAGCACTTAAGAATGAACATTCTTTGTTATTCCTGATTAAAGCAAATTTCATAAACTGCCCTTAATAACTGACCTTATTGTTATAGTTGCATCACATTTTGTCTTTTCAACATTGTTTAAAAAGACAAAATGAACACTAGAATTGCTAAGACTGGGTGCATGTGACACTATTTAGATATCTAAATATTAAAATCGGTCACATTCCCATTCAGTAACAATGTAATGCAAAAAAAGTACATCATACAACTCAACTAAGTACACCTAAAAATACTGGAAAAAAAAAATAGAACAGCAAGTTCACAGCTTTACCCTCTTTATCGGTTTGTTGCATCAGAGATCAGAGCAGGAAGTCCACCGGCCCGTGCGCTGGTCAGTCGGATCTCATGTGCCTTGCATTAGTCCACCTTGTGATGGAGACGCTAAAGCCGCTGTTGCCAGGCTCTCTGTGTATTTCACTCTAATATACCCTGCTGCAGAGCCCAGTTTCTCTGTTTCATCACGATGTTGCATCATGCTCTAAAGTGGGGGATCTTGCACCATTTCTTCGTCCTAAACTCTACCGAGGCGCTCGCACACTTGTTGCTGCTCGGCACTCAGGGCTCTGCTCGTGTTGAGGAAATGCAGTCGGCTGTTTGATTACTGATTTAACCCACAGATGAGTCACGGATAGCACGTCTAACATGTGAGTTTATTCACTCGAGCACTATCAGATCAGAGGAAAAAGAGGACATTCACAGAAATCTGACATTCTGAACTGTCTACAAAACCTGTATTAAAAATAAAACAAACGAATAAATAAATATCGAACAGGATTGGGTTTGTAGCGTGTCATGATTATGTGTTCTGGGGATTCAACTTGGAGTTGTAATGCACAGTGATTGTGTCTCAGGAGGATTTAGTTCAGCTGGGATAACAGGTCCTAATGCTGTGCATGTTGGTGGATTACACCCCTGGACAGGTGCTTGTGGTCTTAGATACAGTTTGAGGTGAAGTGGATTTAGGGTAATACCATTACCCCTGCGATCACAATCCCAGCACCGATTATGTGTGTTAAGTCTCTGAGTCCATCCTCCAGACAAAATACTGCATGTAGGACACAAGGCTGCACAACAATGGCTTTCGTCCAGGCTGTTCTTCTGTACGAAAAAAAAAAGGTTCTTTGGGAACAGAACACTCAGGATCGTATGTACAACACCTCTCGAGTGTGAAACTTAGAGAAACACAAGCCTGGACAGCTGAAACCAGAGTAATGTGATTTCTTTCTTCCTCCTGCTTTGTTTTCCCTGGGCACTGTGCTTTTTGTTTTGTAATGATGCTGTTTATCATGGGGACCTTGTGGAGACAGGTTTCATTTCAGATACAAAGGTAATGTATCAGAATTCAGATTCAGTCAAAATAAATTGTAGAATGCGCTCCAGTTTCCAGAGCCGCTCACTTCATAGTGCCTCATTTATAAGAAAGATGTTTCTCTGTTAACAGCTATAAAAAAATAAATAAAAAAAACACTAAGATGTCTGTTTTGGAAAGGAGAAAGGTGGAACACACGGTTTGTTTCCTGTTTCTCCGGGATCGTCCAGGTCCGGAATCTTTTGGTGTAGAGATAAATGTTCCTTGACAAGCATGATGTCTCAGTTCAGTGTTGTCTTTGAAAGGAGATGGTTTGACAGATAAGTTGAAGCGCAGAGCCGCTCTAAAGTGAGAGGCCAGACTGAAGCTTTAATAACAAATCCAAGCAGGAAATCTCATCAGTGTGGAACGGGGAACTTTGAACTTTCACTGCAAGGCTGGATTAGAGTAACCCAGATCCAACTTCTCAGAAAGGGATGAATATACATACATATATATATATATATATATATATATATATATATATATATATATATATATATATATATATATATATATATATATATATATATATATTATACAGGTTACAGGTTTTACTCGGACTTGTTGACAGTGAAAGCTCAACAAGTTAATGATCTTTATTTAAATCAGTGATGATGAGTAGTTATAACCAACCCAAGGACACCTAAACAATTTGTATTCTGAGTGCTGTGATCGGCATTTATAACGCTTGAGAATTATGAGATGCACGTCCACCTGAGGATCAATGGAATCAACTTGGGCAAGAATTCAAGTTAAACTAACAGGTAGGTTATATTTACACAGATACAGCCCTGAACAACCAAGTGTTTGTATTTGTGCCTTGCATACCAGGCTGCATTACTCATGTGTGGAAGAATGAAACACGTTATTACAACACGACTTACTATGGGGAGTGAAAGAGCATGAGCTTCTAAATGCAAACCTAAAAGCAATCAATGAGCAGTTACATAACAATAACAACATGCTTTATCACTTATGAGGCTGAACGCAGTGATGGCAAACTTTAGTGCGCTCCATATAGCATTAAAATATAAACACACACACACAACCGCAAAAACAAATATATATGCAATATTAAAATGAACAGAAATAATAATAATAATAATAATAATAATAATAATAATAATAATAATAATAATAATAATAATAATAATAATAATTCTGTACTAACCCGAACGTTTCGTGGTGCTTCCTGTCACTCACAGATGCTTCTCTCCTGCGCTTTGACACTGAGCAGCTCACCAACAGACCCAACAACAATAGAACAAAGTGGAAGTGAGGGGAGTGGAGAGGAAGATAAAGACCCTCCTCCTCCTCTTCCATCCTCCATCCTCCTCCTCCTCCTCCATCCATCCGTTTGGCGCTTAAACGCAAAAAGCGCGAAGCCAAAAGCGGTCTTTCAAATGTTTAATGAACTCCTACACGGTTTATTTGGATTATAAAAGGCATTAAGAGATGGAGATGCATCAGATGCACCACTATCAATTCGCTACACGTGTGCACGGCGTGTAAAAGAGTCACGCTGTTTAATAATAGTAATAATAATCATAACAACAATAACAACAATAATAATCAAAACCCGACAAAACCCGATGATGCTCCTTCCCACACTGCTGCGCTGCTCTCATGTCATCTTATCTCACCTCGTCTCATTACACTGCTGTGGGTAGATCTTTAACTGAAAGCGAAATCGGAGCATTTCCCACTAACTCAGATCCACATGATGGCGCTAAATGAGGCGCTGCGCTTTTGTCGGAGGCGCGCCATCGCTCCGGTTAAACCGCACCACAAAGCGCTTTTTAAAACAGACTCCTGTGCGGTGTGCTGTGCAGTGTGCTGTGGTGTGTGTTGGGGGTCAGTGGGCAGTAGTTTGTGCACCCCTGCCCCCTCGTCTGGCTTGTGCCTGTGCTTGTGCAGCTGCAGCGCTGCGGATAAACGCGTTTTCCCTACTGCATTATGACAATGCGGGGAGAGGAGAGCGCTTTCTTACGCGTCCACTCCGCACGCAACACTCGGGTTATCGGGTTCATGTGCGCACACGCTGTGTGTGTGTGTGTGTGTGTGTGTGTCGAGGTAATGACATTTAGTGGAATTTCGCATTAGCTTGATGTTCAGCCTGGATTTTGGAAGCTAAACGGCAGCAGGTAGCGCAGGATTCACTCAGATCCCTGACTAACAGCAACAAAAAACCCTAAAAAACAAAACCCATCCCTCACAGTCTTTCTTTCACACAGTGTTGAGTTGAGAGGGATGTACAGCACTGTGCAAATGTCTGAGCCACCCCTCATTTTGTCTTACTTGTTTACTTTATATTTACTTTATGACTGCTGCATTTTTGGATGATTTCCAAACATTAAATGAATGCAAGTGTGAAGCAAGTGTGACAGTCCCACAGTGAGACTGAACAATTTCCACACATACAGTTGAGGTCATAAGTTTACATACGCCTTGCAGAATCTGCAAAATGTTAATAATAATAATAATAATAATAATAATAATAATAATAATAATAATAATAATAATAAAAGAGGGATCATAAAAATTGCATTTAGTTTTTTATTTAGTACTGAAGAAGCTATTTCACATTACAGATGTTTACATATAGTCCACAAGACACAATAATAACTGAATTTACACAAATGAACCAGTTCAAAAGTTTACATTACGCTTGATTCCTAATACTGTGTGTCGTTACCTGGATGATCAACGACAGCGTTTATGTTTTGTGATAGTTGTTCATGAGCCCCTTGTTTGGTCCTGAGCAGTTAAACTGCCCACTGTTCTTCAGAAAGATCCTCCAGGTCCTGCACATTCTTTGCTTTTCCAGCATCTTCTGCATATTTGACCCCTTTCCAACAGCAACTATATGATGTTCAGATCCATCTTTTCACACTGAGGACGACTGAGTGACTCGAACACGACTATTACAAAAGGTGCAAACATTCACTGATGCGCAAGAAGGCAACACGATACACAGAGCCAGGGGGGTGTAAACTTTTGAACAGGATGATTGGTGTGAATTATTATTTTGTTTAAAGATCTTATTTTTTTAAATTTACTACTGCCCTTCAGAAGTTGCGTAAGATATTTACACGTTTCCCAGTAGACAAAATAATAATATACATGCATATGTAAACTTATGACCTCATCTGTAAAGTCTTAGTAAATTTAACTAAGCATATTTTAACTAAGGTTTACACGAATTATTCACATAAAAACAGTAAATGTAACTAGCAATTTTCTTTTTTTATTAGTAGATTTTACTCAAGCTTTAGTTAAATGGTTACTATTGCAAATAAAACAAGTAAATCAAACTTTTGCTCCTTTGCTAGAAGGTAATATTAACAAATCATTAAACATCATTTCTGGCCCGAACACCTTCAATTGTTCCAACCGGAAATAGCACTCCACTGGGCACAAGCAAAGCCAGTACGAAGCAATAAATACTGAACACAAGCCATCCATAACGCTTAAAATTAAATCAGTTTAAAGTTCTGCAAAAGCACATGCAATTCAATTTTTAAAAAACACACCCCTACTTTAGTATGCAATCGGTTCAACTAAACATCGTCTTTTTTCTCGCTTTGTGAGCATTTGCAAACTTTAAGCCAGTAAAGTAAGTAAAATATACACTTTGAGTTTCAGCTGCATATTTACATGAACTAATTTAGTATAGAACCTACAGAGCAATTCAATAATTCTAATAATTTACTGTTTTCTGTAAAAATCCCATTTTTTGGTCATATTTACTTAACCTACTTACCAGCTAATGTCCTTACACGTATTAACTTATTTTATTACAGTTTACTGCACTTTATAAAAGTTTTTTTTTTTTTTTAAATTTAGAAAACATTTCATTGCATTATTTTTGAAGGCATCTTTGCTTTACAGAATTTCTTTACATGTGCAGTACTGTACATTGAAAAAAAAAAAGTCTATAGGTTTATAAACTTGGGGATTGTCTTAAGAATATTACACGAATAGACTAGCTAGCTAGTTAACCACACTTTCTGTGTAGTGAGAATAGCAATAATAAAAAAGGTTACCTGTTGATAAAGTACATAGGCATTGGTATGCATAAATTATTTTCTCCTGAAAAATATAATTATCGTATCATGTGGTATATCCATCCGACCACGATGCTGTGATGCTGCTCTTCTCAGTATGAGTATATAGAACAGATGGGATGTTTATATGATAATTAATGACCAATACTTGAGCACTTTGTTACTATACTTAAGTATTATTTTGCTGTATTTACACTCTACTTGAGTATTATTGAAATGGAATACTTGTACTATTACTTAACCCCAATTCCAAGGATAAAAATCATACTTTTTACTCTTACATTTTTATTTAAACCTTTAAATTACTCATTACAAAGCACAACTGGTCTCTTCTCTCCTCCAGCCAATGAGTGTATGCTATACCACTCGGCAGCGGCTCGTGACTGTAGATTTCATTGATGCGGGATGCCATTAATAAGCCTCCAACTAAATGAAGTGGAGAGGCTACGACACTTGACCTATGTTATAGGCTACGATCTAGTGTATTTTCAGATTAACCCTGTAATAGGCAGTTGAGTCAACGACATGTAGTCATCCGGCGTACATTCTAGCAGCTTGTTTTGAGCGGTTTTAAACGTACATTTGTTCAACTGTGTTTGAGGTGATACCATTAACCAGGGTTTACAGGTTTCAGAAAAACTTTCAGCCCAAATACAAATACACACAAATGACCTAAAGCTAGTCCAAAAAAAACCCCTCATGTGAAATACTTGTTTGTGTGGGCAAACAGAAATTTCACATGTATTTTTAATGTACAGACATTAGAGACATTATCCACTCCATAATCTCCCTTTCCTTCTCCCATTCTTTGCAATATATCTTACAACAGAATCAATTCTGTACATCACAGACACACTGTCTGCACTGCACTGGAGGTTCTCCCTTTTTGTGTGTGGAAATTCATTAGATTTAATTCCGATGTTTTTCTATAGAACAAGATCTTGGTGACCGTGGAGTATTTATGAACTATCCCAATCTGGCAACCCTGTAATTAACTGTCCTGTCTGCTGCTCCTCCCCCAAGCATGGGGCAGACTGATTCCTGCCCCTATGGGCCTCTAATAGCGCTTGTTGCAGTTGTTGCATGTTTGACCACTAGGTGCAGTAAGAACTCTATGCACCTAAAAGGGGCAGTGTGCTGCTGGCCTGCGATCACGCAACATCTAGAAAGGCGAGCAAATCAACAGAAGGTCGGCTTATCTGTTGAATAGGGGAACTGTTTTAAGATCGCTGGTCACGCAAAAGAGGTAACTAGTATTCTAACGTAATTTAAAATGTATGGAGTTGTGAGTGAGGACTTTATGACGACGACTGATACCAGCGCTTCTCAAAGTGGGATCCGTGACACATAGACACGTGGGTTGGTGATTTTCTAAGAGTGTATTTAAGTCAGTTTTGTCTAAGCAAATTAGAGAAACAAAAACAAATTAAGAACAGATGGAATCTTTTGATGAGAGTCACTGACTGACAGCATGGAACTTGTTTTTGAAGCAGATCTTCAGTAGTCCCTAACTCAAAAAAACAAAAAAAATTCTCTTTTCAAAGTGAATGTGCTGCAGTGAAACACACAATCAGAGTCTTTCTTTTTAATTGCACTCACAACCAATCTGCTAACACAGAAGTTGCGTAGACCCAGGCCTGGACTGATGGGTGATGCAAAAGGATGACACAGCTCAGTAAAAATGACAAAAATCATATCCGTTTACACACACATCCGACTATCAACAACGATCTTCAAGAATGACAACGTAAACACTGCAACAACTAGTCCTGTTAATAAACAGCGAATTTTGAGGATTGCCTTCATATGTAATGTCACATATTACGCATTATTGTTCCCCAGCAAGACAAGATAAACTTTAGCTTTGTTCTCCATGTGAAATGGAAATTGTTTAGAGCAATTCAATGGCAGGTGGGAATAATCTTGCTAGCTACACTTGCTAGCTTTTAAACCCAATCATTTTTGATTAGTTGCGTAGACCTGTCACTGTAATCAGCACTTCACACACCTTATCTTATCACTGTGTCTCACTGCAGCGTTGTTTTGCTCATGTATCCAGCTGCTCTGACAAACACACACACAAAGAGGGCGCTATACATAGACACCTCTCTCATCATGAATCGTGAATAGGAGACCACCTTTGCCAACTTACCTGACCGTCACTCAGACACGTGGTTGTGCTACGGGCCCCTGCATTGCAGCTTTGCTCATAGCACCATCCTGTCACTGTGTGCTTTAGCCTCTAAACCACCAACCCCCTCTACTGCACACACACTTGTGTTGTACACATTTGTGCCTTGTAAGGATGGACAGAATACGGGAGAAACGAGGGACGTGGTCTCACTCACGCCCCAGGCACGAATGTTAATGTTCCACTTAGGAATGCGTTTAATTCTCAAAGGCTTACAGAGTAACCATTATATAGCTAATTATTATTATGCATCTGGAACAGAACGTTGTTCTTTCTTCTTCTAAATCACGCACATGTTAGAGCAGACCCACTAAGATTAACAAAACCCATAATCAGGTCATGGATTGAAAGACTAAGCTACACACACACACACCCACCCACACACACACACAGAGATCTGTTTAGCCCATGATGTTTCCCAATGTCACTAGTATTAACTGCTTTTAACACACGTTTAAAATTCAAAAGGGCTTTATAATTAACTAATGAGTTCAAACAGGAATGTTGGGTGTAGAACAAAAATCTAACACTGCTCCCAAAATACCTAATCTCTTAAAAACACCTATAGATTTTCAGCATGAGGCTAAATATGAGCTATGATTTGATCCTACTCTCGCTGAATAACAGTCCTACATGCTTAAATGATCCTGCTGCAAAAGATATCAACGCACTGTTGATAAAGCAACATACATGTATTTTCTGATGACTTTTTTTAAAAACTGACTTTTAATCTGCATTTTTCCAAGAACCTACTTGGTTCTTAGGTTTACGTAAAATAATAGTACATTTAAAATCCTGTATCAGAGCCGAAACACCAAGCCACAACATCTACTTGTTACATAATGTGAAGTAGTGTTTTATTCCTCTTACACCACAGCAGTTTGCCAAATAGTACTTAAAGAAGAAAATGTCAATTTTTAAAAATCTGTTTATAGTTATATTTAATAGGGTGGAACGTCCACTTACATTACAGTAGCTACAGTATAAACAGCTAAAAAGGCAGTTTATCATGTCACCAACAAACTGCAAAAAGTGTAAACTCCTCTGTAGACGTCAGAAAACTTAAAGTTACAGCGTTACCTCTGACTGTTACAAAGCCCTGACACCGGAGACTCCTTCCATAAATTTTAAAACATCACCATATCAACAATTACACATTTTTCTTTGTTAACGGCACAATCCGTCTATTATTAGGCTTAGATTATGTGGATCGTCCACCATACAAGTTTTTAGTAAAAAAAAAAAGTATTAAAACCTTGAGTGCATTAATATAAACCTGTGATTTTCAGCTGCACTATAGCTAATAGAAAATTAATCAACACCTTCTGACCAATCATATTCGAGAATATGTAAATAGAAACCGATGTATTTTTACAAATATCGGCATGTACAGTGATTACACACACACCTTTAAATGTTTGCTTATGAAATGCAGCAGCTACTCACTCAAAAGGCAGAAAACAGCAACAATCATTTAAAAAAAAAACATGCCACGACAATAATTATAGCCTTTCATGAGTTACAAATGGGTGCATTTAAACCGGACGACACTAAAAGCAGCAATGCAGGCAGGAATCCAGAAATAAGAAACACTGACCAATTAATTGTACCAAGATGTTTTGTGAAATAATCCCTGTAGTAAACGGTCAAAGTTATATATAGCACTTATATAACTTTTAACCTTAGCGGTTCTACAAAGTGCTTTACACTGTTTCTCATTCACACACACACTCACACAATAAGGACACACCAATGTGTGTGGCATGCAACGTGCTAGCCGACCATCGAGAGCAACTTGGGGTTCAGTGTCTTGCCCAAGGACACTTCGGCATGTGGAGGCATGTGGGCCAGGAACTGAACCGCCAATCCTACGATTAGTGGACAACCCGCTCTACCACCTGAGCCACAGCCACCCCTGTGTGAAAAGCAGCGCCTCAATGAAGAGCGTGTGAAATGAACGAGGTGACCTACCATCCAGGGAGAGCCAGTCGTGCTGAGAGGTGGGCAGGGCAGGGAGCGCGCGGGCTTTATATTCAAACACCACCGAGTTGGAGATGATCTGGCTGCTGGCTGCCACCTGAAGGGTCACCAGGCCTGTGTCGTGAGCTACAGGAGGAAACATACGCTTCAGTTCGTAATCTACTGCTTGCGTCTGTGAGGAGTTTCAGTGCTGGCAAACAATATTTATGCCACGTACATGATTCCGTGTACATTACTATATTCCTTACATTCCACCCCTTGATGCTTATATATCACTTAAGATATTTATTACTAATAATATTCAGAAATTGCAAAGTGAACAATAAGATACTGTGTGTTGAATACCCTTAATAAGAAAAAAAATATATCAACCAATATAAAACAATCAATAGTAATAAATCTGTAAGTGAATAATGATCAATTTGGACTTAGGTACAAATTTAGGTTTAGGTTTATTTCAGATTTAGGTTTATGGATACAACATTGTTTTAGGACCAATGTTTAAAAAATAAAAGTTGCAACATTTCGAGAATAAAGTCATAATACTATGACAAAATGGCACCACCAGAGCAACATTCATGTGTTAAAATGAGGGATGTTGACAATTTGGTGAAGTTATTGTCTCTTTTGTTGAAGGAGAAATCTCAGGTTGTGGTCACCTTCAAGGCTACTGATGGTTACATCTGCATAACATTCAGAGGGTGTGTATTTTCACAGGAGACAATCCTGAAGGAGTGGATTCATTGGGGACTCATTGGGGACTTAGCGTCAAGTCCCCAGTGCATTATTACATATGGACTTGTACGATAAATGTAAACCTTACAGGAGGGTCCATATCCCATAACACATAGGGGCCTTGATTGCTGTACTGAGAGCAGCATGACTATGACTTTATTTTCAAAATATTGTGACTTTTTTTTCTCAGAATATCAGATATTATATCTTTTTTCCCCCCTCAATATACACTATATGGCCAAAAGTATGTGGACACCCGACCAATAACACTCATGTGTCACAAATGTCCAACTTCCCATTCCAGATTTATTCCCTTTTGCTGTTATAATAAGCTCCACTCTTCTGGGAAGGCTTTCCACTAGATTTTGGAGCGTGGACGTTGGGATTTGTGTTCATTCAGCCACAAGAGCATTAGTGAGATCAGGCACTAATGTTGAGTGAGGAGGCCTGGGGTGCAGTCGGTGTTCCAGTTCATCCTAGAGGTGTTCAGTGGGGTTGAGGTCAGGGCTCTGTGCAGGACACTCGAGTTCTTCCACTCCAAACTTAAGACACCATGTCTTCATGGAGCTCGCTTTATGCACAGGGGCATCGTCATGCTGGAACAGGTTTGGGCCTCTTAGTTCCAGTGAAAGAAAAATGTTAATGCTACAGCATACAAAGACACTCTATACAACTGTGTGCTTTTAACTTTGTGGCAACAGTTTGGGGAAGAACCACATATGGGTGTGATGGTCAGGTGTCCACAAACATTGGGCCATGTTGTGACATTTTTCCCCCCTCAAAATATTATGACTATTCTTGAAAGCTTGTATTTTTATTTTTTAAACAGTGTCCCTAAAATGCTGTCATATACTGGGCTTACTTTAATATTTAATATTTAATTATACTGTCGTGTAAAATATGCTATTACATTAGTATGCAGGCTGGACAGGTACCAGTCCGGGTACCACCTGTACCAGGGACCTTTAGCTGATCATCTTTGTGTAAAATAGATTTTTTAGGACTTTTCCAGATCAACTTAATGACATTTGGAAACACCTTGCTAGCTAGCTACAGCAACAAACAAATAACAAATAAAACAAACAAACAAAAACGAACAAACTTGTACAATACTTTCACATTTTCAAATTGATAAGCATTTTCAAGCACTTTGTGCATGAATATAGAATGGTTCAAGGTTGTAGTTATATGCATGCATGTCCTGTCTGAATTCCTACCTGGGCAGTAGCATCGCAGCACTCCAGGCTGAATGAGCGAGGCAGGAACCGTGATCTGATCAAACAGGCAAGTGTAGTCACTGCTGGCCTCCTGCCATGGTCCTGTGATTAAAACCTTCACTCCGCCCTACAACATGCAAACACACTTCTCACTCTCCATCCACTGTTTACATCACAATGTTTAGGGCAGAACAAACACAGAGCAGTTGGTGATAAATATATCCGAGCCATACAAAGTGTAGGTGGAGTTTGAAATGACTTATTACTAGGGGTTTTGTCTGGCTCTTTTATGCGTCTGTGTGTATTAATCTATATAATGCCCCTTTGCCCCATGACATCATTGGTATGAGTTCCACTTTATGTAAACTAGGGGGAATACTAGTATTTATTTGTCTGTTTTCTTGATTTCCGTCTAAGTGCTGCCATCTTGTGGTTGTTATACAACACAACTACATGAAAATCAGCCTCAACAATCTGGCAACCCGTACATACTCCTTGTGCACCACAAATATTAACTCATTCATTTTCAATAACTCCTATATCATGGTTACGGCCGCAGTATGCCGGAGCCTATCCTGGGAACACTGGGCATGAGGTGAGAATACACCTCAGGTGAATACACCTCATCCACACATTTACATCTAGGGGCAATTTTAGAGTAGCCAATCTACTCTGCATGTTTTTTTGGGAGTTGGGAAGGAAACCGGAGAAACCGAAGGAACACACACGTACACAGTGAGAACACGGTGAGTAACCCGAGCTCAGAATCGAACCAAGGACTCTGGAGCTGTGTGGTAGCCATGTTACCCGCCACAAACATTAAACAACAAACCCCACAGACACAATGACTTACTCACCTCTGGGTAAGACCACTCTGGTGAGTAGTCTGTCACCACAAACAGTCTTCCAGTGTTCTGAAGCATCCCCATGGTCCCATGAGCCACAGCTGCAGACACTACCTCCTCTACTTGCATGTATGTCAACTGCCCAGTGTCTGTTCCCAGTGCCCCAGGCTGGGCCGACTGGGGGCTGCAACAGGGCTGGAGGCAGAGTTCTGCAGAGTTGTACCCTGCAGCTCCATGGGTGGGTCCTTCTTCAGTAACCTGCTGGGTGGTTGCACCAGATGACACTTGCCCTTCTGTGCCTGAGTGGGCCATTATCTGATGGCTGTAGAGTGTGTTGCCCGTTTGTCCCCCGATTGCTGCGCTGTTTCCTCCTTCTACTGAAATGAAATCGTTGATGAGGTCTGAAAACTGATTCCCAAAAGAGACATCAAAGTGATCTAGGCTGATCTCCATGGATCCTCCTCCATTGGCTCCACTTGTGGCCAGACCCTGGTGGGCTGCCATGTTGTTAAAGAGCCCCTGGACTAGCCCCGCTCCCTGTAGGAGAGGCTGGAGCTGCTGATGTGGACTGCCAGTTGCCCTGCTGCCATCTGTGCCGTTACACAGGGTTCCACTATTATTACCTGTTCCTGTTCCTCCAGCTCCTCCTGCTCCCAAGTTGGTGCTCTCTGGTTGTTGGAGGTAGTGCTCTGTAGCTCCACTGCCATCTGCTCCATTTCCCACACAGTGTTGCAGGTGATCCCCTGCCTTCAGCAAGTCTTCTGTCTCCTTTTCTTGCCCATCTGTGTCCCGTCCTTCTGAGTTGGCTGGTTGTTCCAAACTTCCAACCTCCTCGTGTTCTTTGCTGGCACCTGTGAAGCGGTTTTGGTACTGCATAAGTTGCAGAGTGCCACCTTGCCCATTTCTCTCAGCTGGAGAGCTACTGTTGCAATTGGACGTAGTTTGCTGGCCTTGATGGGCATGGTGGTGGTGGTGATGCCCGTTGGTGCCTGTTGAATCAGTTTTGACTATGGACAAACCCATGTAAGCAGTGGAGTCGTGCGAGTTCTGAGCAGAAGTGCTAGTGTTCTGGTGGGTTTGTGTCTGGGTGGACTGAGGTGAGCCATGCAGGAAGAAGCTGGGAGAGTGGCTCTGGTGGGTCAGCTGAGGGCTGGGTATAGCTTGACCGTAGCTTGTAGCAGACATCATGGTAGAAGAGTAGTCCTGCTTGGCATCAATGGCGCTGAAATCCATCTGCTCCAGTGTGGTGCTAGGGCTCAGGCCACCCCCAGATGGGAGCAATGAGCTAGTTGGTGTCAGAGCTAGGGAACTCTGGGTAGAGCCACTGCCTGAGGAGCTGGAAAGGCTACCTGCACCACTGACCACCTCTCC
Source organism: Cranoglanis bouderius (assembly GCA_023630585.1). NCBI lineage: Eukaryota > Metazoa > Chordata > Actinopteri > Siluriformes > Cranoglanididae > Cranoglanis > Cranoglanis bouderius. Next base: position 2,203,507 of record CM042572.1, read on the forward strand.
GACCTGGTAACCACCTTCTTTGGCCAGCTGCTGCTCAAATGATGTGTCCTCTGTTTTTATATTCTTGACCAGTGAGGCGTTGAAGCCATAACCATTGTCGGTGAGAGGAGGTGAACAGCGGACTCCTCCGTTGCTGCAACTGCTGGTATTGCTGACTTCTGTCTTCAGCCCATTTCCTCCATATGTCTGGCCCTGTTTGGGGTTGTTGAGGAAGCAGTCTGGGTCAAAGTTCATGGTGGTCTCAGGCAGCTTGATGCTCCCAGACTCTAAGCTGCTAGAGAGGACAAGCTCTTCTGACATGCTAGCTGCAGAAAGCATAGCCAACCTCTCTGTAGACCCTACATCTCCTAAACCCACACCCACAGCCCCAGGAAAAGCAAATTTATGACTGTCAGCAGCCACTGCCAGCACCAAGCTGCTTGAGGCTGTGTCAGGGCCTAGGAGATGAGCACTGGGATCTCCAGTGGGAGACATGCTGTAGACGGGATCACCGGTGACCTCTGACATGAAGACAGTGGCGGACTGGGAGAGGCTGCTCATGACGGAGGCCACATGGCTCATACCTGTCACCACTGGGCTGTCGGCTATGTCTGGATCAGAATTTAGCCCGCTGCTAATGGAGACAGGAGAGCTCTGGGTGGTGTCTGGTACCTCAACCTGGTTGGTGGAGGACACCTCCATACTGTTCTGATGAAGTAGAGCCGGTTTCGTTCCTTTGCTGTTCCTCTTTTCTCGCGCAGTTGATCCACCTGGCCCGTCGGCCGTTCCCCTGCCATTTTTGCCTGCTCCATGGGTGTGCTCCGTCTTGCCCTCAGACACATCACTGTTCTGGACTTCGGAGTGAGTGCTGCTGTAAGCACCTCCAGAGCGCGGGTCGACCTTCGGGGAGATGATGCGGTGTTTGGCACTGTTACACTTGTGATGCAGACTGCTACCAGCACCTGCGGACATTCAGAGCACACAGGAACAGACGCAGTGTTAAGAACATGCATGAGTTTTTTGTTTTATGTAACAATACATTCACCAGGGCTGAATGTTTGAGTGCCTTAAGTGCTATCCTACATAATATATCCTGCATTCTTATTGGCTTTTCTGGTGTCCTCAGCGACTGCGACTGCTTATACTGCTTATATCTAGAAATGGCCCTGCATAAACTATATTTTCATTGTGTTGCTGAGAATAGTGATGAAAGCTGAAGAAAATTCAAGACAATTTAGATCTGCAATGCAATTTTGTTGTTTTAGTGGCACATAATTTTCACCTGTGTGTGTATATATATATATATATATAGACACGCATACAGTACTGTGCTTAGTTAGTTTTTTACTGTGCTTAGTTTTCTAGCACAAAATTACAGAAAAATGTTCGTATGTCATTAAAGAAAGCAGCGTATTACGTAAGAGACACTTTTCAGACAAAAAACACAATGAAGGCTGCTGGGTTTCGCTGCAAAAATAAGAAGTGAGTGCGAAAGTCAAAGTGTCCAGAAGAACTGTGTCTGGTTCTGCAAGATGCTCAATAAAACTTACCAGCTCATTTCCTTATAAAACTGCACACATTGTACCGGAGACTACTATTTTTATTTTAATTTTTTTGTCACACCAAATATTGACTTTGTTTCATTTACTACTGTTTACTGCTCTCTGTGGTATTTTTTTTAAATGTAGAAACATTTAATTTAATTATTTTCTTTGCTCTACAGCATTTATTTGCATGTGTCTAAAACTTTTGCACAGTACTGTACATATAAAGTAGTACATTTTCCCTCCTTGCAATGGGATGATAGGAATAATTTCATATGTACTACACGGCTGCCATCTAGTGACAAATATCTATATTTGCATCCTGTTAAAATGGGGCATTTAAGGACTTCATAACTTGAACAATTTCTTAATAAGTTTCCTTTAAGTGCAAGTTATAAAAGATGAGCCTAATATTAAACATATTTACTTCAGAAAAATCATCAGGGGATTTTCATTATCTAGGTTTTTTTTTTAAATACTCATCATATACTCCATATGACAAACATTAAACAGGTAATACAAAGCTAGTCTGAACATTTCTTGTTTAAAGCAACAAATTCTCATCTTCATATGTATTTAAACGCAGTATGGCAATATGATGTAACTTCTAGGAAATTCAGTGCTGAAAGAAGCTTTAGGGTGGATTCAGCATGCACAGAGAAAACACCCTCCCATGCATTCACCTCAGAAAACAGTAATAAAATACATTCTGTCTGTATCTAAATGCTTGGTTTAAAAAAAAAAATGTTTTGTCTATTCTTCACATCAGTTTGTTTGCCTTCATTTGATTAAAGTGAAATAAGATCATCTTCTACTATTTGACATTGTTTAAAAATGTTACATAATTTATCTGTTAAGCTCAGTATAAATCTTTGCAATCATGCCTTCCCCGTCTTTTCTCCGCCCGGCATTCCCTTACCCAGCGTCCCCGTGCAGAGGCAGTTGTGAGTCCGGGGAGGTGGCTTGGTCTGGTGGCTGTCCAGGATCTGCTGCACCAGCTGCTCAGCCGAGAAGCCGGTGCTGCTGTTCCCGTTGCTGCAAGTCCACTTGATGCCATGAACTGCCGGAAGAGAGGAGGAGACAGAGACGTCAGCCAGACAGCCACACAGACCAGCGGGCGGCGCATCGGCGCCCACCACCTCACCAGCTCCCTCTACTGGCACTGCAAGGGAGAGACAGCCTCATGCTCCCTGATCACATGGAGTACCGACATGGCCGAGGCGATGTTCCTGTGTGATCGATGAGCTAAAGGTATAACTCTTTACCTTTAAAACCCTCTTTACAGAAAACAAATCTAATCATTTATAATCAATATGACAGAGTATTGACTATTCCCACTGCTATATAGATTATACTTAGAGACAACACCACGTTTTCTTTTCTGATACCGAAACCTTGAGCATCAGCCGATATCCATAACCGATAAGTTTTCTTTAAAAACTACCAAGATTAAGTGCTTAAAAGATAGAGGGAAAAATACATAACTAAAAACATGACTTACACAAAACTGCAGCTTTTTTTTTTTTAATTCAGTTAAACTATTTCACACAAATGAACTTTTTGTTATCATTGCAAATGTAATAAATATAATAAAATAGAAAGTATACATTTAACAAAAATCACTCCTAGCAAAAAACAAACAAACAAACAAAACAAACAAACAAACAAGTTATTTCATATCCAAACAACTCCAGTCAAACCTAAAAACCTTTTCCAAGTCCAACTCCAGTCTTTTCCATGTGTTATATAATCGGATCGAATTCATTCTTTTAAAAATATGTTTTGCTGGTATTGACTTGATACCAATCCTGGTTATCAGATCAGTGACTTCTCTATTATTTACTGGTTCTTAATCAACATTGTTAGAGGGAAATGGTTTCTATCGTGACTTTAGTATTAGAAGGTTCTATCTGGCATATTGGTTAAATGTGTTTACACTTATTTGATGTTTTCTATCTATTTTACAGATTTTTTTTTTCTTGGTGTGACGTTAAAAAAAGTGCTATGTTGAATATAAACTTGTTATTATAGAGTTTTAATACAACAACTGATCACGATCCTGAATGAATAGGTGACAAAGAAAGCGTCACAAAATGTGTACGTGAGTTTAATATAAACAGGACTTCATCTATACCATTCTTACAGTGTTAACTATCTCAATTATCCATGAATGAAAACAGCTGTGTATAATCATAAATGTATTTATTACTTTCAATTGGTGAGGGATCATTAATCAAAAACAGCCTGACTGACCAAACGCGGTTTCAGTTACACATTCTTTGACATGAGTCAGAGTCAGTCAGTCGAAGCTGTGATGTCCTGACAGGACGTTATAACACTGAAGTCACGGGATGCGTCCTTCAAACGATTTTATCAGAGAATTTCAGTTCAGACACAGTCACACTGTAAGCTCTCCATAACGTCACATGATGTCGTTGATGTAATGTGTACATAACACTCGTATAACTGGGCTTTAATACATAACAGAAGAGTTACAAAAAACAGTAAACGCACTGTCTGGGTTTTTGTGAGCCAAAGTTGCCTGTGTTGATAACGATAATTTAAAAACAAAATATTTAAATTCAAGGAAATGATTTTAAAATGCTCTAATTAATATTTCTTCTTCTTTTTTATCATGGAAAAAAGTCCTGGCATAAGAAAAACCCACAAAATCCCTCAGCACGTTTTTAGAGCACAAGGATATACTATACACAAGTACATGAGTTCAAGCCAGGCTTTATCATCACACATCAAAACTGCTTAAAGCCCTAAAACACACACAATGGTGCAAAATCTCATGCGAAGAACACACACCTCAACTGACTTGATTTCAAAAAATTGCAAAGGAATTATTACGCGTATTTGTTTTTATAGCTACACTTGATATTAGTCTTAATCATGTAGTAACACATTTTATTCCACAGTTCTTGCTGGATTCTGATTGGACAGAAGGTGTTGATTAATTTTCTCTGACAGTAGCACAGCTGCAAATCACAGGTTTATAATAATGCGCTCGTTCTAATACGTCATCGTTTCTATAGTAACAGCTCATTCACAGGGATTCGTACGGAGGACGCTGCACATAAACGGATAGAAAAAAAAAAGTGTGTAATTGTCGATGTGGTGACGTTTTCTGTAAGGAGATGTTTATGTAACGTTTATGGAAGGAGTCTCCAGTGTCAGCGCTTCGTAACAGTCAGAGGTGAAGCTGTAACATTTTCGGACAGAGGAGTTTACGCTTTGCGGTTTCTCAAGAGAGAAAAAAAGAGAACATGGTGAGGGAACGACTGTTTATAACTTCTATAACGTAAGTGAGAACAGGAACTAACTTTAATTTTTTTTTTTGTGGATGTTCCCTGACATTAAATGTAACTATAAATGGCTAAAAAGTATGACATGTTGTTCTGTGATAGGAAATGAGTCAGCTTTGGGGTGGTAGCAGTAACTCTGCTTGATTATTTTTCTTTATGTAAGGTTTTGTTCCTTACATATAATATATAGGTTTATAAACTATTCCTATAAATCTGATTAGTCATCTTCTTTGCTTTTATTGGACCATATTCTACGCCAGCATCACGGGAGAGGGTGACGGCGTCCTGCTGAACAGCTCCTACAGCTCTGCGTAACGTGACTTCTTATTTTTCTCCAGTATCAGAGTGTAGCCATGCTGTTCATGTGCTGAGTGTGCCGTGATGGGATTGGTAGTGGAGCGGAACAAGAGCTAACACGGAGCAAAAGCTATAAAGCTATCGCGTCTGCTCCTTAATCTGAATTCCACAGCACACGCGTGCACCTCATCAATTACGAGCATCCTTTTTAATCTGCTGGAGCGAAAACAGGCATGACTACCAATCAATAGCTACTAAAGAAGTTTAAATTGTAAAGCAAGCAAACGTGTGCTAACCAAATAAGGACCAGGCCGAGGAGAGGGCGGGTGGGGGGTGGGGAGTGGGGGGGGGGCGTATTTAACCTGAGAATCTAGTGCATAACCGACTCATTTAAAATTCATGACTTGGGGAGTGAAGGGAGAAGAGTCAGCAGATCCTCTGTTTTTGCCTGAGTCTGCGAAAAAAGGGGAAAAAAAATGGTTCGCAATACTGCCATTTCAGCACTAGATGGCAGTATTGCAGCATGGATGGCTCATTTGTGTAAGAAGGTCAGTCAAAGAGATTTGGACGTGAGCGGTGTTTGCTTGCCCTTTCCTCATTGCCACATCACATCATGAAGTTAATGACGCAGTGAAGTGTGTTGAGATTTAAAAGTCACTCAAATATACAGACGCTTTTACAGACTGCGTAATGAAGCGGCCGAGAAATCAGCACGAGACGAGTCGTGGTCTGACTTTTAAAAGTTTTTATCTCGGCGGCACGAGTGTGTCCTTCTCTTTGAGGCTTTACGCTGAGAATGACAGCTACCTGTCAATGCACTGAGTGAGTCGATCCTCTGTACGGACTTATATAAGGTCATACGCACAGCGGGCTCTGGGAGTGTTGTCAGAACTACTCAGGAGTGATCTTCAGTTTGTCAGGCTTTTGGCAACTTGCTGTCTCCAATTTGGGAGACGTGATGGACTGCTGGGAAAAAAAAAAAAAAACCCTCACATCTATACCCTGACATGTATGATTTACAAGCTTAATATTCATTCCAGCTGAATGGATGAGTTTAATTGTGTGTTATAATTGCGTTGAAACTGATGCGGTGTGTAGATCCTAATGAGGAGAGGAGGAATAAGAACGGGCTGAACATCGGGGATATTTACATCCTCTAAGATATCATAAATACTCACACATGGGCTTGAGCTGGCTGATGAGCTCCTCCTTGGTCCATTTGGCCCACTCCTTTTTGTCTGTGTTGATGGAGCACAGGATTGGACCGCATGGCTTCCCACAATCCTCAATGGCCGGAACGTTAAGGTAGTGGACCAGAACGATGTCTGGGTTCTGGGGTGGAGAGAGAAAGAGAGAGAGAGAGAGAGAGAGAGAGAGATGTGAACATGTGAAAAGAGCGAGAGGGAGGGTGAGAGACAGAGAGAATGGTTCTCTGATGAGATGAAAGAGCGAACATAACGAGAGGGGAAAGAGGCGGAGGAGGAGGAGGCAGTCAAAGAAGACAAAAGCAAATGGAAATTGAAAAGGAAAGACGACAACGATAGGTCAAGGTTGTTACTTAATAGAGAGTGTGAAGAAAAAAAAATCTCATCGGTCGATCGAAAGAGTTGGAAGTCTTGAATAAAGCATCGTGTCTTATCTTTAAGGAAAAGCTGCTCGGAGCTCGCCTGACACACAAAGTGCGCATCGACAGGAAGTGAAATTAACCCACTCGATGACATCTCCTCGAACACGCACGCCGTTCCGGTAAAGAGTCTGGAACTAGCTTTGGGAAGGGGAAAGCTCTAAATGCTGCGAGTTGTTTTGAGATCGGAAGCAGGGGGTGGGAGAGATGCTAATTGGCAAAGCATGCACAATCTCTCGCACACACCTTGCTCGCTCTCCCAGGAACTGATGCCCTCAATTAACTTCAAAGTATTTACAAACTCTGAACTGCCACAATTCATACGAGGGCAGAATTACGGCAATAAATTACCTAAATTGACAGCGTATGAGTAATAGGTATTGCTTAGAGCACATTAAGCTGGCCTGGGGCTGCATCGACTGTACGGAAGGGGATATGAATAGCTTTGGGGACCGCAGCAATCTGGCTACAATCCCTTTCAAATGAGTAATCAAACTAGCTCTCTCGCACGCAAGAAGACTCGAAGGAAATGCGCCTATCGACTCCTATTCGCGCGACAGACCTAACAGCCTCTACTGAATACGAGGAACAGCAAGAAGTGTTCCTGGATTTCACATGAAACAAGACAAGAGTACTCGTTCCTGGTCAGTTTTAGAGATTGTGATAAAGAGGTTTGAGTATTATCTAGATCTTTGGCTATGGTCCACAAAACAAGTTCTTATTATCACTTACATTATAGCAGCTATAAACAGTCGTTCCCTCACCAGCGGCCTGTATTTTCTGTTTTTTTCTGTTTTAAAGCTAATAATACAAAAAACCCCACAAAAAAAAACAGAGCTTGTCGTGTTACTATAAACTCCTCTGTCCTGAACATGTCGGAAAGTTTACGCCTTTACCTCTGACTGTTACAAAGCCCTGACACTGGAGACTCCTTCCATAAATGTTAAATAAACATCTCCACACAGAAAACTTACACCTTCAGCAATTATTTTCCTTTTTTTCTTCTTCGAGGTCTTTTGAGAGTGCACACACCTTCTAGCGTATGACTATCACCTAGCGGCGATTACAAATTCATACATACGAGGAGCAAAACATCTCGATTGCCTCCATCGCTCCGTCTGTCTCTGTCTCCTGCGTTCGCTACGCGAGCTAATCACCGTAATGACTCTATTACATCGCTGCACGCTTTCCTATGGTCTTATCATCAACCGGTTTAACACTACGAGAGCCGTGTGAGGAACGTTCTCCGCCATTTAACCACCTAAAACGTCTTTGTCTTAACGCTCTCGTTTCCCTCGTGCGGGAGGAAAAGTTCTGCAAGTCTCCATGAAAGACTGGAGAATCAACTTTTCCTCGTGTGCCTTCTGTCTGACGGCGGTATTAGCATTTTAATTTTGCAGTGCCAGGTGCCAGATTGGAGAGGGGTAAGGAGATGAATATTTCAAGGTGTTCACACAATACCTACAGTGGATTTGAGAAAAGATTTCATCTCCATCTCAAACAATAGCCAAATTGGATTCTTCCTCTGTGCAGGATAAACACGCGCACACACACAGTTTATTCTATTTACTGATTTAAGTGTTTGACAGGGAAAATAACCAGGACATAAATCGCTGTGTCTGTACATATTAATCATTTTTTTATCCACTGGTCCTGCCTTATAGATAACAAACGAGCGTGTAGGTGATCGGCTGTGCGTTAGTGTGAACCGGACGTGATCATGCGGACATGTGTAGGGCGTACGGATCGTACGGATCCACGGTGATGGCGGTGTTGAGCTGTGGGTCAGGATACAGATATAAATGGTGTGTTGGATTGTGCGTCGTGTTGGTATTGAGTTTTGACCTTGAGCAGCCCTTTTTTTTCTTTCAGGCGGAGCGAGGAAACGTACGTGCGGGAAGACGGATTTGCGGATTTGGAAAAGCGACTGTGTGCTGCGCTCCATGACGAAGAGGAAATCAATGGTTTAATGAGTATGGAGGTATAAATTTCATGAATGCTACAGGCTTATTGCTGGGGTGTGAAGACTCTCATTGCTTTATTTCACATCAATCGGCTTTATTCTACTGATTTATTTATATCACTGCGCGCACACACACACACACACACACACACACACACACACACACACACACACACACACACACACACACACTATAGAGCAAGACTACCTGCTAGCGACATATTGAGCTCTATTACAGAAATGAGGTGCTTTACATTACAACTGCGCTGACATTTA
>CM042572.1:2222500-2247500 GCA_023630585.1 Cranoglanis bouderius
GCCCCGCGCCCTAGCCACCCAGAGTGCGTACTAGTACTACACTAGTGCTACGTGTTAATTAATACATTAACCAACAAACATGTACTAACATGTACTTAAGGTGGTCGTTATTCACGCATGAATTCATAATGCTAGCTCTTCATTAGTTCCTGATTAGTACATGCCTTAACTCATCATTAGTTCATATTTAAGTAATTCGGGTGATAGTGCATGGATGTTCGTATATTGTTATTGTAAAGCGTTACCAATAAATTAAACATTGTGTGGTATAAGGGGAATAACACACTCCAGACTCGCGCTTCTTATCTGACCGCTCGCTCACGTCTACTCGAAAGAAAAACCCTCCCGCACGGGTTACTTTTTCATGGTGCCGGCCCAGATGCACATCTCTAGTCTCACACAGATGCCATGTGAACCTTTCTGAAAAATAATATATAAATAAATAAACAAACAACAACAAAAAACAAATAGTGTGCCTCCTATTCATACTGTATGTGATCTGTTCATTCCCGATAATATTCATATTTGGTTACAAACAGACTCCCCTCCAAAAAAATAAATAAAATAAAATAAAATAAAATAAAATAAATAAATAAAAATGAAGGAATCGGTGATGTTCAGTCGTCCCTGACACATCCTCTAATCTCTCTGCTGTTTAAGCTGCAGCACACGGCCGAGTAAAACCTCCATCACAGACGACTGGGGACACGAGGGGAAAAAGGTCGCTCTCTGTCTGCTCGCCACACAATCTGTCCTTCACCTACTGACAAACTGGACTACACACACACACACACACACACACACACACACACACACACACACACACACTGAATGACCCTGAGCTCACCCCACTGCCCAGCCTTCATCTCATCGATCTCAAAAAAAAAAAAAAGGAAGAGAAGGAAAGATCTAGAAAGTGAAGAGGACACGGACCTTACATGTGGACACAAGGGGAACAGAGAGAAAAAAAAAAAGAAAAAGCAAAACAAAATGCTTAGTGGCCTAAACGAGAAGCCGGGGTGCGTGACAGCCTTTTAATTGCTTCATTACCGTAATTAATTTACTCTCTTTTCAATTAGCGCTGGGGATATTGTGATGGGCTTTTTTTCTTCTTCTTGGTGATGTTTTTCAGCTGTTTTCCTTCTCCACCTCTATTGTCTTCTCTCCTTTTTTTTATCTCTCTCTCAAGCACAGTGTGTTCTTTATTGGCACGACTGCTTAGTAATAATGTTACTAAATATATACACAGTACTGTGCAAAAGTTTTAGGCACCCTATTTGTTTTTAGTACAAACTTTGTTATAGATTTGTTTATTTTTTGACTTCTACATGATCAAGTCGGTACAAAAAAAAAAAACAGTTTATATTCCCAAACATTAGTTTTCTAGCACAAAATGAAATGTTACAGAAAAATGTTTGTATGTCATTAAAGAGAGCAGTGTATTACATAAGAGACACTTTTCAGACAGTAAACACAATGAAGGCTGCTGGGTTTCGCTGCAAAAATAAGAAGCGAATGCGAAAGTCAAAGTGTCCAGAAGAACTGTGTCTGGTTCTGCAAGATGCTCAATAAAACTTACCAGCTCATTTCCTTATAAAACTGCACTAATTGTACCAGAGACTACTATTTTTATTTTTATTTTTTTGTCACACCAAATATTGACTTTGTTTCATTTACTACTGTTTACTGGTCTTTACTGTATTTAAAAAGAAAAAAAGTAGAAACATTTAATTTCATTATGTTGGAGGCATCTGTGCTCTACAGCATTTCTTTGCATGTGCCTAAAACTTTTGCACAGTACTGTACGTCTGTCCAATTCTCCACTCTGATTGGACAGAAGATGTTGATTCATTGTCTATAACAGCAGCTCTGACAGTACTGCAGCTGCAAATCACAGGTTTATTTTAATGCGCTCGTTCTAACGTGTTATCGTTTCTATAGTAACGGCTCGTATACAGAGACGTGTACAGCAGGCGCTCCACAAAGCTGTTGATATGGTGAAGTTTTCTGTAAGGAGACGTTTATTTAACGATTATGGAAGGAGTCTCCGGTGTTTAAGTTTTCGGACATCTTCAGGACAGAGGAGTTTACGCTTCTGTCTTATTAACTTCAACAGAGAGAAGAAGAGAGGCTGGTGAGGGAGTGACTGTTTAAAGCTGCTATAATATAAATCATAACAGGAACTAATCTGTTTCACAACATTCAGTGTACCTATAAAGGCATGAAAAAATGGCATGTTGTATAATTAATAAAATGGAATTAATAAAATGTTTTATTCATGAAATAATGTATATGTACTGTATAACAGACCTTGGGACAAAAGCTCCGTCTCTGGAGTGAGACGCAGTGTGTGAGGTGAAGGATACGGAGGTCTCCAGGTCTTCTGTGGTAACAAGTCAGAAACTGAGCTTCTCTGCTCACACACGCACTTCTATTTGTCTTTCTCCATTCTTTAATAGTGTTCAGGTTCAGGAATGCATTATTTAACATGATGCTCGTGTCTTCGTTTTTCTGTTTCCCTCACACTGTCCCACTGAGGACATGGCTGCGAAGTAGGAGTCCTGGGTCAGAGACAGTGTAGCGTGTGTGTGTGTGTGTGTGTGTGTGTGTGTGTGTGTGTGTGTGTGTGTGTGTGTGTGTGGAGAGAAGTAATGGTTCATCCAGTCTGGGAGGTTGGGGAGAAAGTCGGTGCTAATAACACACTGGCACCAGCGTTGGCCTCATCCGTCTGCGGTATCAGACAGAGCAGTCTCAGGAGGACGTGTGTGTGTGTGTGTGTGTGTGTGTGTGTGTGTGTGTGTGTGTGTGTGTGTGTGTGTGTGTGTGTGTGTAAAATATGCATAAGTGTAGCTTCCAAAGCAAAGCTAGTGCATGGATTTAAAACACAATCTCACAACTTTCAGGGCCAGCATTTTTTTCTTTCCAGCCGGCTCTACAATTCTCGGAGTAAAGAAAATGAAGGCACTTAATGTATTCTCATATATCTAGATTCATATTTATAATTTTGATTGCTTCTCATGCTCAATTTTGAAGCGGTGATTTGAGAGAAGGGGTTCTAGCCAATCGGATTTCGTTCCCCGGTATTTCCTGAGTCTGAGCTCCACCTCTCAGGACGTTCTGAATATGAAATCAATTCTAACCGGATTTGATTTACGCGATCAACTCATATGTCTGTTGTGAGGTAGAGAAATTTGGTGTCTGTTAAAACAAACGTTTAGTATCGGTCAAACCGCTGGATTGGCAGAGGAAGGAGAGCTGGATCATAGCTTGGTCATGTTAGTTTGATTTGTAGTTTGTGTAGTTGACATATTTAAGGAGAAATCTGGAGATAAAGCCTTTCTACATAGTGGTTCAGGTTCTTTTTTTTCCCCTCCACAATTTGGTCTTGGCCGATTCTCACCTATTGGCTGTCACTCTACAGCTACAAACCAGGGAAAGTGAAGGTTAACACTTTCTTCTTCTAAGACACACGAATCCAACCTCCATATCTTCCCTCTTCCTCGTACATGAGCTCACAGATGCCCAGGATTGGCTATTGTTGCCGTGATTGACAGGGGAGAGAGAGAAAGCTCCTTCCATCCAATCTCCCACTTCCAATTTTGCTCTCTTGTCTCCGGGCCATGGCTGGCTTTGGCATCGTCGGGATTCAAACTCCTGATCTCTGGACGATAGGGTGAACATGTCTCTGTTGCGCCACTTGGAATCTCATTGCAAGTTTTCTTAATAGTTCATCACAGATTTCACAGTGTGATTTCTGGCTATGTGAAGTTTCTGATCATATGGATTTCAGTCTCACTGGGATTTCTAAAGACATTATTATTATTTTATTTGTGAGGTTACACATTCGTGCCCTGTGATGTCACGTCCACACTGTGAACTCCAGATCCTGGGAATAATCTGCTCACGATTACCACATAGTTCAACACCTTTCTCAGTCTACAGTGGGTAGAATGCGTGTATAAAACACCACGGCTTTCTTCCCACCTCTTACATTTCGAATCCAAGAAACCCTATTTACGAAATTAAAATATAAAATAGTTTTGATTTGTTTAACACATTTCTTGCTCATTGCACAATTTCATACCGTTTGTAGTCTTCATTATTATTCTAAAATCCGAAAAAAAAATAAAAAATACAGATGAGCAGCGGTGTGCGAAGTTTATTCCATGTATAGCAGAAAAGCAGGAAGGACAGGAGAGGAAGAAAAAAGTGAAGTCCGTTGTCCTTCCACACCCCGTCCTCACGCTGTTTGCTTGCTTTAACGCTCGAGCGACTTCGTGCCCTTCGACGGTGGTAAATAAATTCCTTCTCATAAAAGATGCAGGCGACACACCGTGCCGTGGTAAACAGTAATCATGTAGCCTGCCATTCAGGCCGTGGTGACTAATGCGTGTCTTTCACGTGTGCACTGGTTCAAGTCAAACGTCTCAATGAATAAATAAGCGTGTTTTTACCTCACACTTTATCACAGACGCATGCACTTTATACACCTCACGCTTGACATTTTAGTGAACAGTGTGCACTGTGTGTGAAAATATTCAGTCACATCCCTAATAAATATAGTGAACTGATGTTAACTATACACCAGTGTAATGTTATTTAAGGTGTACAGTACATTGCTATGGTTTTAGGAAGAAACGTGACTAATGTGAGATGTAGAGAAGGGGGCGGGGCTTCTAGAGATAATATCAGAGAGAGAGTTCAAAACACCTATCATTCCAGATTCATACATCGATTGGCTCATCTGCTGGGGGGAAAAAGAAAGGAAGAACTTTTGGCTTATTTTTGAGCAAGTTCCAGTGTACTATGATGTTGAAAATGCGGCGCTCCTACGCAGAACACGTGAAAGTTGGCAGGACTGAAGCGGTCATGCTGGAAAATATCTATCAATAAATTCCAGTTTTTTGTTTTTTCACTCCACCTTTTTCACATCCTGACTAAAACTGATGTATCACATGATTCTGGCTTTTCAACAGTTTGTATATTTGTGTATGTGTGTGTGTTTAGAGGCGTTATCAGGCATCACTGGAGCGATCAGCACCATGCCCGGCGTACTGTGACGTGTACACACACACCTCACTCGTTGCTAGCCAGCTGAAAAGCAACCTCTTTTTTTACGCTCCTTGCTTTAACACCAACACACTGTTAGTGTACTTGGATTGTTCTGTGCAGTTAGAGTATTATTGACAGCTATTCATTTGTGAAATCTGAGCTCAAGTGATTGCTCTGGTGGATGGGAGTGTATTGATCGGGTGAAGCAGTGGCTGGAGCAGCGGTAATCATGTCTAAAAGCCATGTGTCAATCGACTGTTAGCTTCCTTTAATTTCACCAGGGTTCCAGTAAACATAGCACACGTGGTATATAAATACGCTGCGTGGCGGACGCGATGGTCGCAGACGAGCTGCTGTTTGCTGTTAATAAGCTGCCTGAGATTTTACAGAGTCGGGGAAAGTGAGAGGAGGAACGGCCGTGTGCTTCAGGCCTCTCGCTGATGTGCTTATTCTCACTCGCTGCGATCAATCATGTGCTTCAGACAGGCCGAGTGGGGAGAAAACTCTCCATAAATCTATGATCAGTCTCAAACCGAACTGCTGTTTAGAAAAAGAAAAAAAAAAACAACGGACCACACGCTGTGCTTGTGTTTAGTTTTCTTCTAAGATTTCTGCTTTCTTCAAGACGCCTCATTCACAGCAGCCTTCTTCTGCACAGGGTACAGAGGCAGAGCTGAGACACAGCAACAGAACAGTCTAGTACACAGTGTCCCACACACACACACACACACACACACACACACACACACACACACACACACACACACACACACACACACACACACACATTTTGCCTCTGGCAATCAGAAAGAGAATGAGTGAATGTGAGTGAAGAACATTCCTTATTCTCTCCTTCAATCTGTGCTAAACCTATCTCATCTCTCTCTCTCTCTCTCTCTCTCTCTCTCTCTCTCTCTCTGTCTCTCTCTCTCCCTCTCTCTCTAGACAGATAGATAAACAGACTCAAAGACACAGATAGATAGATAGATAGATAGATAGATAGATAGATAGATAGATAGATAGATAGATAGGCAGGCAGATGGACAGACAGGCAGGCAGACAGACAGGTAGATAGATAGACAGACAGACAGATAGACAGACAGACAGGCAGGCAGACAGATAGACAGACAGAAAGAAAGTCGTCTTACCTGGAGCAGCCAGTAACACCTGCGGTGGAAGGTGGGGATTATGGAGGAGTGGACGTAACACCCGTACAGACACTGTGAAAACACACACACACACACACACACACACACACACACACACACACACACACACACACACACACACACACAGAGTTACAACACACATTCTCTCTCTTCTTCCTCTTATTGATTATTACATTCTTATTGATTATTAATGCAGTTACTGATCCACATCTACACAGTTCACAGAGGAGAGCATGTGAGCATGAAAGAAAACCATCTCACCACCAAGACTGCAGTAATAACTCTAATTTAATCAGGGTCACAATTTTTGGCTTTCCCACCTAATTAAACATGATGAACTGTGATTATAGAGAGAGGAGCTTTGGTCTTCGACTCTTTGGTTTGTTCAATCTTTCAAGTATTTATACGTTACCTGTTGTCTATTAGGCTGAATATTATGGAGCAGTAATATAAATAATTGAATACTCCTTTCTATCAGACTTTTTTGATCAGCATTTGAAGCTGACCCATTTACATAATGATTCATTTAGATAGTGATTCATATGTTTAGATAGCAATTCATTTAAATACGGATTAATTTACATCGTGATTTGTAAGTTTAGACAGTTGATTAATTTAGATAATAATTCATACATTTGGATAGTGATTCATACATTTGAAAAGTGATTCATTTAGATAGTGATTCATACATTTAGACAGTGATTCTTTTAGATAATGATTGGTTTAGATAGTGATTCATTTAAATAGTGATTCATTTAGATAGTGATTCATACATTTAGACAGTGATTCTTTTAGATAATGATTGGTTTAGATAGTGATTCATTTAGATAGTGATTCATTTAGATAATGATTCATACATTTAGATAGTGATTCATTTAGATAGTGATTCATTTTAGATAGTGATTCATTTAGATAGTGATTCATATAAAAACTCCGATGGTGGGGGCAAGAACAAGACATTTAACTTAATTTACATTCATATTTAACATTTAGATTCATATTTAGCATTTATATTTAACATTTACTCTAAAATGTAAAACTTGTACTGTTATTTTACAAGAATCACTATCTAAAAGTATTACAATGGCCTCCAATACAAAAGAGCATGAAATTATTTACATTTGGCACCCCACAGCATATTGTCATGGTTTATTTATTTATATAGAGTTTAAGTTTGTTTATTCTCAGCATTACAAGCTTATTACCTAATGTCAAGGAGAAACAGGGATTTAAAATTTAAAGTAAAATTGTACAGATTGCACTTTTTTTTTTTTTTTTTAAACTGGAAAGCTACTATAGAAGATACTGCTGCAGAAGCTGTACTGTTTGTCCAGTGCAGTGTTCAGTCTCTTTAATAAACAATTCGTTCCTAAAATGGCTGAATAATTTTTTAGTTTAGGGCTCACAACACCCCGTCTATCCCAGTGTCATTGCCCCTCCCGTCATCTAGTGTCCTTCCGAGCTAGTCGATAGCAGGTGATCGACTCTAATGCTATTTCCAGCTGGGGAATATGTGAGAAGCCAGCCGCCCAGGCCGCCACTCACCTTAAACAGGCTCCATGTTACGGGAATTAATTGAATACGAAGGATGAGGTTTCAGCCTCGCTATTACGCTTAACAGCGCACTCAGCAAGTCAGAAAATAGAAAGCGTGTAAATGAAAAGGCTCGCTTCCAAATATACACATCGCATGCACACATACATCTAGAAACATTGTACAGATTTATGGAGCAGGTCTTGGAAAGTCATGATACATTGTCATTGCAATCTGAATTAGTATAAGACAAACACACACACACACACACACATACACACACACACAAACACACACAAACACACACACACACACACACACACACACACACACACACACACACACACACACACACACACACACAGAGGAGAAGGTCTGTCACTCTGGTGGACAGGCTGTGGGGTTTCGCTCGAGTACACCTTTCTAGACATGTGAGGCATAATATCAAAACATGTTTTCATGCCGCTGACTTTGTTTACCTCCTATTATAGCACCATAATCCATCCTGAGACACACACACACAGCATGCATAAACACTGCACATTCCTATACACACATGTGATATGAAAGGAACAAACACTCTGTGTCATGACGTTATAAGGAAATAATCAACGATGAAGTGGTGTGATGAAGCGGAGTTACTGTTATCACCTTTAAGTTGATTGCGGTAGTGTTTTATTCCTCTTTTTCCACAGCCCCTGCCTATATTTAGTTAGTGATTCATAGATTTGAATAGTGATTCATACATTTAGATAGTGATACTTTTAGATAATTCTTCAAACATTTAGATAATGATTCAAACATTTAGATAGTGATTCATACATTTCTATAGTGATTCATTTAGATAGTGATTCATAAATGTAGATAGTGATTCATACATTTAGATACTGATTTACTGTGATAGTGATTCATACACTTATATAGTGATTCATTTAGATAGTGATTCATACATTCGTATAGTGATTATTTTAGATAGTGATTTGTTTAGATAGTGATTCATTTAGACAGTGATTCATACATTTAGATAGTGATTCATTTAGATAGTGATTCTTTTAGACAATTCTTCAAACATTTAGATAATGATTCAAGCGTTTAGATAGAGATTCATACATTTCTATAATGATTCATTAAGATAGTGATTCATAAATAGTGAATAACTATAGAAACACTATAGATGGTGTTTCATGCATTTAGATAGTGATTCACTGTGATAGTGATTCATACATTTAGACTAATAAATTTAAATAGTGATTCATTTAGATAGTGATTATTTAGATAGTGATTCATACATTTGGATAGTGATTCATTTAGACAGTGATTCATGCATTTAGATAGTGATTGTTGTAGAAAGTGATTCGTTTAGGTAGTCATTTTTTTTGATAGTGAATCAAACATTTAAATAAGGACTGCTTATTCGTCTTATACCACAGCAATTTGTCAACAGTTATGATATTTCATTTATTAAAGAATGACGTGACGTACTTGTTATCCACTTATAGTTACATTTAATGTTGTGGAGCAACATTACGTTATAGCAGCTACAGTGGATCTAAAAAATCTACACACTCCTGTTAAAATGGCCAATTTTTGTGATGTAAATGATAAATCATTTCAGAACCCTTTCTATCTTTATTGTAAAATTTTAACCTATTAATGAAAGCGAAAAACAATAAGAATCATTTTAGGGGGGAAAAAAGCACCTAAAGCACCTTTAGATTTTAACACAGCATTCAATCTTTTTGGGTAAGAGTCAATCAGTTTGGCACATCTTGACTTTCGTCCTTGCAAAAGCATACTAACTCTGTCAGATTGGCTGGGCATCTCCTGTGCACAGCCCTCTTCAGGTCACCCCACAGGTTTTTGATTGGATTTATGTCTGAAGTCTGGCTTGTTTTGTTGAAGCCATTCCTTTGTTGGGAGGTTTGCTTTGGGTCATTGTCATACTGAAAGGTGAAATTCAATTCCTCTTCATCATAAGTTTGAAGGTTTTGTGCCAAAATTCATACTATTCATTATTCCCTCCAACCCGATTAAAGTCCAAGTTCCAGCTGAAGAAAAACAGCCCCAAAGTATGATGCTGCCACCACCATGCTTCCCCGTGGGGATGGTGCTCTTTTGGTGATGTGCTGTGTTGTGATGTGCCAAACATATATTTTGGTATTATGGCCAAAAAGTTCAACTTTGGTCTCATCAGACCATAACACATTATTCCACATGGTTTTGGGAGACTGGATGATTTTATTATTATTATTTTTGGTTAAAAAAGGCTTCTGTCTTGCCACCCTACCCCATAGCCCAGACATATGAAGAATTTGTGAGATTGTTGTAGGGAGCAAATAGTACTTGCCAGAAATTACTTCAATTCTTTTAACATTGCTGTCAGCCTCTTGGCAGCCTCCCTGAGCAGTTTCCTCCTGATCTTCTCATCAATTTTACAGGGACGTCCTGTTTTTAGTAGTGTCACTGCCGTGCCATATTTTCTCCACTTGTTGATTATTGTTCCATGGTATATCCAATGCCTTGGAAATTTTTTGTAGCCCTCTCCTGATTGATATTTTTCAACAATGAGATCCCGTACCTGCTTTGTAAGCTCCTTTTGGCCCGTGGTTTTTCTAGTTGGATGTTACCCAGGAAACTCCTTTAGGAACAGCCGCACTTTATTTGGGGTTAATCAGTCACTTTAATTGATGGCAGGTGTATACTAATTAGTATTTAACATGAGTTTGAATGTAATTGGTTGATTCTGAACATTGCCGCACCGCACACTTATGCAAGCTGGGTATTGTAAATTTTTTCTTTTTCTTTTTCTCCCGCCTAAAATGGTTCTTATTGTTTTTCACTTTAATTAATAGGATAACATTTTACAATAACGGTATAAAAGGTCCTGATTTATATTGGTTTTATTTTTTTATATCACAACAACCTGCCATTTTAACAGGGTTGTGTAGACTTTTTTTTAGCTCCACTGTATAAACAGTTGTTTCTACAGCAGCATCACATTTTCCTCTCTCTTGAAGTTAATGAGACAAAAACATCTCCTTACAGAAAACTTCACCATATCAGTGATTAAACCCGTTTTAAAATCCATTTACTTCTGTTAATTTGTACAAGTCCCTTGCTAATGAGCAGCATCTATAGAAAAGGTTAGAATCTATAGAACATATTAGAATAAATTAATATAAACCTTGTGGACTCTAGTGAGGCGTTTTACTACAAATTATGGAAAAAAAAGATCAATATCATTTGTTGAGAATCAGATGATATGCTGCTTAATGATCCGTAGATGGTTTGTATAGGGCCTGGTTTAATAAAGTGTTACAAATATATTTGTAAATATCATATTACCCAATCCAAACACACACACACACACACACACACACACACACACACACACACACACACAGACACACACACACAGCAAAATCCCCAGTATTGCAAACACTGTTATTAATTTTTTTAAGGAGATAGTCTTATATGAATCCTTTATAGCGGTAGGTGTTACTTCAACACAGTAGGTGTTTTTAACACTGAGAATTTCCCTGTGAACACACACACACACACACACACACACACACACACACACACACACCAACCTGAACTGGAATAAACAGTGATTTATGCACCGTGTGCTTACGCTCTTGCACACATGCAGTGAAACAAATTAGTCGTTATTTCTCAATAAACATTGCTAACAAACTGCACTAGACATACTGTTAAATATGTGTTGTTCTAAATATTAAAAGTACCGTATCATTTAAAACATTCTGCTCCTATTTATTGATATATTGCTTCCGGCAAGAGAATGAGTGGAACCTGTCATTTTAGAACAAAAGAATTAATCAGTTATTAAGTGGATCAGTTACATAAATGTGACAAAACCACTACAACACTGTCAAGGCGTTGAATCCGCATCCTCGTTCAGCTCGGCTCACATTTACATCTAACGCGAGGATGCAGTCAAACTGACTCTGACGCTGCCGAACGTGCTCCCGTGTCCTCTCTCAGCTGCGCGACGCTGGCTGCATGGGCGTGTTTGGTAACAGTATGATTAAGAAATGACAGCGTCAGAGGCTATTATTTGCCGTCTGGGCCCCAGACAGATGCCAGAGTCTCACATGCTGGGCAATTAAAGCCTAATTACATTCACACGATTAGATCAGCACCAGCATGGTGTCTGAGAGCAGCTCCTACGCACTGTAACATGCTTTCACAGACGGATGTGAGTGCATGAGTGTGCATACCCACACACACACACACACACACACACACACACACACACACACACACACACACACACACACACAGCAGCCAAGGTGCCTTTCAGCCTTTCCTTACAACCTACAGTTTATGTACGTCTTGGTTAAATCTTACGTTTAGCTGAAAAATGAGAGATTAGCTCCCTTCTACGATTAAGCTTATCCATGTTGTGACATCACAGAAGGCGTGGCTTCATGGTTATCAAACTAGTGTTTCAAGGTAATAGTGTGCTGCGTAAACACAATCCTCCTTGGTCTCCATTGTATTCCACGGTTTTGGGGTTTGAGGAAATGAAGCTTTGAATGCTGAAATGGACCCTCATATGATATTGAACTTGGAAACCAGGGCTACTAGGGCTGTCAAATACATTTAAAAACACAATCAGACCTTTTAATTACTTAAAGTATTGTGAAATTGAATCTCATTGAAACATTAGCAGCAGAGCTACACCATGCATTCATATCACATGGAATTTGTGTTGCTTTCTTAACCGAGGAAATTCCCAGTGAGGAAATTTGCCTCTGCCTTAATTACAGTCACATCCCCCCAAAAAAAGCTTGTTTTTTAACATTTGTGTTTATTTATTTAACCACAGCTGGTGACATTAGTTCTGAAATTCTTTCTAGCCCAGGTAATTTAGGGATTTTAAATGTTGATCATTTCTAACTCTCTCTCTCTAACTAACTTTTTCTTTAGTAGATACTATACAATGAGTTCTGTCAGTAGCTTGAAAAAAACAGAAATGCGTCAGAGCTTTTGAATTAAAACAGAAGTTGATATAAAAGCATCTATGTAAGGAATTAAACATGACGAGGCATGCTGTTATAGAAAACTTCTACTGTCACCACCCCAAATTTAAACATTTTCCTATCAATTTCCTTTATTTTTTCAGAACCACAAAGTGTAAACACCTCTGTCCTCTCCTCTGACACTGGAGACTCCTTCCATAAATGTTAAATAAACGTCTCCTCACAGAAAACTTCACCATATCAGCGATTACGCACCTTTTTGATATCTGTGTGTGTGTGGAGTGTCCGCTAATTCATACGAGTCCCTGTAAACGAGTGCATTAATATAAACCTGTGATTTGAGCCGCTGTTATCGAAAATGAATCCACACCTCCTGACCAATCAGAATCAAGGATTTACAGCGCTGTGGTATAAATGCATTAAAGTCCATTCGTAGCTGTAGCTGCTTTACAGCGAGAGCAGGCTGCGATTTGACTCTGACAGCAGTGTAAATGTACAAACTGAAACGCTTCACTGGATTGAATCTTATCATAGAATTGTGGTTCAGAGATCTCTGTTGTTGAACTGGCCTGGTGCTCGCAGCAGATCCTCATTGATTGGCTTTAATTAATTGAGTCTGATGCCACAATTATTTCTTAGTTAGTGGAATAGATCTGACGAGCACGCAGGAAAAGTTCTCCACCAAGAGAACAAACCAATAAAGCAGAACAATCCAGGGTCGATAGTCTCGTGTGGCAGGCTGTTTGTTAACGGTAATTGAAGCTACTTTAGATTGAAGTATTAAAAAAAGTAGCTCAGCAGAACAGAACTAAAAAAAAATACAAATCTGACTTCAAATCAGGTGTTACTTTAAGTTTTCGGAAATGAGAACGTTTTCAGGACAGAGGAGTTTACATTTTGTGGTTTCTTATGAACTTTGAGCGAGAGAGCGAGAGAGAGAGAGAGAGAGAGGGAGAGAGAGAGAGAGAGAGAGAGAGAGAGAGAGAGAGAGAGAGAGAGAGAGAGAGAGAGAGGCTGGTGAGGGAACAACTGTTTATAACATAAACGATAACATGAACTTGTTTTTGTGGATGTTCCACAACATTACATGTAAGAATAAATGGATAAAAAGTGTCTTGTGTTGTTTATGTAAGGAATAACACGCAACAAATTGTGTTTTTGTATGAAAATAACACACACTAGGGTGGTGTGGAACATTTTAGTACTCCAAAGTGTATTATTTTCATATAATTAATGGTCCAGAGTGTGTTATTCCGCTTATACCACAGGTGATTTGCCAACCATCACAATATTTCATTTGTTAATGAACAACACATCACGCTTTTTTAGCAGTTTATACTTAGATGTAATGTTGTGGGACGTCCATGAGACAAGTTTAGTTCCTGTTCTCACGAAACAATAAGCAGACGTTCCCCCACCAACGTCTCTCTCTCTCTCTCTCTCTCTCTCTCTCTCTCTCTGTGACAAATCACTGACACTGGAGACTCCTTCCATAAAAGTTACATAAACATCTTCTAGTAAAAAAAAAAAAAAAAAAAATCACCACACCAATGATTCCAGGATTTTTTTGTCAAAAGGTACAAAAAACAACAACTGTTTATTATTAGTCTTAGATCACGTGTAGTGTCCGCTGTGTATAAGCTGTTACTGTAGAAACGATAATGTATCAAAACGAGCGTATTAATATAATGTTACAGCCATAACTACTGCCTGAGCCGTGTGGTTATACATAAGTAATGCACACCTCCTGACCAATCAGATTTGAGAATTTAACTGAGACGCAGTGTAAAGGGACAAACTAGTGATGCTGATGGAAAGAGACAAAAACGCATCTGAATCTGTCAGAAGGAACAAGGTGTGCGCAAGTGTGTGTGTGTGTGTGTGTGTGTGTGTGTGTGTGTGTGTGTGTGTGTGTGTGTGTGTGTGTGTGTGAAGACCTTCTATCCGTGGATGTTAATGGCAGCTCATAGGTGGAGTCGAGCAGAGCGGCAAAGACATTAAGTGGAACTGAATTCCTTCAAAGCAGCCTCAATCAGCAGGTTTTATCAGGTTAGAGTTCCTCATCCTCCTCATCCTCCTCCTCCTCCTCCTCCTTCTCTTCTTCTTCTTCCTCTTTTAGGTTCGGTGACTGGGGCATGACGTCATTTAGAATTAAAAAAAGAGGTAAAAGAAGGGAAGCAGGTGTCTCAGCTGAATGCGGATGGGCTTAGTGATAGCGGTCAGCAGTGAAGGAAGCAGTGTTTCGGAGCAGTGGTGTGCACGAGACGTTGCTGAATGTGCTGTCGTTCTCGTAACACCTGAACGAGGTGATGAGAACGCTGACGAAGCGGGACGGATTTCACAGAAGAGTAGAAGGAGTTTTTAAAAGACCACGCCCATTCCCCCATGCAAACTCCTCCAACGCTGTCGTATAGTCATGCTTTTCTCAGAACAGGATCATCTACAGGTTTCAGCTAATAGATACCACTTTGGGGTTCTTATTTAACAGAGAACCTGCAGAGGAAACTGGTTCTACAGGTGATATGACAGACATCACAATTAATCTTTACCAGATGAAGAACTCCAAAACATTTATTCATGCCAACAAGGCTTTATCTATTTTTATACAACAGCTTGTTGGAATATTGTTATAAAATATATAATTTTTAAGTTTAAAATCCACCAAATATCAATTATCGTTTTGAGAAACACGTCTGTAACATAGCTCTAAACAGGAAGATGAATGTGTTAATGTGTAAAATTTCATGAATGTAATTAATTTAATGGTTCGGAAAAACAAAACAAAACAAAACAGAACAAAACAAAACAACAAAAAAATTTACAGTACTGTGCAAAAGTTTTAGGTACATGCAAAGAAATGCTGTAGAGCAAAATAATGAAATTAAATGTTTCTAGATTTTAAAAAAATACCGTAAAGAGCAGTAAACAGTAGTAAATGAAACAGAGTCAATATCTGGTGTGACAAAAAAATTAAAATAGTAGTCTTCGGTACAATGTGTGCAGTTTTATAAGGAAATGAACTGGTAAGTTTTATTGAGCATCTTGCAGAACCAGACACAGTTCTTCTGGACACTTTGACTTTCGCACTCGCTTCTTATTTTTGCAGCGAAACCCAGCAGCCTTCATTGTGTTTACTGTCTGAAAAGTGTCTCTTACGTAATACGCTGCTTTCTTTAATGACACACAAACATTTTTCTGTAACATTTAATTTTGTGCTAGAAAACTAATGTTTGGGAATCTAAAATGTGTTTTTTGTACTGACCTGATAATGTAGACGTCATAAAATAAAATAATCTATAGCAAAGCTTGTACTAAAAAAATAAGGTGCCTAAAACTTTTGCACAGTACTGTATATAATATATATTGAACCTCTTCTGTATGACACCGGATAGTAGGATTATAAATATTATGAAATTTTGTATTCGAGTGTTTGTATTTTTTATTACTACAGTTTAAGAAAAAACATTTTAGAGATTCTATTTATACAAAAATCTGAAAAACGGTATACATGACCTAAATCATAAACACAATTCCTGTCTTGCCTTAAAGCCTTCAGCATGAGTTGAGAAAGCGGCACGTCGTCTTACAGCTTGATGAATTGTCTCCGTACTGTACGTTGGTACTTTTGCTCTACAGAGCTTCAGGTGATCAATTAAGAAAAGCTACTCCCAACCTGAGAGCCCCGCAAGCCCATAAATCACAATTAAAAGATTTACAGGTCTGACCCCTAAATGATCTGTCTGCCGGCTAATATTCCCACAGCTCCACCTGCGAAGAGGGATCGGACGGGAAGAAAAGAGTTCGGGAGAGAGGAAGAAAGCAGGCCGAGGGAAGGCGTGACAGAGGAACCCGGGAGAGAGAGAGAGAGAGAATGAGGATTTGTGTCTTTATACAGTATGCGAGTAAAGAAAAGAGCAGACGCAAACCGAACTGCCATTGTTGATGTTTTGAGGGGGAAAAAAGAAAGCTTCGTATTTCATCTGCGTACGGAGATGAACAACAAACACTTTTTTTTTTCTGGTCCAGTGCTTAGAAGAAGATAAAAAAGCTATTTGTATTCTAGTTAGCTTTGGCCTGCGTGTTTGTAAATACGGACTCTTCGGGAGCCGCTTAATCTCCAGCTACACAAACGCAAAAGAGAGAGAGAGAGAGAGAGAGAGAGAGAGAGAGAGAGAAAGAGAGAGAGAGAGAGAGAGAGAGAGAGAGAGAGAGAGAGAGAGAGAGAGAGAAAGAGAGAGAGAGAGAGAAAGAGAGAAAGAGAGAGAAAGAGAGAGATAGAGAGAGAAAGAGAGAGATAGAGAGAGAGAGAGAGAGAGAGAGAGAGAGAGAGAAAGAGAGAGAGAGAGAGAGAGAATGGAAATTATTTTAATACATGGCATAGTCGAACAGGTTCTGCTCCAGTTATAGTCTTGGTTCGGAGTCTAAAGCCTCCTTTATTTATCTCACACCTCTAACCAATAAAAGCGAACGTTCTGCTGAGACGACAAAAACTGCAGTTAGGAAGAAAATAACTAAGTGTTGAGACAGAGACAGAGACAGATTGGGGATGTTTGCATTTTATCCTACAGTGCACTGGGGTTTTAGGGGCAAACCGCCTCAGGCCTGCCCACAGCAATGAGCCTCCATGGCCCGATATTTAATATAAAACCTTATTATGTCTTTGTAAAACAGATGAAAGGCTCTTTAAGGGGTTCCTAAGTAAATGTGGATTTCTGCATGGCCAACTGCCAACACTATTTACATGCTTACTACAGGTTACAGCACACAGGAGCTCACAACACTGAAAACAAGTAGAACCCGATGACTATAGTTTTGTCTTTCACAGTGATGTTTGCTGGCAAATGAGACCTTTCAGCTGTACTCGTGTTCGACGCACATGAACCGAAGAGGGTTTTGGCTGAATGAGCGTTTTGGCGATGACGTCACATGATGAGCCTTGGCCCAAATCTGCGAAAAGCCTGCGGTTATTTAGAAAAAAACTGCAAGCTCCTCCGAATATTGCTGAGTTTGCTTGGTTTTGCGTTAATTTCTGCGATTGCAAAATCAGAAAATCCTGGAGGGACTGGTTATGAAAACGTGAAACCATATCAGCTGCTTCCAGTCAAAGATCCACAAACCCAAATTGTACAAATCGTAGGTCTGGGATCTTCATCGTATTATCTGACGTGTGTTATGGCACAGTCTGTTACAGAATTCTGCCCAGATTTTACTGGGATCATCTCATACAGTGTGACAGTAATACATCTAACAGCATGCTGGAATCGCTTAAGTCAAGTCATATAAACAGCTTAAATTCTCTTGAAGCTACAGTGAAGGCAAACATCACCAGAGTTACACTGATCTATGTTTCAAAAGCGTTACTGAGAATAACAAATCTAATCTACAGAGCAAGCTCAGAGAGTTAGTTAGCAGTTAGTTACAGTGTTTTTTCCCCCCCATCTCAGCACAAAACTGCTCCAGCTAGCACTTTTTTTTTCTGCGAAAGCAGCCTAGCAGCAGCACCCGGGTCTCAGGTTATCTCTGAACTGGTAGCCTGCTGTCAGTCTGAAACACTTAAAGGGCCCCTGTGTGACATTCAGTGCTACAGCTGATTGACGTACAGCATCTATTTCAGCTTTAATAAGTTTGGATGTCATTTCCATGCACATGCAATACGCATGCTGCAGCAGCAGAATTTCAGAATGAAGAAACATTTTTGGAGAGGAAGCATTTCTATCCGGCAACTTCGTGTGTACTGATATCCGAATCCAAACAATGACTGGGTGGAGAATTTTCACCTCTCTGTGCTCCGTGCTTGACATAATCTCAGTATGTGGTTAAAGAGCTGCACGACCAGTGATTGTAGTCCTTTATAAAACAATTCTGGTTACAGACTGCACACACACACACACACACACACACACACACACACACACACACACACACACACACACACAAAACTGTTTTCCTCATAGGTGGTCAGCATGTGTGTGATGGCTCGTGTGTGCAGTGGGGCGTGAACAGTGTGCACCGAGAAGCGCCTGTCAGCATTCATCTCTCCAACTCATAGCATGCCTCATGCCTCACGATGCCCATGGCCATCTCTCTCTCTCTCCCTCTCTCTCTCACACACACACACACACACACACACACACACACACACACACACACACACACACACACACCAGCTTGACCTGCCACTATATATTGTCCTCATACTCAGCTCCTGTCTGCTATTGTGTAGGACACGCAAGGTCAACGAGGATAAGGTCATGATCTTATATCACAGCGTTGTCCAGTTCTCCATTCTGATTGGTCAGAAAGTGTTGATTTATTTATTTATTTATTTATTTATTTTACTATCAACCGCACAGGTTTATATTAATGCTCTCACTCTAATACGTTATCGTTTCTGCAGTAATTAATAATAAGTCTAATAATAAACAGATTTTTAAAAAGTTTTTATTTCTGTGAAGAGACGTTTATTAAACATTTATAGAAGGAGTCTCCAGTGTTAGCACTTTGTAACAGTCAGGGGTAAAGCTGTAATGTCTTTAGGACAGAGGATTTTACGCTTTTGTGGTTTCTCGGTAACATGACAAGCTGCGTTTTATTTGTTTTATTAACTTCAGGAGAGAGAGAGAGAGAGAGAGAGAGAGAGAGAGAGAGAGAGAGAGAGAGAGAGTCTGGTGAGGGAAAGACTGTTTATAGCTGCTATAACGTAAGTGAGAACAGGAACCAGCTTGCTTCACAGAACATTAAATGTAACTATAAACGGATAAAAAGTAAGACGAATCATTCTTTGATTGAGATGCCAAATCTCTTGGTATTAAAGGAATGAAACACCTCAGGAAGTTATAGGAAAATAATTCACTTCAGGGTGGTGATAGTAACTTCTCTTCGTGTCGGGTATCCGGTTTAATCCAGTTTGTTGTGTGTATGCATTCTTAATATAAATTCATCAGCAACTTTAGTTACTTTCATACGTGACAGGTAAGTAGATAAATGAACCAAAACAACGTGCCAGGATGTCAGACTCGTCTTCGTGACTTCGCTACGCAGAAAGAATCTAAGAAAAGCCAAAACTGCGACTGGCCGTCTACACAAAAACCAAAAGAAAACAAATCAACGCGAACCACACCCATCATCGTCTCGCAAACAATAGACGAGGAAAGTGTAATTAAAAACAAACACTCCAGTGCCAGCGGCGAGATGCACCCGTGAATGGAGTTCATCGATCTCAGTCGACGCCAAGCTTTTGTAAGACACCGGCGCAGAAAACTGACACCAGGAAGGGAAAGAACAGTGGTGGAGTGAAAAAAAAAATGAAAAGAGAAAGAGCTTTCTGCTCCATTACACATGGGATTACAGCCAATCCCTTTTCAGATGAGGCACGGAGGAAACTTAGTTGTATTCTCTAGTTTTCCTCGCTTTGCATCACAATGTGGCGGATATCTAATCAAAGCCAAGCAGCGGTGAGGGAGATCGACTCTTCCAGAAAGAGGAGATGACGAGGGCAAAACTGAGAAAGAACGAGAGGAAAATGAAAAGGAGGAGTTTACAGAGAAACACACACACACACACACACACACACACACACACACACACACACACACACACACACACACACACACACACACACACATATATATACACACTGAGTGGCAGTTAGCTGCTGTGATTCTCCCAGTGTTCCCTTTAAATCTGTTTGCTCATTTGAAAAGAGGTTCAGGTGTTAGCTCTGTAGATCCGAACTCTGCGGTGATAAACTGAATGCTCACTGGTTTCAAATCCCAGCTGAGCTGATAAGGAGGTAAGGAGGACCAAACACCAAGCACCAAACACCAAATACAAAACACTACAGCGCTGAAGGACTCAACACAGCTGCTCTTCTGCTTGTTACTGTGCCCTTGAGCAGGACACAGAAGCTTCCAGTTTAAAGGTAAATCCAGGCCAAAGCCACTCTCCATCATCTCTCTGCAGGATCCTGCTCTGAGCTCGGAGCTCCTCTAACACTTTTCACTAATAGTGATGAGTGGGAGCTTCAATCTTAGCATTTATTTTAAGACTGTAGACCTCCTGGCTTAGGCTTCACAGGACCAAGCCGTTAGAGGAATACTCTGTGCTTTCATAATCTAATCTTTATCTACTGCCTCTACACAATAAATTATTTTTTTAAAAATCTTGAGCTGTTATTTTAACCCAACCACTGGGTTACAGATATTGGGTAGTTTAGTTGGGTTATTTGTTTTATTATCGGTGTTACTCAATTATGATAAAGTTTAAAATGAGCTAAATTTCATGAATAATAATTCATAATTCATAATTCTTTTAATAATAATCTTTTCTGTTAGTTGCCATTAAATGCCATTAATGCATGATGCTGCTCACAATAGAGCACCCAGTCTAGTACAGAATTACATGCATAATGATAATAATAATAATAATAATAATAATAATAATAATAATAATAATAATAATAATAATAATAATAATAATAATAATAATAATACACAAGATAACTCAACAGTTGGGTCATTTTTAACCCAATAAGCTAGGTAGAGAAAAATACCCAATGCAATGTTAATAAATGTTGGGAAGGTGTGATGTCAGCCCTTAGTTGGGTTGTTTTTAGCACATCATTCTTTAGTGTGTATAAAGTATGTGTGATTACCATAAACATTAATATTCTTACATTAACACGTTTCCCTTACTGAGGAAGGAACAACAAATTCGATTTACTCACATACTCACTTATTATGAAGGTTTAAGGGCAGCTATTGGGGCAGCCAATAAATATTAATACAAAACACATTTTTTTTGTAGAACGCTGTCAGAGATATAATTTATTTGTGCTTAAGCGTTACCCGTGTTGACACTCAAACACACAGTTCTCTCAGTTATTACCCGATTGTGCACGGATTCCGCAAAAACTTCCGCAACTTTACTAGTGAAATTACTAGTGAAATTTTTAAATAATGTTGATAATAAAGATTATTTACTGTATACAGCACTTTGCACTCGTTATGCTCAAAGTGCGGAGGCAGGATGAAACAAGCAGCTGAAAAGGGTAAACTCTGGATAAAATAAGCACACCAGAGTAAATAAAACACAATGAGAAACAAAACAACAACAACAAAAAAAAAGGAAAGCGGGTTTTTACTGTCCTTCCTCCATATAGCTTGTATACAGTACATCGGAACAAAAATGTTGTTTCTCCAGGACCATGGTGCAACACGTAACAGTACACGACATAAAGTCTAAAAAAATTATAGTAAAAAATACTATAAGACAAAATGAGAAAATAAGACCACACACACACACACACACACACACACACACACACACAAACAAACAAACAAACATAACAATCTACAAACTAATGAACAACAAATCAACATGAATTAATGTTTGAAATTTACTGTTAATATACAGATTAAGTACCCAAATGATATAAATGTTGGTCAAAAATGTGTTTCATTTAATCTTTATTGTTCAAGCTGTAACTTTGTGTGAATTTAAATGTTCATTATTTACAGTGTGTCCAAGCTTTAAGTATTTAGTGACAGAACTTAACAACTGCCCCTAGACACCCATTATAGTACGTGAGTTTCGAGTAAAGCGGTTGTTATTTTTGTCAGTACAAAATAACAATAAAGTAAAGTAAATATAAAAGTATAAAGTATAAAGTAATAATAATAAAGTAAGTAATACATGAACATGCCTGTCTGCATTAATCCCACATATGCTAAAGATGTTGAAAAACTCCGGAGTATTCCTTTAAATACGGTACACATGCTGCTAAAGGACACAGTCAATAATGGGAAGAAATGAACGTGGCAGTGGATTTGAGCATGATGATCACAGATTAATAAAACACATCTGTCTGCTGGGTCAGGGACATAATTTGTGTCTGAGCGAGGGCAGGTGTGTGTGTGTGTGTGTGTGTGTGTGTGTGTGTGTGTGTGTGTGTGTGTGTGTGTGTGTGTGTTTTCTCTCTATTATGTTAGAGGACACACGTAGACAGAGGATGGCTGATAAAGAATAATGTCTTTGGTGTGTTCATTAACAGTGCAGAGGCAACACATAAAGCAAGAAGACAGCTTTGTAGCGCCCATCGACCATGCCCAACACACACACACACACACACACACACACACACACACACACACACACACACACACACAAGCACACACACATGCACACACACATCAAAACGTACTCAATGAGTGACTATCCTTTTTAGGTGTGCTGTATGTAGGTCAAATTTCAGTGGTATTTTATGAACATTGCTAGAGAAACTGACAGAGAGGTTGTAACAGAGGTTGTAACAGAGAGGTTGTAGCAGAGACGTTGTAACAGAGACGTTGTAACAGAGAGGCTGTAACAGAGAGGTTGTAACAGAGAGGTTGTAACAGAGACGTTGTAACAGAGAGGTTGTAACAGAGATGTTGTAACAGAGAGGCTGTAACAGAGAGGCTGTAACAGAGAGGTTGTAACAGAGACGTTGTAACAGAGACATTGTAACAGAGAGGTTGTAACAGAGACGTTGTAACAGAGAGGCTGTAACAGAGACGTTGTAACAGAGAGGTTGTAACAGAGAGGCTGTAACAGAGAGGTTGTAACAGAGGTTGTAACAGAGAGGTTGTAACAGAGATGTTGTAACAGAGAGGCTGTAACAGAGAGGTTGTAACAGAGAGGTTGTAACAGAGAGGTTGAACAGAGGTTGTAACAGAGACGTTGTAACAGAGAGGCTGTAACAGAGACGTTGTAACAGAGAGGCTGTAACAGAGACGTTGTAACAGAGAGGTTGTAACAGAGAGGTTGTAACAGAGGTTGTAACAGAGACGTTGTAACAGAGAGGTTGTAACAGAGACGTTGTAACAGAGAGGTTGTAACAGAGAGGTTGTAACAGAGAGGTTGTAACAGAGACGTTGTAACAGAGAGGTTGTAACAGAGAGGCTGTAACAGAGACGTTGTAACAGAGAGGTTGTAACAGAGAGGTAGCGTTATATTATTGCACTCGTTCTAATACGTTGCTGTTTCTATAGTAACGGCTCATCCACATGGCGGAGGATGCGCCACGTAATCTATCATAATTCAAAAAATAAATCATAATTTAAAAAAAATCATGTTATTAAACAAAGAATAATGTATAATCATTGATGTGGGTGGACGTATATTTAACATTTATGGAAGGAGTCTCCAGTGTTTCTGGGCCCAACAGTGTCAGTTTGGCGATGCTGGGATTTGAACTCAAAACCATCCCACAACCAGTATCCCAAAAGTCTTAACCACTGAGCTACTGCTTACTTGACTTATTCACTTCTGGAGAAAGAAAAAAGGACATTCCACGACATTAAATGCAACTATAAATGGATAAAATGTACTGTATATCATTCTTTAATGAATTGCACCTCGCAGTCTTTGGCAAATCGCTGTGGTATAAGAGAAATAAAACACTTCAGACAGGCTGTTACTGGAGAATAAACTTTGGGGTGGTAACAGTAACTCTGCTTCACATCAGACCGTATCATACCACGCCATCGTGGATTAGTTTCCTATAACAGAACAGCTTGTTGTGTTTTATTATTTCTGTACGTCACACACCTGAAAATATGAGTAAGATGACTGAACTCTTGAGCAGATCGACACGAAGAAGTGTCAAAGGAAGACAGTTTGTTGAAGGGTGAACGCAAAGCCCTGTCCTACTAAAGCGTCTCAGGGTTTAAACACTTATCTACGAGGGTGAGTCAAATAAAAACCCTTAAAAGTGCGACATAAATTAGAATTAAATCTTTTTTTTCTTGTTCATGTGGGAGAAAAGTAAAGGAAAATTTCCCATTAGTCCATCTCGAAATCGCTCACGCATTGCCGTTTCATTCGCTAGAACAAATGGCGGTTGTAGTTTTTGAATGGAGGTGTGAATGGAGGTATGGAAGTGAGGCAGGAAGGCAAAGCGAAGATGAGCAACAGAACCAGAACAGAGAGGAGAGAGAAGGAGAAGAGAAGAGAGGAGAGGAACAGAGAGGAGAGAGAAGGTTGCTGTCCGGCAGAGAACGGTGGAATAATGACTCGTAATGAAGAAGGTAATGGAGTTGATCTGCTTTGTCAGCTATGTGATGATGCCGTCGGAGCGAGACGCGGATCTGTTCATCTTCCCCAGAGAGACGAGGAAATCTGTGCGTGAGTCGTTAATGTGTTATTCCATCTTTGTGTGTGTGTGTGTGTGTGTGTGTGTGTGTGTGTGTGTGTGTGTGT
>CM042572.1:2252500-2270000 GCA_023630585.1 Cranoglanis bouderius
TTTATTGAACCCCGAGGCTGCAGGAGGCCTGCCTTTAGAGAGATAAGCTTAGTATGCTTTTCACTGCCTGTCTCCAGAGCCTATTTTTGCAGCCCCGACCCCCACACCCCCCACTGCAGGAACTGAAAAGAAAGGCGTGTACCTCAAACCTTTCACACAGCCTTCATTACGCAACTTAATGGCTCCCTCATCGGGGCTTGACTGATCATGCCTGGCAGCGAGCTGTCAGGGACGTGAGTGCGGATCTATGGAGGAGGTGGAGCCTGGAGAGGCCACGGGCAGCGACCTACGAGGCGAGCGAAGATAAATAACGCGAGGTGGGAGCAGTCAGAGGGATCTAGGCTTGGGATTGATGGTTAGTTTGGGACAGCATGAAAGGCGTAATGATGCTTAGAGCTTCAGGCTTGGCTAGTCGTGGAGCACGGACAATGCTATCACGCTGCTCGAGAAATCTGGAGACTACACCGAGGGTAACACCTGCTTGAGGGTTTGCTTGGCTCATTTGCCGGCTTTGTCACAGGTAAATCAAAAAAAGCGCGAGCCAAATGGCCCAAACTGCAGCTCTTTCCAACAGGAAGCATGTGGCTGCCGGTGATTCAAAGCACTGACCGCTCTCCTCTTTTTTCCCCCCTCCATCATACTGCTGCTATACTCAATAAAACCAACTTCAACAGGTCTTTTGCAGGTTCTGATCTGAGACCACCATTAGGGCTGGGAAGTATGACAACATAATATCGATATCGTGATATAGTATGTCACAATGCACTTTTCTGAGATATCACAGGTTATCGCTATTCTTTTTACGATTTAAAAATAATAATTACAAACTGATTAACACTTTGTACTGTTTTTACATTTTTTAAATGATAGAACGTTAACACTGTTACAGAATTAATTTGTCCTCCTTTTATATAGAGGATTATTTAACATTTGTAGACATTAAAATATCATTAAATTCACAATTCTTTTTATGCAGCACGACTATTTTGGTGATTCGTCAGCAAACCTACAGCACTGTGCAAAAGTTTTAGGCACCCTATTTTTTTTAGTACAAACTTTGTTATAGATTTTTTATTTTATGACGTCTACATTATCAAGTCGGTACAAAAAACATTTTAGATTCCCAAACATTAGTTTTCTAGCACAAAATTAAATTACGTTACAGAAAAATGTTTGTATGTCATTAAAGAAAGCAGCATATTACGTAAGAGACACTTTTCAGACAAAAAACCACAATGAAGGCTGCTGGGTTTTTCTGCAAAAATAAGAAGCGAGTGCGAAAGTCAAAGTGTCCAGAAGAACTGTGTCTGGTTCTGCAAGATGCTCAATAAAACTTACCAGCTCATTTCCTTATAAAACTGCACACATTGTACCAGAGACTACTATTTTTATTTGAATTTTTATTTTTTTGTCACACCAAATACTGACTTTTTTCATTTACTACTGTTTACTGCTCTTTACGGTATTTTTTTTTTAAACGTAGAAACATTTAATTTCATTATTTTGAAGGCATCTTTGCTCTACAGCATTTCTTTGCATGTGTCTAAGACTTTTGCACAGTACTGTACATATCGTGATGCAGATCATAGGAAGTATTGTGATATATTTTTTGTCATATCTCCCACCCTTAACCACCGTCTATTCTGTTTGCTTTTGCAGTGAAGAAACTGAACTTCGGTCTTCAAAGAGAAAAACACACCCACCATCTTTCATTCCAACACTGAGAACATGAACATCTTCCCGAACATGACACACGCTCTGGAGCATCGGAGTGAAGTTCGTTTTAGAGGAGTTTAGAGGAATACTGAGTGCTTATAGTATGTGTGTGTGTGTGTGCGTGTGTGTGTGAGCGTGTGGATAAGGAGGCAAGGTGATGTTTTTGCTTTCTGCGACCTCATCTAATTAAAGTAATTACTCGCTTTACTGGGCTGACACGCTGTGGCTTTGCTGGCAGAGGTCAGAAGGAGAGATATTTTACTTTATGAAAATGGTTGTG
Organism: Cranoglanis bouderius; assembly: GCA_023630585.1. NCBI lineage: Eukaryota > Metazoa > Chordata > Actinopteri > Siluriformes > Cranoglanididae > Cranoglanis > Cranoglanis bouderius. Next base: position 2,254,497 of record CM042572.1, read on the forward strand.
GTAAAAAAAAAAAAAAGAAGAAACAGGCCCAGGAGAACACGAGCTAACTATTCGCTCTTTAACCCCAATAAACCTCCGATCTCTCTGACACACAGCATCGTGTCTGTTTAGCCTTGAGTGGACAAAAGACCTCAGGGCTGAAACCATTAGGAGGGAGAGAAAACTAGAAATATTTTTGTTTTGTCATATTTGTCATGTGTGTTTGTGTATTTGTGCTAGATTTTCGTGATTCTTTTAACGAAAGTGAAAAAATACAATGCATCCTTGAGTTGTGTGAGTGTAACAGATATACAGTGGGTATAGAAAAGAATCACCCCCCTTTAAAAGAATCACATTTTGTTGCTTTTCAGCCTGAAATGAAGACGGACACAGTTTTTGTTTTATCCAGCTGTATTAACTCGGTGCAACTTATAACATGCAAGTGAAAGATATAACATCAACATGTTAGAAAAACAGAAAACCAGATTCAGTGAACTCAATCAGGTGTAGCTAAACATCTTCTCAATGGCACACAAAGCAATTTGACTTTCAACTGTGATCAGCTGTGGTCATTTTGATTAGCTCAGCATGAAAAGAGCTTTCCTGGAGCATTTTGTAGTGCAACTGAAGCAAACGATCAACTATGGGTGGCAAGGCACTGTCAAAAGATCTCCGGGATAAAGCTGTGGACAGGCACAAGTCAGGAGATGGATACAAAAAAAATTCAAAGGCTTTATCAATACCCAGAAGCACAGTGAAGTCTATTATTAAGAAGTGGAAGGTATTTGGTACAACACAGACCCTCCCTGGATCAGGACGTCACTCCAAACTGGATGAAAGAGCCAGGAGGAAACTGGTCAGAGAGGCTACCAAGAGGCCTACAGCAACTCTGAAACAGTTGCAGGAATTTATGACAAAGAGTGGTCATTGTGTGCATGTGACAACAATATCACAAATTCTATACAAATGTGGCTTGTATGGGAGGGTTGCAAGAAAAAACCCACCCACAACTGAGCTTTGCCAAAACGCACCTTGAAGATTCTGAGGCCACATGGAAAAAGGTGTTATGGTCAGATGAGACTAAAATTGAATTATTTGGCCTCAACACCAAACGATATGTCTGGAGAAAATCCAATACAGCTCACCATCCAAATAACACCATTCCTACAGTAAAGCATGGAGGTGGTAATATCCTGTTATGGGGGTGTTTCTCTGCAGCAGGGACTGGAGCACAAATTCTTGAGGAAAATCTGCTGCCTTCTGCCAGAAAGTTGTCAATGGGAAGAAGGTTTACCTTCCAACATGACAGTGACCCAAAGCACACAGCAAAACTGACCACACAGTGGTTGAAGGAGAAAAAGGTGAATGTCCTTGCATGGCCTAGTCAGAGCCCAGACTTAAACCCCATTGAAAATCTGTGGAATGACTTGAAGACTGCAGTCCACAAACGGTCACCATCAAATTTAACTGAACTTGAGCAGTTCTGCAAAGAAGAGTGGGCAAATATTGCAAAGTCTAGATGTGCAAAGTTAGTAGAGACATATCCCAACAGACTAAAGGCTGGAATTTAAAAATGAAGGCAAATTAAAGCAAGGGGGTGATCCTTTTTCCAACTCAGTGATTCTGTTTTTTATTTATTTATTTATTTTTTTTCTGACATGTTGATGTTATATCTTTCACTTGGATGTTATAAGTTGTACTGAGTAAATACAACTGGATAAAACAAAAACTGTGTCTGTCTTCATTTCAGGCTGAAAAGCAACAAAATGTGATTATTTTAAAGGGGGGGGGGCGATTCTTTTCTATACCCACTGTATTTTTATATTCATATATTCATTCATTCATTCATTCATTCATGGTGGCTCAGCAGTCTATCTTGAGAACACTGGATACAAGGTGGGAATAGACCTTGGATGGGATGCCAGTACATCACAGGGCATCATGCACACATACTTTCACACCTACTACTAGCCAATAAACCTACTAGCAAGTTTTTAGGACATGGGAGGAAACTGGAGACCCACATGCGAAACCATACAGACAGGAACCTGAGCTCAGGATCGAATAAATATTCATATACAGTACTGTGCAAAAGTTTTAGGCACCCTATTTTTTTTTAGTAGAAACTTTGTTATATATTTTTTACTTTATGACTTCTACATTATCAGGTCAGTACAAAAAACATTTTAGATTCCCAAACATTAGTCTTCTAGCACAAAATTAAATGTTCGTATGTCATTAAAGAAAGCAGTAAGAGACACTTTTCAGACAAAAAAACACAATGAAGGCTGCTGGGTTTTGCTGCAAAAATAAGAAGTGAGTGCGTAAGTCAAAGTGTCCAGAAGAACTGTGTCTGGTTCTGCAAGATGCTCAATAAAACTTACCAGCTGTACCAGCTTACCAGCATGATGTCAATCATTTTTTAAATCTCATATAAAGACACTTGTTGGACAATTGTTTAATTCTGTTAAATATTCGATGCTCTGTATATATTCCTCCAGATTACTGTATATCCTCTGTGCACATATAAAAGCCGCAAGTGAGTTGTTTAAAAAAAAATTTTGTCTAATAAGGCTACAAAAATCCCACTGCGTCTGTAGATCTTGCGTCTATTATGTAAATGCACTCATATCAGGCTACGAAAACAACAACCAGGTGAAAAGAGGGGGAAAAACTGTCTTACATCCAACCAAATTAGCAATAATCTTTATTCGCTAAGTTAGGCTTGTCCTTGCATGAAGATAGAGCCTGATGTGATGTGTGTAATTGGTATTTCCGAGCTCATTCTGCTAGATTTATGGAAGAAATTTAGCATGCGTGTTTGTTATAAAAGACAATTTTCTGCACGCTGGAACGTTCTGCGCAGAAAACTGACTCTTGTCTTCAGCAGAGGAAAACAACAGCAATTAAAGCGCTCAGAAGTAGATGATAAATTCTTTGAATGAGCCACTGAGAGAAAAAGAAAGAGGCTGCTGAATAATGAAAACGTCACCTCTTCACAAGGCAGGAACGTGACCTGCTGGATTAAATTTTTCATTGGTGGGGTAAAAGGCACGAAATTTTTATCTGCCTCTGTTCTGAACTTGTTTACTCCATCATTACAGTGCTTCAATGCTTCAGAGAGGAACAGAAAGAAAGGAAACACACAGACACACATGTCTCACACACACACACACACACACACACACACACACACACACACACACACACACACACACACACACACGCCGGTGATTTTATAGTATTAATCACGCTGTCCTAAACTCCTACCAAAGAAATGAGAGGAGGAGGAAAAACGGAAGTGTGCACGCTTTTTGTGGAAGCTCATAAATGATGCCTGAAGGTCGCCGATTTGTCTGGCTCGCTTAGTGTCGACTTTTGGCTGAGTGCTTCTGGCACGCTTCTTCTTTTTTCTATACTACAACACAGGAAATGCTTACAACAGCTTTCAATACTCTTGATTAACAATTATGTAATTATTATTAATTATAACTAAGTATTATTATTCTTATATCATCTAAACTGTTTTGACCAGTGTAGAGTAAAAATGCTGAAACACTAATTAAGTAAATAGCGTTCATTCAGTAACCTGTAATAAGATCAGTAATGATCATATCTTGCAAAAAAATGCACACGTGACAGATGTGTTCTATAATATTGAGCTGTGTGTTGGAAAGAATTAACAGCATATATGAAAAATATCTAATAAAAATGGGGCTTTAGGGATCTCAGAGTATTAGTGCGCATCTCGGATTAGGTTCTTTGCTGGTTTGAGCTAATATTAGTTACTGAAGGAGCTCTTAGACCGGCTCTTATCTTATCTTATCATATCACAAAGCGTTTAAAACACTGAATGGATGATGGGAATATTTCTGTTCCAGAGCTTTAACAGGCCATGTGTTAGTACTACTATAAATATGAAGGTCATAACATATACTGTAGAAGGACTGAATTTCCCCAAAGCATCACAGCACAAAGTTTTCAGAACATGTTAAATAAGAAATAACACACTCTGTGTCAGTCTGTTACAGGACAATAATCAATGACAGGGTAGTGTGATGAAGCAGAGTTACTGCTTCGGCACACTTTTTTTATCCATTTACATTTTAAGTTACGTTTAATGTTGTGGAACGTCCACGAAACAAGGTATTTCCTGTTATCGCTTGTGTTATAGCAGATATAAACAGTCGCTCCATCACCAGGCTCACGTTTTCTCTCTCTTGAAGTTAATAAGACAAAAAAAAAACAAAAAACCGCAGCATGTCATGCTACCGAGAAACTAAAAATGTCAGAAAAGTACTGACGCTTGAGTCTCCTTCCATAAATGCTAAATAAACATCTCCTCACATAAAGCTACAGAAATGCTGACATATTAGAACGAGTGCATTAATATAAACCAAGCTGTGCTGTTATGGAAAATTGATCAAACGCATCCAATGACCAGTCAGATTGGAGAATTCAACATTGGTATATTACCTTTAAATCCAAGCATCAGCGGGAGGCAGACGCAAGTGCAGGTATTTATTAACGAAAACACAAACAAAACAAGCCAAGTGGAAACAAGGGTCATTCACGAGCAAAAAAAAAAAAACAAGAGCGAGAGCAAGAGACTGAGCATAACCGAGGTGAGCCGTGACAACACACAATGACACATACAGGCCAGCGTGACAGCTGGACAAGCAAATAAAAAAAGCTGTTAAACAAGAACAGTAAGCCTGCTTCATCCTCACAAAATTTACTGTCTGTTCCTGCTACATAGTGGTCAGTATATGGCTTAAACTCCCAAAGCCCAGAAGGTGTAGTGAGGCTCAGGAGCCCGGCCTCTCTCAGTCCTATTTAATCTAACTCTGGACACTCTTATATCCATACCTATAAATTCCAGCTTTTCTCTCTCTCCCTCTCTCTCTCTCTCATAGTGTTTTATTTATTGTGACAGTTATTACTGGCAAAGGGATAAACATGAACAAATATAGCATTGTTTTAGTGGTGCTGTATTTGTAGTTTCTTCTAGTAGAAAGCTGAGTTTGGAAGATATACAGTACACTTGCACTCACTGAGTTGTCTGGATGCACCATTGTTTTATTTATTTATTTTAATAGAGTTTTTCAACTACACTGCAGCACTGCTGAATTCTGGATTGTGATTGGTCAGAAGGTGTTGATTAATTTTCTATAACAGCAGCTCTGACGGTAGCGCAGTTACAAATCACAGGTTTATTTTAATGCGCTCGTTCTAATACATTATCGTTTCTATAGTAACAGTTCATTCACATACGGCCAATGCTCCATGTAATAAAAGCATGTAATAGAAGAATGATAATTGAATAAACAACGTAAAGGGGTGTAACGATACGAGACTAAATGTTCTTCTGGGTTAGCAGTGGTTTTCACCTCTCCACTCTTCCATGGATGCCATTTTGAACAATTTGAGTCATGAACAGTGACCTTTATTGATGCAAGAGAGGCCTGTGGTCTTTGGCTCTTTTGTGACTTCCTGGATGAGTTGTTGCTGTGCTCTTGCAGGAATTTTGGAAGGTCAGACACTTCTGGGAAGGTTCACTACTGTGCTGAGTTTTTCCATTTGGAGATAATGGCTCTCTCTGTGGTCCTTTGGAGTCCCAGAGCCTTTGAAATAGCTTTGTTACCCTTCCCAGACTGATGTATTTCAATCACCTTCTTCCTCCTTCCATTTCTGGACTTTCTTTCAGCTTTGGCATAGTGTGTTACTGGGTAAGACCTTTTAACCAACTTCATGCTGTTGAAAAAGTTCTATTTAAGTGTTGATTTGATTGAACAGGGTTTGCAGTAATCAGGTTGTGCCTGGTCCAGCTGAACCCCATTATTAATGCAGTTTCAGTGATTTGGGGAATTACAGGTGCATCTCAATAAATTAGAATGTCGTGGAAAAGTTCGTTTATTTCAGTAATTCAACTCAAATTGTGAAACTCGTGTATTAAATAAATTCAATGCCACAGACTGAAGTAGTTTAAGTCTTTGGTTCTTTTAATTGTGATGATTTTGGCTCACATTTAACAAAAACCCACCAATTCACTATCTCAACAAATTAGAATATGGTGACATGCCAATCAGCTAATCAACTCAAAACACCTGCAAAGGTTTCCTGAGCCTTCAAAATGGTCTCTCAGTTTGGTTCACTAGGTAAGCCACAAACATTCATTGCCAAAGAAGCTGGCTGTTCACAGAGTGCTGTATCCAAGCATGTTAACAGAAAGTTGAGTGGAAGGAAAAAGTGTGGAAGAAAAAGATGCACAACCAACCGAGAGAACCGCAGCCTTATGAGGATTGTCAAGCAAAATCGATTCAAGAATTTGAGTGAACTTCACAAGGAATGGACTGAGGCTGGGGTCAAGGCATCAAGAGCCACCACACACAGACGTGCCAAGGAATTTGGCTACAGTTGTCGTATTCCTCTTGTTAAGCCACTCCTGAACTACAGACAATGTCAGAGGTGTCTTACCTGGGCTAAGGAGAAGAAGAACTGGACTGTTGCCCAGTGGTCCAAAATCCTCTTATCAGATGAGAGCAAGTTTTGTATTTCATTTGGAAACCAAGGTCCTAGAGTCTGGAGGAAGGGTGGAGAAGCTCATAGCCCAAGTTGCTTGAAGTTCAGTGTTCAGTTTCCACAGTCTGTGATGATTTGGGGTACAATGTCATCTGCTGGTGTTGGTCCATTGTGTTTTTTGAAAACCAAAGTCACTGCACCCGTTTACCAAGAAATTTTGGAGCACTTCATGCTTCCTTCTGCTGACCAGCTTTTTGAAGATGCTGATTTCATTTTCCAGCAGGATTTGGCACCTGCCCACACTGCCAAAAGCACCAAAAGTTGGTTAAATGACCATGGTGTTGGTGTGCTTGACTGGCCAGCAAACTCACCAGACCTGAACCCCATAGAGAATCTATGGGGTATTGTCAAGAGGAAAATGAGAAACAAGAGACCAAAAAATGCAGATGAGCTGAAGGCCACTGTCAAAGAAACCTGGGCTTCCATACCACCTCAGCAGTGCCACAAACTGATCACCTCCATGCCACGCTGAATTGAGGCAGCAATTAAAGCAAAAGGAGCCCCTACCAAGTATTGAGTACATGTACAGTAAATGAACATACTTTCCAGAAGGCCAACAATTCACTAAAAATGTTTTTTTTATTGGTCTTATGAAGTATTCTAATTTGTTGAGATAGTGAATTGGTGGGTTTTTGTTAAACGTGAGCCAAAATCATCACAATTAAAAGAACCAAAGACTTAAACTACTTCAGTCTGTGTGCATTGAATTTATTTAATACACGAGTTTCACAATTTGAGCTGAATTACTGAAATAAATGAACTTTTCCACGACATTCTAATTTATTGAGATGCACCTGTAGTAACTACGGGGGCAAATACATTTTCACACAGGCTCAGTTAGTATTGGATAACTTTTTTGCTTCAATAAATAACTATCATTTAAAAACTATGTTTTGTGTTTACTCAGGTTGCCTTTGTTTTATCTTAGATTTTGTATTAATTTCTGAAACAATTTAGTATGAAATATACACAAAAACAGAAGAAATCTGGAGGGGGCAAATACTTTTTTCTTGATTCCTGGTAATGGCGCAGGCTCTCCACGAAAGAATGCATGCTCTCTATATATTTTAACTCTGTGGGTTGTGCAGATTGGGCCCTCTGGTGTTCAAGCAGTGCAATTGCATTAGATGCATAATTAATACAACACTGATTTCCATGATGCATCATATCATGCCATGATGCAACGTTACACCACTAACAACTGACATGGCGAAGTTTCCTGTAAGGAGCCTGTCCCTCTCTTGTGCTGCTAAAGGAAAGATTTAACACCTATAAGCCTTCACATGATAGCAGGCTTCTTGACACCAATATGAATGTCTCTAATGATTTGAGCTCTCGCGTGTGTCAGAGTTTCAGTGTCGTCCAGCTTCTCCTCTTCCTCGACAGGCCTCAGAGAGACGACAGCTGCCTCGTCGTCCTGACTGGACGACATGTGTCTTCGTTAACTTAATTAGCCTGCAGCGGATGCCGGTCTGCCACCTCTCCTGGCCCTTTCCCTTGCTCCTTCCTTCTTCCCTTCTTCCCTTGTTCTTCAGCTCACCCTCATGCACTCTCACTCATCTCCCAGCTTCAGTGTCACATTCTTTAATACAGTGTTCCTAAATGAGATGTGCGGTACGAATATGTCCTGGATCTGCTGTGACTCTAATAAAAATGACACCATGGAAACATCATCACAGCGGATAAACAGTCCCTGCGCAAACACACACACACACACACACACACACGCACACACGCACACACACACACACACACACACATACACACACACACACACACGCACACACGCACACACACACACACACACACACATACACACACACACCAATCATTGTATGCCAATGGCGGCTGTCAGAGGGATTAGTTGTAAGCAGTTGTGCTCTTTTCATTTGCCGTGCCTATGGGCTGCAGGCTTGTTCTCCGGGTTGTTGCACAGAGGAGCACATGCTCCCAGTCAGCTTGTTCGCTATCAGAAAATAAGATCTCACATCCGCCTACAGCCACCACGCCGAGCCAGAAAAATTTAAGGACATCTCTGGGGCATACACACACGTATACAGTAGCCATACATACACAAAAAGTCTCTCCTATCTCTGTTTTATCTCCTTGGCCTTTTCGCCTTTTTTCAGTCACTACCTTCTCCTGAGCAAAGGGAAATTTTTAGGCAGCAACATGTTTACATAGGAAGCCATATTTAGCTTGGTGTGATCCTCACCTCTACAGGATGGTGTGAGAATCTCCTTGCTGTGGAGGCTTTAAAGGAGCAGGACCCAGTGAGTGCTCTGCATGTTAATACAGAAGCCAGGAGATGATGGGCGCAGGCTGTGGCCCCAAAATCCAGCCTGGATCTGTCTGAGTGAGAGGTCATCTATTGACCAGCAGCATGTTCTCTTGTCTGGCTGCCTGAAGGACAAGACTACCTATCACCTGAGTGTTTCCTTAGTGTTCCCATCGGCCTGTCTGCCTACTTCTCTACCTGTGGTCAGACTGAATAATTGACCATCTGATTAGAACGTAGAGTTCTGGTCTAAATATCCATTTAGAGGATATAGGGAGCTTTAATGACCATTAGCAATGTGCAGAAAGAGTGTGCGTATCCATTTAGTGGTGGTGAGTAAGTGATTGACCTGGGACTAAAGCTCTGTATCCGAGCTTAAGCACATGCATATGACCAGAGTTCCCAAATTACCATAGAATGGTGCTCGCATGGATGTGTAGAGCTGAGCACCGAGGGCGGAGTTCTCCGAAAAAGCAGAGATGTTTCTCGGATCTTTCTTGCGTGAAGAAAAAACTAAAACATGGACACAATTCATTAAATCTAAAACTATAAATAAAATATTGTAATGAAAGTACATTGCGCACACACGCATGGTTTCATCACCTCAATTTCTTATCTCGTTGCCACATTAAGCACATCCAGTTAACTTCATCAGCACATGAAATAAAAAATTTTAAGAATAATTGTTTTTCGTGACCGGTTCAGTCACTTCTGAGTTTTTCATTCCTGTCTACGCCGCATGTATTATGCTTCTGGAGCTAAAAAAATACTGGGCTTTTTTAGTTGTCTCTTGTTTTTATACTGCATTGTATTGCAGATGATGAAACACACAATCTACTCTGTCAGTCCGTATTTTCTACGCCTCATTTTTTTCAGGCTTGAAGGAAAATGCTTGTCTATAAAGGCAACGGTCTATACGTAACTGAAAAAAAAAAAATCGGAAGCATGAGGTTTCATTTTAATCATTTGTTCAAGATGTTCAGAAAATCAAGTTAAGCATCTGTGTAAGCCGAGTCTGAATACGAGGAACTTTCCCATCGACTCAGACAGTGGTTATCTCTGTGAGAATTCATCTGAGGACCACCGAGCTAGACAGCGTTCAGAAGGATGCGAGACAGCAGCAGTAAGACTGATGAAACTGTGTTTATCCGGTTTTGTACAGCCATAAGATGACACGCTGCTATAATCCATTTGAGAGGAACAGAGGAGAATCTATCCCATGAGCCAGACACTTCAATCTTGGTTCAAATCCACCCACAAGCACGAAACTCTGTCGAGCACATCTGACTGAAATGGGACGGTGCCGTGAAACTCCTCACGGCTGAGATTCATCACAGCCATACCACTTTGATTATTATTAAAAAAAGGATGTAAATTGAAACTCAAATTCCTTGAATCGGATGCTTTGCAAATGTCTTCTCCATTTATGAGTTTTACGAATTCTTTTCAACTGCCATGTTTTTTTGTTTTTTTTTTAAACAGCAAGGCGAAGTGCTTTAGATTAGAAAGGAGAGCAAAACTCTGAAACATATCAACTCTGAAACAGCATTCATTGCAAAACAAATGCCAGCGACAAAACCAAAATAGCTTTTGACAAGTGCATTAGCATAAAAAGGGGATGCCGCAGCACGAGATGGTAAATGAGTCAGAGAGGAAATACAACCAGCCAGACGTTTCACTGTTGTTCCGGGAGAGGAGATACATTGTTCTGCCGCTCCGAAATCCAAGCGTGTTTTGAATTTGGGTCAGAAACTCAAAGAGAGAGAAAGTGAGAAGGTGGAGAAGGCAAGAGAAGGAGTGAGTGGCGAATGAGAAAGAGGAACCGAGAGAAAAGGCAGAAAGGTATCGTCTTTCAAAAAGGTCGGGCGCTCTCTCTTCCCACCACAGACGAATGTGCTGGCCTTTTCAAAATATAGCCGGAGCCGGCAGCAGACAGCAACACACAGCCAACGCAAAACCTGTAGGTCAAGACAGAAGACTGGTGGAGTGGTTGGGAAAAATATCAGCTTCCTAAAAATCAGGGTTTCTCAACCTTTCACCCACTGCGTCCCACTTGTTTTGAATGGCAGTCATCCATGGCCCACCTGTCACCATGGCCCACTGGTTTACCCACACCTGTTGGATGCTTACTTTGAAGGTGATGTTCAAGTTTGGATGAGCCAACGCACAGAGCTGTAGTGTTGCAGAAATGCTGTGTGTTCTGGAGATTTGGACCAAAAAATAAAAATGAGAAAATGAAAATGTCTTTACATAATTATCTACAATCATCATTTACTCAGAGCAGGCTCCGTGTTCTTCATCGTTCACTTGGACAACGGTTGTTTACCTTTTTTCCCATTGTGTGCTGAGCCAACGTCTGTGTTTTTTTTTTTTTTTTTTTTTTTTTTTTAATGTTCATTTCAAAACCAATCCAAAGCAAATAGCAAACAGACCAAAAGTAGCAATTTTGCTCTGACTCAGACTTGGCATATGGACTAATAGGTGTTAAAGCTCAACACGCAGATTCAATCTACTATAAATGGTAAATGCTGCTTGTTCTGACCCTTTGCATTCTTTACCTTTGCGCTCCCGTCGACGGCTCCCTGCCAGCCATAATGGCTTGGCTGTTTTTCCCTTCTTATTCGTCTCACCTCTGAAATCAATTGAGCATGGAGGATTTCTCTTCATTACTCCCTGAAGCACTGGGAGCGTAGCCCTTATTCCAATAAACCCAGCCATGGCAGTGTCTTTTTTAAAAAAAAAATGGAATGAAGGCAGATGCCGGATCATAGGTGTGTGTGTGTGTATGTGTGTGTGTGTGTGTGTGTGTGTGTGTGTGTGTGTGTGTGTGTGTGCGTGGAAGGCAATAGACATGATAAGAATGTGGAGATGATTGAGAGGGGTGGGGTGAGGCGCAGTGTGCAAAATATTCTTGTGTAAAGTACGAAAAGAACATCAAAATTGTCTCACAACACCACCACATGCGGAGGTGTAGCCACTGTCAGGAGAACACTCAGCCTCATCCTCTTGAGACACAACTTCAGCAGTTTGCTCCTGGCTGGTCTTCCTGTGTGTGTGGGCGAACATCAGATCCTCACAACTGATCCAGAGCGCAGCACAAGGACTTCGGTCTCACTATGTTCGCCAGTGTCATTCCACTGCTGCGTTCCCTTTGCTGACTTCCAGCGTTCAGTTTAAAGCACTACAAAGCGAAAAATAAATCAGCGTGTCCTTGATGGTAATAGGTAAATCCCTCACCGTATCTCAAAACCCTCGAGCCACCAGTACTGCTCTCCTTCTTCAAAACGCATCAAAGACAAGGATCAAGAATTATTTCTTTTCCTGTAGTGAAGCTCAGGTAGTGGAATGAACTTTCTCTGACAGTGTGATCACAGGAGTTCCTTGCTGTCTTCAAATGTGCACTAACCACCCAATTAACATTAGAAAAACACTTTTGTAACAGTGACTGATGTTTCTGATGGGATCTTCAGACACGGGCTGATCTACACTAGCATAAGGACCTGTTTTCCATGTAGACAACAAAACAACACTGGCTATGTTTACATGCAAAGTTTTGTTTCAATGACAGATTCCGAAGAAACAGTTTATATGTGTACTAAACTGGGCAGTCTGTAAACGATCTGCATGATCTAAAGTTACATGTAGATGTAGAGCAGGGTTTAGAGATTATTAAACAGATAGAGAGAAGAAGAGTTTGTGACCACAGTGTAGTTGTTGAAAATAACATGAACTTCTACATATAATATTATTATTAGTTACATTTATGCAGCATTTTCTAGAGACTCAAAGCACTTTACGTAGTATGGGGGGGAAATCTCCTCAACCACTACCAGCATGTAGCATCCACCTGGATGATGTGATGGCAGCCATAATGCACCAGAACACCCACCAGCTATTGGTGGAGAAGAGAGGAGAGTGATGTAGCCAATTTAGGGATGGAGATTATTAGGGGGCCATGATAGACAAGAGCCAATGGGGTAATTTCACCAGAACACCAGGGTTAAACCCCTACTCTTTAGGAGAAGTGACCTGGGATTTTTAATGACCACAGAGAGTCAAGACCTCAGTTTAAAGTCTCATCTGAAAGACAGTGCTCTTTTTACAGTATAGTGTCCCCGTCACTATTCTGGGGCATTAGGACCCACACAGACCACAGGTAGAGCACTACCTGCTGGCCTCTCTAATACCACGTACAGCAGCAACCTTAGTTTTCACCAAGAGGTCTCCCATCCAGGTACTGCCCAAGCTCAACACTGCTTAGCTTCACTAGGAACCCAGGCGAGAACACATATAGTACATATTGTCCATTAGTATAACTCCTTTACTCATCTTCTAATGCTACCAATATTAAGGGACTTTTTTTTGAAGTAATGCAACAAGAAATAATGGCTTTATCAAAGTTTTTCTCCTCTTTATTTTACTGTGTGCATGTTCTGCATCCTGTTTGAATGTCTGGTTATCAGGTAATTCGCCCTCTCACTGCACTGAGGCTTTTGCCGAGCGTCACGTACGTCGCTTCTGTGTTTCGGCTTTCGTTTACTTCACGTGATTGTGTCTGGCTGTGTGTGTTTTGCTTTGGACCGTGTTCTGGTATCTGCCCCGTCCTGCTATTGATTTAGATCTTGATTGTTCTCCCCTGTTTTCAGTTCACCTTTTGATTAGTTCATGTTCTGTTTAAGCCCTGGTGTTTCATTTTTCATTTTTTATTTTCAATGGGAAAGCCTTCTAGTGCTTATGTCCATTAAGTCCAAGCCTTTGTTTTCCTGTTTCACGGTTTCCTGTGTACTTCCTGGTTTAGATCCTCTTTAACGATTCTCCTCTGTTTGTTTATTTCTGCGTGTGCTTCGACCATTACTCCGGACTATGATGATGATTTCTGGTTGGCCCTCGATAACCAGCACGCTAATTTTACGCACTTGCGTCCAGCACTGAGACAAATTTATCCCACATCATCTCACATCTGCCCCTTAATGTTAGTTTGATGCCCGTCATGCCACCCATTCGACCTCACAATTATTTTAATGAATTATAATCTGTAACATCAATTTCTTTTTTTGTCTTTCTGTTCTTCTTTGATGTACATTGTGATTCAGACACACGCGCACAACTCTCACACGGATTCTGATAGTGAAAGTAATCAGACACAAAGTTTACATGACTATCATTCTTCAGTTTAACAGATTATTAAAAGAATTACCCACATCCTTCTATCTGATCGGATAGAAATCTCACTCCGGTTTACTGTATTAAGACTGAGGTGTATACATGAGTGTATTTAATTTGTAATTGAGCTCTCCATCAGATTTTTTAACAGCATTTTTATGCTGCATGTACATGTAATTCCCTCTGGATAAAAGTACACGTAAATAGGTCTGATACCTGAGCAGGAAGTGGTAATGATGTGTATTATCCAGCCAGCAGATGCAGACCAAAAAAAGTGTATGTGTGTGTGTGTGTGTGTGTGTGTGTGTGTGTGTGTGTGTGTGTGTGTGTACAGTGTTTGTTTACATGTGCCTACTTCAGGGATACAGTTCTGCCAAAGTGTACAATTTCTAACTGGGGAGTCACTAGGGACCCTGTTTCTTTTTTTGTTTTGTTTTTTACACTTCACCCTGTAATTCCACTAGAACAACAATGACCTTGACCTTCACTTCCTCTTTTTATATATGAAACACATCATTAACTGGTGGAAAAAACAAATAAATGGATATCAGTAAGGTTCCACATTCCCACAGAATCGCAGAGGACACACCTGCAGATTTCTGTCTGTGTCCGTGTGAATGATTAGAATCTGTGCTTTCCTTGGTTATTATTTACTCTCTGTCTGTCTGTCTGTCTGTCTGTGTGTGTGTGTGTGTGTGTGTGTGTGTGTGTGTGTGTGTGTGTGTGTGTGTGTGTGTGTGTGTGTGTGTGTGTGTGTGTGTGTGTGTGTGTGCGTGCGTACAGATTGGTTGTCTTGGAGGACACTGTGTAGGCGGTGTCTTTTCTTGTGTTTGAAATAAAAAAAAGAAAAAAGGGAGGATCATTACAGAGATCCGTGCAAAGTCGATATGATTGCGCTGGTGCTACAGCCTCAAGGTGTCAATCCATCTGCTCTGTTTAATGTCATTAGCGCGCTCGCCAAGGCCGGAAAGTTCCTGTCAGTGTAAGCTTTCAAAAAAACACGTGCTTTTTTTTTTTTTTCTTAAAGAAAATCAGCCCGATATGTTGAAGAGGATGAATAATACACAAAAGTGCTTTAAACCATGTTGCTCCGTTTCCTCCTCCGCAGCCAGAAGAGAAAGAAACAAAGTTGACGCCACTTTTTCTCCCTCCAGCATACACACATTATCTCTCTTCTCCTCTCACCCACTGTGCATGTTGTTTCTCTCTCAGCGTTACCCCACCCCCCACCCCCTCACTTGCTTTCTTTCTCTTTTTAGCTTCTTTCCATTTTTGGTCTCCCACTCTTTCCCCCTTCGTCGTTCCCGACCTTTCTTTCTTTCCTTTTATTCGCATGCTGTAGGCAGGGAATATTTCCATAAATTTCCATTCTAAACAAGGAAGGACTCCACCTCAGGCAGCCATTTCTCTTTTTCCCTCTCTCTCTCTCTCTCTCTCTCTCTCTCTCTTTCATTCCCACACTCTCCCTCATCCTTGTGTGATGATGCTATGCAGGTTTAAAA
>CM042572.1:2275000-2440000 GCA_023630585.1 Cranoglanis bouderius
CTTCCCGTCACAGTGTGACTGATTTATTAACATCAATCGCTGAAGTTCTGACAGCAGGACAAATTTCAAATTTATGTAGAATAATAGCAGGAGTTATTTATATATATATATATATATATATATATATATATATATATATATATATATATATATATATATATATATATATACTTTTTTATATTATTTTACTTTTTATTTTATTTTATTTTTATGTATTTTTTATTTTATGCTTTAAATGTGGAAATAAATTTGTACCAAAAGTATTCAATCTAACTTTTCAAGAAACAAACAAAATATAATATAAAAATGAAAACAGTGAACAGTAAGTAGCATTCTTTATGAACAGTTTTATTAAAAGCTTCCTTTTCGCTAATCATGGTTTATGAACGCGCTGCCAGAGTTTTCTTTTGCTCTTTCAAACTTCTTGTTTAAGCTCCGCAAGGTTACGTTTGCCATTCTGGCACAAACCTCTCGTGTGGGCGGGGCTTAACAGCGATTTACTCTCATTGGCTAGTTTGATTTGGATCGACAGCTTGAGGAGGAGGAGGAGGAGGAGGAGGAGGATGATGATGATGATGATGACGACGACGACGCTCTGTGCCGCTCCTGAGAGCTCATCTAGAAAAAAATAGTTAGGCTCAAACATTAATTACGGTCTAATATCCTGACTCAGTAAGTAAGTAATTTCCACTACAAAGTATTCCAGAATTCGTGCCACTGAAGTCTCTACTTCCAGATCCAGGGAGCCGTCGATCCAAATCTCACTAGCCAATGAGAGTAAATCGCTGTTAAGCCCCGCCCACACAAGAGGTTTGTCGAACGTAAACTTGTGGAGCGTAAATTAAATCCTTGAAAGCGTAAACTTAAACTCTGGTGAAAAATAGAGAAAATGGATATTAGAGGGTGCAGGACTGAGGAACGGGAGCAAAGGTCAGCGTGAAAGAGCCTCGGCTGCTTCATTTCTTCACACTTCAATCAGTCTCCTAGTAAACAATGGCAGAGGTCAATAAACGCTCGGAACGCGATGCTTTATACTTTTCTACTAGGCTATATTAATTTCAGCTCATCTTTCCTTCCTACTCTCCTTTTATCTGTTCAAACAGACTGGAGCAAACAGACTCTTTTCAGGCAGAATGGCTCTCTCACTAATGTGTTTCAGTCCTTTAAAGAAAGAGGAAACAACAACTTAAAGTCTGATTTAGATTTTAAAAAGAGGCAAATGTCCTGTAATGTTTCTGAACTTGTATAGAACGAAATGACGAAATGTAAATAAAGAATGCTGTTTATTTGAAGACTGTTTTCTGTTTTAGAGAGTTTTTCTTCTTTCTCACTGTATATTTTTGTTTGTTTCTTGAAAGGTTACGTTCAATACTTTTGGCACAAATTTAATTCCATATTTAAACACCCTAACACACATATATATACACACACACACACACACACACACACACACACACACACACACACTCGGACACAGCACAGCACTGAGGGTGCTGCTCCCCTAAATGATCAGAATGGAGTATTTTTTGACTAGTTTTTGAGTTTGTGTGTTATACCACAGCGATTTGCCAATGATTACAATTTTTAATTTATTAATGAACAACACGTCGTGCTCTTTATGGAACTCGAGTCTTCAGGACAGAGGAGTTTGTGTTTTTCATCTCGTCAGCTTAGACAAAAAAACAGGAGATCCTGGTAAGAGAACGCCTGCTTATATAACCTGCTATAACGTAATAAATGAGCTACCTACCTACTGACTTTTACACTGGAGACTCCTTCCATAAATGTTAAATAAATGTGTATAGTCATTTGTGAGGACCAAAAAAAAATAGACCAAATGTCCTCACAATTAAACAAAAACCCATTAACTAATCATAGCATGGTTTACTGTAAATACTTTAAAGAAAATATTTGGGAGTGTTATTGCATTAATTAAAATCGGAAAGCATTAAGGGTGTAAACAAACAAAAAAAAAAACCCCAAAACAACTGCCTTACACTCCCTAAAAAAATAAAGCTTTTATTAAACTAAAAGCGCCAAGATATAATACACTACAGTAATAATAATGTCAATAGAAGGTCCTCACAAAGTGTGTGTGCGTGTGTGTGTGTGTGTGTATGAGAGGGAGAATATATACAGTATATGGTGTATTGGACCTGGTGTATTAGTGGACGTGTGAATGTTTTGGTGTTCAGCCAATAAAAAAAATTTTAAAAAGTCAATAAATCCCTGGTTGCATTTTTTTTTTCAATTTTTTTACACTTACCCTAAAACTGTGTTGTTTCATTTCTGTTGTTTCGCACTTCCTGCCCAATATTAGATTTGACAAATGTATAATGTTTCATTTCGTACCCAGGAAAAGCCGGAGGTGAATATGAGAGAAAAAAAGAGGAGGAAAAAATGGAGAAAAAAAAAAAAAAGAAAGTGTGAATAAACACAGCGAGTGACAAACACAAACCGACAGCCTCGGGGTTCTTTTGTGTTTTTTTTTTGCCCAGGTCTGGGATTTTCCCAGCAGGTTCTGATATTAATCCGTCCACTTCTCTCTTCTCTCACTTCTCTCACTCCTCTCACTCCTCTCGCACCTCTCTCTCGCTTTATCTGGCCTCGGGGAGACGCTTCTCATTCCTCTCCCCTGCCGGAGACAGGGGGATCTTCACGCTGCTGTGTGTTTCACGTTCATTTCAGCCGAGAGTGAGGAGAAAGCTGCTGATGGAGAGAGATTACAGGAGGTATGAGGAGGTCCACTTCAGATGAAATGAATCTTCTTCATCACTGGGGAGAGGAGAAATTCCTCACCACGCTCCTCCACTCCCACCTGCGGCGTTTTGTACTTAAGAAGATCCTGAATTCTCAGACCAATTTACTTTAAAAAAGAAAAAATAATAATTTTATAATGTTTAAGAGATGGTTTTGATAAGAATTCTCTTTTCATAAAGAACTGACAGAAAACGGTTTTTGATTTCGCCGACAAGGTCGGTGTGGAGAAAAGACACTTCTGTAAAGATTTGTGTGCACTGTGTTCATGGTGAAAAAATGAAGAATGATGAAATTCTCTCTCTCTCTCTCTCTCTCTCTCTCTCTCTCTCTCTCTCTCTCTCTCTCTCTCTGTCCATCTCCATCTCTCTCACCGTCTCTCTCTCTCTTCCTTTCTCTCTCCCTCTGTCTCAATTTCTCCTCTGTCTTTCTATCTTACTTTCTCTTTCTCCGTCCCCATCTCTCCCCCCTCTCTCTTGCATTCTCTCTCTCCCTCTCTCTTTCTCTCTATATCTCTCTCTTCCTTTCTCCCTCCCTCTATCTCTGGGTATCCCCATCTTGCTTACCTTTTTCCTCTCTCTATTTCTCTCTTTGACTTTTCCATCTCTCTCTCTCCCTCTTTCTCTCTTGCCTTTTCTTTGGGTATTCCCTTGATCTCCCCATCTCTCTTTCTCTCTCTCCTTCTCTCTTCCATTCTCTATATCTCTTTTCCCCTCTCTCTTTCTTTCACTCTTCCTATCTCTCTTGCACTTTCTCTATCTCCATCTCTCTCCCTCCCTCTCTCGCCATCTCGCTCTCTTACTTTCTCTCTCTCCACCTTTCTCTCTCTCCCTCTCTAGCTTTGTCAAATTAAAATTCATGTCTTTTTTCCATCTCTCTCTCTCTTGCTTTCTCTCTATCTCTCTCCCTATGTCTCTCTCTCTTCCTCCCTCTCTGCCACACTCTCTATCTCTCTCTTACTTTCTCTCTATCTCTCTCCCTCTCTCACATTGTCTTTCTCCATCTCTCTCTCTCTTGCTTTCTCTCTATCTCTCTCCACATTTCTCTCTCTCTCCCTCCCTCTCTCTATCTCTTTCTTGCACCCCCCCCCCCCATCCCCCTCCTCACTCTGGGCATTCCCATGTTCTTCTCTGTCTCTGTCTCTCCTTTTTTTTCTCTATTTCTCTCATCTGTTTTTCTGGTTCTCCTCCCCTCTCTTGCCGTTAGCGCCCGTGTTAATGGGCTTGATTTATTCCTGTTGGTTTAGTCGAGGAGTCTCCAGGCGACCGGAGCGGCTCACACAGATAAGACACATCTGTCACACACCCTCGTTCTTACACACTGGTGGGTCAAGATGTGCGAGTGCACGACTTTTTGTCAGCCGTGTGAGTGCGTGTGCACTGTCAGGGGAGGGACGACAGACAAGGCACAGTGTGTTGAGGAAAAAGTAATGGCGCCCACTGTATTGTTTAAACTTCATGTGAGGACGTGTTCCATCACGTCAGCTTCGCCTCTCATAATAAATCAGTGCGGCAAATGAACATGAAGACAATTACACGTGGTCAGTACGTGGATAAATAAAAAGGAAAGCCCTTTCTCATTCTGTAGTGGGTACTGTTTCAGCGGAGAAGACCACCAACGCCAGGTTTTGTCTCCTGGAATTGGACAGATTCACACCACTGCTGAACTTTGGTTAGCTATATTAATTCCGAAAACCCAACATATATTTACTGCTCCTGTTACTTTGACTACGGCTTCCATGGCGACCGTTGTCACGCCAGCGCTTCCAGAGAGTCTACTAAAGAGAATGTGATATAACAAAGCTATTTCCGTGATCAAATAGAGAAAATGGATATTAGAGGGTGCAGGACTGAGGAACGGGAGCAAAGGTCAGCGTGAAAGAGCCTCGGCTGCTTCATTTCTTCACACTTCAATCAGTCTCCTAGTAAACAATGGCAGAGGTCAATAAACGCTCGGAACGCGATGCTTTATACTTTTCTACTAGTCTATATTAATTTCAGCTCATCTTTCCTTCCTACTCTCCTTTTATCTGTTCAAACAGACTGGAGCAAACAGACTCTTTTCAGGCAGAATGGCTCTCTCACTAATGTGTTTCAGTCCTTTAAAGAAAGAGGAAACAACAACTTAAAGTCTGATTTAGATTTTAAAAAGAGGCAAATGTCCTGTAATGTTTCTGAACTTGTATAGAACGAAATGACAAATGTGTAGTAATGATGTGTAAACAACAACAACAACAACAACAACAACAAACTCACATATGCACAGTACTACAATTTTGTGAAATTTTATGAATGGTGTCATGACAGAAACTCACTATCTCCTCTTCTGTTCATTCATTTATTTTACAATTTTTTTGTGTGCTAATATTTTAGACTAGCGTGGGAATTCAGCAATACACACAGACACATTTCTCCATCCATCTACCTCCACTAAACAAGCTAGCATTGTGTCTCAAATCGCATACTCATGTACTATTCTAGACATTCACTGAGTACTAACACTGACCGGATTTCCTATTAAAGTTAGTGTTTGAATTTTTAGAAACCTCTCATGTCGCCTTCAAACCTACAGAAAGCTCTGTTTTGAGGAGGTTTCTACTAATCTAGGTTTTCTAGATTAGTAAATACTTCTGAATGTAAGGTCGGAGTTTTTGATCAGAGACGCAGCTCATGACAACAATCACGACGGCGTCGTAACAGAGCTCTTCAGTGTGGAACATCGCTGTGCATGAAATCATTAAACATTTGACAGTTCGACTTGGAAACCTGATCTACAGGGAGGATTTGGCTCTGGTGTGCCGTCTAAAGATGTTGTTTTTTAATCCTCCGGATGTACGTTAATTACGCAGCCGAGTGCGTGAGCAATGCCGCTCATGTCGCAGGCTCCTCTGCGTTGTGCAGATTATTTTCCTGTTACAACACACAGTAACAGTTCGCACTAGACTGGTAAACTGGTGCATATTCCTTTGGTTTTTAGTCACTTATGTTAAAAGAACATTTATGTACTAATATCATTAAAATGTTCAAATATTACAGTAGTCTTAAATTATACATCAGGAATTTTTTATTTTTTATTTTTTTAATGTAGGGTGGTCAAGGCTTGGGGTTGCAGAATATTTATAATGTCCATCTGTGGTCATTCACCCAAAAAAAGTTTGGGAACCCCTGGTTTATAACTAAATGACAGAATGAGTAATTGTGGAACTGTAAAAAGTTGGGAGAACTCCTGAGAACTTGAGCTGGAGTTCTCGAGAAGGAGAGAAATGGGAATTTACAGGAAGTTATCTAGGAGCTTCATTAAAAAACACATCCAAGTTCCTCAAACAGAAACCTTTCTGAAGGTTGTTCTGAGGGCTGCTGACATTAAAACCGGTGCAGAAAGGTGAAATGTGAGCATGTATGCGCGTCGTCTACTGTGCGTATCCTCACGGAAACCCTGTACGCTGATGGGAAAAAAAAAAATCAGAGAGGCGCTGCGGCAAACACACAAAAGCACAGCGGGTGCCCTTTTACCTTTTAATGAGGTCCAGGTGGAACAAAGCCTTAATCAGGTCGCATTTTCATAGCTTACTGCAGGAAAAAAAAAAGTCCTGGGTTTCATTAGAAATGAAGGAGAGGGTCAGAGATGAGCTACAGGCTGCCGTGTCAGACATGATGGAGTAAAAAGCGTTGTTCTGCTCATTGGGAAAGCGTGATCATCCACAAATTGGTTTTCCTTTCATGCCCTTTGACCCCAGAAAGCACAATTGGATGCTGCTATCACAATATACTGTACAAGATGGTGTGATCCTCAACCTGACAACAGACAGCTACTTTAACGACTTTAATAGCAGGAAAAGGAGAACACTAAACAAGGGGTGAGCAATATATCAAAACTATGTCAGAATATTTTGCCGAAAAAACTTCATTGGCAAAAGAAAAAATCTTTCTTATTCTGAGTGTGATTCTTGAGTGCCGGTTCCTTCATCGCTATTTATTTATTTATTTATTTATCAGGAGGATGACACCACAGCCTACATACTTGTTTTCTATTTGCCTTGCAATGTTTTGTGAATATGCCATCTTAAATTTCACCTACATGAACTAACATAAATTAACCACTGCTAATGACTTGTTTTACAGAAATAACTGCGCGAGCGGTCAAGGGTGATGTGGAAAAATCTTGTTTTGTCACTGGTGTTCATTTAAATTGTTTACACGAAATCATACGTAATACACAAGGAGCACGCTCAAAGCACAGCACCACAAGTGAGTATTCCAACCTAAGGCATTTTTTAAAAACAGATAACAGAAAAAAAAAACAAAAAACAGCTCAATGTTACTATAACAAAGCTCTTCCCAGTCCTAGCTAGTTTCAGCTAACTAGATTAGATTTGTTATCATCATTATTGTTTTCCTGTGCCGTCATTTGTACGTTCTGTTAAGTGTAAGTAGGCGAAGTGGGACGCAGCACAAGACTCGTTTTTTTTCACTTGGTCCTCCATGTTTGGACTGCATGTTAAATATGTGCTGGAGGTTGCTGGAGAAAAGTAAGATGTGATCTTAGAGCTTCTCGTTCATTAAGATATACGCAGAGATATGTGCACTATGACATGCTGTGACACACAGACACAGATATAGACTTACAGATATATGCACACACTCCACACTCTTCTTCCACATCCAGGCACTTATTTCACAACTAAACATGCAGTCGTATTAAAGCGAGAGCAGATTAAAAACTATCTTTTGCTCTTTTATTTAATTTCTCTTGCTAATGAATGGAGTTCCTCCCTCCCCTCCACTTTCGACTTGCAGCATTCAATACAGGCTTTGGGAGTTCACGGCGGTTCCATAATAATGATCAGAGCTGGAGGAAGAGTTCTGCTGCTCAGGCTACAGCAGAGGGGGAATATTAAATGAAGAGGAAAAAAGTAACCGTACGAGTGGAACACCAGAGGAACTGAGTAAGGTTTCAGACGGCAGAATTTCTTCATATCTGCTAGCCTGTAATATACAGAAACTGGAATGTAAGGCAGCGCTGTTTGGTCTGATATGGAAGATGGATGCTAGAGATGAATTATTTAGCTCAGGAGGCTTTGTGCACGCGTGTGTGTAGCATGTTGATGCCTCCGCTCACGCTCTCGTACCTCGACTCCCTGCACTTTCAGCTTCATGTGATCCTCCCGCGTGGTCTTGCCATCTTTCCTCTTCTTCCAGCAGTAGCCGTCTTTCCTGTACTTCACTTTCTTCCTGTTGTACAGGATCATAGACCCATTTTGTGGCCTGAAAATAAAGAGAGAGAGTGTTATAAATTAAAGGATAAACCACTACAAGCTACAAGATCTCTGGAACGTGAAGGTCAGAGCAAATGATTATAATTTACATCGTTTACCATCCTCATCAAACCGTTCAGCGAGCTTTCCTGCCCTGTGGATTGGGGGCGGGGTCTATTCATTCTGGAGTAGACCCCGTCCATTAGGAAAGGAAGGTTTCGTCATACGATAAAGGTGATTTGGACTGATTTGTAGTGACACTTCACGCTAAAGGGACATGCCAGAGCAAATAAAACAAAAAAAAACGTCCAATGCTACATATCTTTAATTTGTCACTTCTCGGGACAAAATGCTCCTTTTTACTCACAACACCATGCCTCTGCCTTCTCTCCTACTGTATATGCAGCATTAAAATTTGTGACCTTTCTCCGCTAAAATAAACACTCGATCTACGGAACCCATTTTCGCATTTATGACATCATCGACCTCGTGCGCAGTCGTTCAGAGCGGTTATGGAGAATGAACAGCGCATTTCTCTCATAAGTGTTTATCAGTGGCATAAGCAGGAATGATAGACTGTTCTCCAGACCTCTGTATTACACACATTAATGTCTCCATTGGGCCTCTTTATCTGCCACATCGATTCCCATTTGTATTGGGAGTTTATTGCTAGCCCTCTCCTTCACTGTTTTATGGCATTCTTCTAAAGCTGCTGCTTTTTTTTCCTTTTTTTTCTTCTTCTTCTTCTTTTTTCTTTCTTCTTTTTTTGACACAGCGAATCCGTTGCCTAACAGAGATGCTTTAACTGGAGCTGGATTCAGAAAAGAGTGCAGAAGGAGACTGGTTCCTCTAATACAGTATTAAAAGAATGTATACAGTTTAATTTTATTTATTAAATATGTATGTATTTAGTTATTCAATGTTTCATTTTATATTATATATACAGTATATTTAAATATTTTGTGTTGTATTGCAGGAGTTTAATACCAAAAAAGAGCTATTTATACTTTCTTCTATAGCCAATGCTTGCTTGCTTATTTTTTTTATTTATTTTCACACACACACACACACACACACACACACACACACACACACACACACACACACACACACACACACACACACACACACACAAATCATTCACCCATTAGTTTATCTGGGGTTGGTTTCAGAAAAGTGGCTGAATTAATTCCTCTGATTTATTTATTGTAAATGTGAATAAATATTCATTCAATCATTTAATTATTCATTCATTTACATTGATATTTCATTTATTAAACACTTTTATAATAAAATAGATTTTATTATTAAACATTTTTTTGCTTCCTGTTTAAACAGAAGCTGGGCAATGTTGTATTGAATGTTTGCAGGAGATTTAATATCGTAACGGGGCTATTTATCGTCCTCGTGTGAACGCCCCTTCTGCTTCGGACCTATGGGGAAGCCGTTTTCATTTTTTAACTGGAGGCAGTTTGTTCCCAGAAAGGAAAACAGAAATAAAAGAGAAAGGAAGCACTTTAGTTGGAGTCTTGTAAGGCGGGCCCCGAGCATATTCACAGCAGCGAGCACGAGGTCGGCCCCTGCTCTCTCTCCTCTGCCTCTGTGTACGTAAGCGATCAAATTAATCTTATCCGAATTATACATATTTATACATGGAGAGTGGGACAGGAAGGAAAGGAACACCGGCCGTGTCGTTATCGGATATGAATGACAGAGGGCTCCTTCTGTTTCAGCAAATTAATGGAGAATAATTCTGTGCCTGCAGAAGTGTGTGTTATTAACAGGACAAACTTCTTATCTACAGAACGGCTCGTATTCAGTTTACAATATAAATCTTGTAAATACAACCTTTAAAGTAGCTTGTAATGGCCGGGTGCGTGCTGTGATGAATTATGAATGGGTTTGCGGTGTATTCGTGATGCATTAAGAGGATATAAAGCCTAGAATCGACACGCTTGAGTAGCAAAATACATCCAGGCACTGTATTGTAATTAAGCAATTAATTCATAAAGCGACATAATCCTTAAGTAAGTATGTCTCCGGAGCTACGTGTATCTGCTGGTCTGCTGATAGAATCCGTGCACAATGTGTGATATTAACAGCTACTAATTTAACCACAATGGTGATGATGAACTTGTTACTTTGTGGAGAAACGTTCTGTATTTTCTTTTGTTACCACGTGCACCAAAATGGAACAGAGCTTATGAGAAAGTCGTGTAGTTTTGTGGTTGAGTTTCTCCTGAGCTCTTAACCATTTGTGCGCATGTGTATACATTTAAGGCGATGAAACTGGAATAGATCATCAGACATTGACTCTGCTAAACCATTAAAATGACACGGTTACAGACTTGACCTGCATTGTTTTGAACAAATATTGTATTAGATGTGCATCATGGTTTACACTGTAAACCCTAACGTTGTCTTTACTTACACAATCAAGTAATCATGACTAAACATTACTTAAAACTGTTTTGGACGTTTTGGATCCGTAAATCAAAAATCTAAGTTTGTTTAACTTATTTTCCGACAAAATACATAAACTTAAGATTTCAAGTGTTATGAGCTGAAAATCATGATTTATTAAAATAGCTCACTCTGGTTTTTTCTTTGATGTGATTGGTCATGGCCTGGCAACAAGTGAACTAATGCACTGATCGGGAGATAATTGCACAAGGCAGTCCAAAAAGAGTTCATCATGAGTAGGAGAGATGACCCCGTGTGTGTTTACAAAGACATGGCAATTATGTAGAGGATGGGACTATTGGGGGGCACGGTGGCTTAGCGCAGTTGCCTCACACCTCCAGGGTCGAGGGTTTGATTCCCGCCGCGGCCATGTGTGTGCGGAGTTTGCGTGTTCTCCCTGTGCTTTGGGGGTTTCCTCCAGGTACTCCGGTTTTGGACAATGCGTGTCCAAAGACATGCATTGTAGGCTGACTGGCGTGTTCATAGTGTGTGAATGGGTGTATGAATGTGTGTGTGATTGTGCCCTGCGGCGGACTGGCCCCATCCAGGGTGTCCCCTGCCTGTGTCATAGGCTCCAGGTTCCCCACGACCCAGTAAGGATAAGCGGTATGGATGGACGAAGACTATCGGGACACCCTGTATTTGAGCACGCTTTAAATGAACACCAAGTTAAGTTAACTTAATTATACACACACACAGGTTCCCTGGCATGGGGCACTCTCACTGCTGTGACCCGAGTTCTGTTCCCGCTCAGTAAACTATAAAGTACACTATATGAACATCAAGTTAAGTGAACTTAACAATTTAAGTACAGTCTACATAAGCACCAACTTAAGTGAACTTAAATATACAAGTTTTGGGTCAATGTACTCAATTAAGTTGAGGGAATGAGTTTACTCAATCAGTTGAGTACAGTCAACTTGTTAGGGTTTTCAGTGCATCAGGAACATCTGAAATTGCTCCAGGACACAGTTTTTGTAATACGAAGTCCATTATAAAAGCCCTGTCGACTTATTTTCATAATTAGTTTAAACTTTTTCTGAATTTCTGAAGTTAGAAGGGACTTTATTTGGTAGACGTGATGCCGATGCTGCCAATTAGCCATGCGCTTACATCGGCTCTCCTTTTGCAACCGACCGCAGAAACGAAAGCCTTTTTGTGCCTGAACGTGAGTCAAACTGAAGCTAGTTAGAATGTGTACCGTTTTATACACTCTGTATTACTGTAGCAGTTGATGTGAGGTAATGCTGAGTGGTTCTACCTCCCTAATGAGAATTAGAGTAGCTGCACTATGATTGAGATAATCATGATTCATACCTAGTTCTGTAAAAAGGTAGGCAAGCTGTGTTTTTATCCACTTCATATGGGTACATTGACAATCCAAGACTGTCATGTTTGTGTACAAAAGCGGCAAATCTGATCTTGCCGAGCTTCACCGGCAAAACTCAACACTATAACGGTTAATAATCTGCTCACCGTGTTAGTACAGAGTTAAATGAGACGACAGTAAGGCTAATTTTAATCTGTTTTATTGAACCGGACGTGGCGTGTGTGCTGTTTCTGCATGTTGCAGTTCCATGCTCTGCTGTAGCTTTTTAAACTAGCTAAAAAAAACACCAACATCAATGTCGCGGCTGTCAATCATTATGCGATCTGACACGCCCACACAGTTCTGATCAGGTTTTACCTTCATTAAATTGTACCTAGGATCTGTATTTCTTCAAACTGTTAAGTAAAACTTCTCAAAAACAGTGAAACATATTAATCTGTCTTTTAAAATGATGTTCACTCACTTTCACTCTTTAGCAGTTTTTCTTTTTAAAGATATATTTGACGGATGCCTCGTTATGACCTTCTGTAGCAACGCACTAGCTAAAATCCGACCTGCATTTACGAATTTGCGTTCCACAGAACATCTGGAGTAATACTGTATGAACAGTGAAATTTTTTGAATGGTTAGAAAATAGTCGAGCTTAAACATCTCAGATTTAAAGACTTCATAAAGTGGAATGGATTTATGATCCTATGGAGATGAGGCAACTTCTCAGCACCCTCAATAAAAATGATTCCTCAGTGAACAAAATGGTTCTTGATTTTTTTTGTGGGGATTTATGACACGGTAAAAAACCATTGGCTATCATAAGAAGCAGTTTAGTTTTTGGGGTGGAGTTTGAATGAAGGGAAATGGGTAATTGGACCTGTTTTTTTTGTTTTTTTTTGGATTACAATTATACAGGAACATTGGAGCATCCTGAAAGTGCAGGAGACACTGATGAGCTTAGCCTTTCTGACAGTGTCTCATTCTGTACTTTAAAATGCTGAAATTTTCACAAGGACATTTTATACTTCTTTATTAAAGCTTACAGAGTATAATTTTGCACATCACGCTCTCTAAAATAGGTACCGAACTGTACTGCTTGTCAGTATCCAAGGTCTTTTGAACCTTTGGATACTTGGGGAAGTAAAAAGAGTGTACCTTATGTATAAACCACATTTTAAGAGTTTTTAAGGGCCACATCTGTATCTTTACATGAACATCTGCATTATATAAAACAAAAATGTGTCAGCACAGTACCTTTTCTCTCTTCTTTCTTGTTACAATATACAATCTGTTACAAAATATCTTAAAATTCTTTATTTTAGATATGTTGCTATACACAATAGGTACTCTAATATGAAAGGGATTACACACTCCATGCTGTTACAGGAAAATAATCAACGACGGGGTGGTGTCATGAAGCGGAGTTACTGTTACCACCGTGAAGTTATTAATATTTATTTTCCTATAACAGCACTTCCTGAAGTGTTTTATTCCTCTTATACCACAGCAGATTGCCAACGATCACAATTATTTTTATTTGTGAAAGCACAACACATTGTACTTTTTATCCATTTATTGTTGCATTTAATGTTGTGGAATGTCTTCAAAAGAAGTCAGTTCCTGCTCTCACTTACGTTATGGCAGCTATAAACAATCGTTCCCTCGCATGTTACAGACATCGCAAAGCAGGAGACTTTCCCGTGCCGGAAAACATAATCTTACAGCGTTATCTCTGACTGTTACAAAGCGCTGACACTGGAGACTCCTTCCATAAATGTTAAATAAACATCTCCTTACAGAAAACCACACTATATAAACGATTACACATTTTAAAATCTGTTTATGTGGAGCATCCGGCGTACCTATGGAAATCTAATACGTTATCGTATTAGAACGACTATTAGAGTGTCAGAGCTTAATTAATTAAAATTAAAATCACCACCTTCTGACCAATCAGAATTCAACACCACTGTGGTATATGTGGTATTATTCAATTGCCATGGTAACTTTTAGGGGGAATTTGTTTCTCTCTCTCACTGTGTATGTATGTGCATGTGTGTGTGTGTGTGTGTGTGTGTGTGTGTGTGTGTGTGTGTGTGTGTGTGTGTGTGTGTGTGTGTGCGCGTACACACAGTTTGATCAAATCTCTAGGGTGAAAAGAAGCCAAATTACAAGCAGAAACAGATCCAGAATCAAGGTCAGTCTATTTGCAACAAATAGTCCTAGAAACTATTTGGAGTAACATCGGTGTTGGGTTTCAGAGACGGCTTTTCCCAAAAGCTGCTAGAAAAGTGTTTCTTCCGGGAGTGACCGCTCCTCTCTCTCTACGTTTTCACCTTTTAATAAAAGTGACAACTGTAACAAATAACCTGATGTACTCTGCTTCAATGTCATCAATCTTACACATCAATCAATCATCCCATTAGCAGGAGGATGAGGGCTGGACCTGCTCGTGTGTTAGGAACATAAAACACACACACACACACACACACACACACACACACGCACGCACGCACACACACAAGCACACACACGCACGCACACACACACGCACGCACGCACACACACAAGCACACACACGCACACACACACGCACGCACGCCAGCACACAATGTGACTTGAGCTGTATTGTCAGCAGAGGGCCGACGATGGACGACAGGAGTTCATTGTTGTCAGGGTGTTTTATCAGGCTGCGCTCCCTATCATATCCCTTGACAGGAAGTACTTTAAATGTAAATACGCAGTCATCTCCAGAACAGGTATTCATCTTGCGCTCTGGCATTATACACCACACATGTAGAGCCCTGATTCATGGACGTGAAACGTAAAAATCAATATACAACATGTAAATGTTTTTCTCAAACCCCTGTGTCAGACAGGTAAACGTCCGTGCGTACGTCCGTGCTCGTGCTCGATCGAGTGTGTTAGGCTAGGCCAGGCTAGCACGTGTTGTTTTAGCTGTCGAGGCTTTCCAGCGTTTTGATTTTCTACAAACAAGCAAACCGCTGTCCCTCCAGAGCTTATCTGGATGAAGGACCCCACAGAAGGTTTATAAATAAAGGCCGCTTTCTGTCTCTACCGGGACACAAGCCGAGGTTGTTTGTGTCAGTGAGCCCTGGAAGGCAGGCGGCGAGATTGTAGCGTCTTATCTCCCAAAAGCAGAGAGCGACCATGCTGCCAGGGATCAATAAGGTGACCACAGGCGACTTTAAAACACACGGCACTTCTCTCGGCTACTCTTCCGAGCGCGCGCTCGGACACGGCTGACTCGCGAAGGCTGTAGATTCGGAGTTGAATAATCGCATGCGCAAGTGGTTGATTTGAGTCTCACACTAAGCAGGGGGTGTTGGAGGTCAGGAGCGAGGGCGGCATCTGGAGTCACGCCGTGGGACGTAATGGAAAGCCTGAATTTCGTGGCCATGAATATCGTGTTACGGTGTCAGACTGTGTGAGTCAGAAATAGGTGTGTGTCAGAAACAGGCAGCACAAACACGACTCATGAGAAGGAGTCATCGTTGCCTGCGCTACTTGAAGTCGAGTCAACGTTTGCTTTGAATATTTTATTTTTAGGTATTAGTGTTTAGTTTGCCTTCGGGTTCCAAAATGTCCTATTTAGGAGATAAAAACACGATGCTCTCTTTTAAAAACGGTAATAAATAAATTGTTTACTTCTAGTCAGAAAGAAAAAAGAAAATGTTTGCAAAGTTGAGGAATTCAACAGAAAGTTTAGGACTATTCACTAGGGGTTTTCCTTTCCTATCCTCTACAGTATTTTCTTTTCCCAGAGGTTGCCGAGAGGACGTGAGAAAGAGAGGAAAAAATAGTGTATTCTCGCGTTTGGTTATCTCGTCTGTTTTAGAAGGCCACAGTGTGTGCGGGACTGATGCCCAGGTTTAATTAAGCTGTTTGAAGTAGCAGTGGCTGTGACGTGAATACATCAGAGTATGGATGTAGACTATCAATGGTGAGGTCTCCAGCCCATCCACACACACACACAAAACACACACAATACACACACAATACACAATGTATCATCATCCTCCCTCCTCCTCAATCTTTCACCACACCCACGGGGAGTCAAATTAATTTCTTGCAAGACTGCAGGGTATTAAAGAAAGAGACGGTTGTCTATGAAAGTGAGCGGAGCTTCGGTTTATTGTTATATGAAATCAGGATTCTTGCTGAGTTGCTTCCTTGTCTAATGTGTCACGCCACTGGAATGCACCGGGACATTGCCTTAAAAATCAGCTTTTATGACGGCTTAATCAAATGCAATATTTTAACTCCCCCCCCAACTGGGTGTGTTGAGAACAAGCTCCATTTAGTCCTATTTTCAGCTCGAGGTTTCATCAAATCTGCTTTTTTTCCCCAACCTGTGCAGGCTTTATATGTCTCATAAGCTAGAGCAGCCATTGCCTATGGCCTCTGACTCTGCCCTATTTAAAACCCTGTCTAAATACAGCACAGTATGTTCTCCCCTCTGCCTGCCTCTCCGTCGCCTCGCCTCGGATCAGCTCAGCGTAGGCTCGGTCCATTCCCATTCTCGTCTCATCCCTGTCTCACACCTCTGTAATTTCATATCCATCATTAAAAGGCTCGGGGAGAACGAGGCTCCGCCGGAGCGCCCAGCTATAAAAAGCATTCCACCGGCGAGCGCCTTGCCTTCCATTTCCATCTCTGTTGTAAATTGCCAATTTCTGGAAGCCTGACAACATTGTTCTCTCGACAAAGAGTGAGGAGAAGACAGCAGCTTATTAACCTGGTCTCAGATGCGCCCACCGTTCAGGTTAATAACCGCAAAGCGAAACATCCGTGGGCTCGTGGGAGAGCATGCTGTGAGACTGGCATTGACGGTCATGCGAGAGACAGGCAGCAAAGCCCAGGAGCTGATTGCAATGAAATTAGATTAATCTTTGAAATGATACAAGGGGGCCTCGGATGTTTGTCGATTTTATCCCTCTCAGATGCTCTCTCTCTCTCTCTCTCCTGTCCTGACAGTTTTACTTTCCTCTCATCTTCTCTTCATTCTTCCCCAGACACCCCTGACTCCTCCCCAAAGTTCCTCTGTCTTCTCCTCTCCTTGAACAACCTCCGGTTTCATCTCATCTGGTCTTTATTGATTAACAGTCAGATGTTTCGTCATCTTCAGTATAATTAAATAGTGATGTCCAGCTACACCGATACATCACCCGTGACTGACGCGGCGCTAAACTACACTCTTTGGTAGAGGACAGCGCTCGGTGGCTTTAAGACTGCAGGCCTTAACTAGGCGAATTATCTGACTGTGCTGTTTGTCTCAGCAGTTTGGTCCTCTCTCTTTCCCAGAGGAAAAACAAAAGGGAGAGAAAATGAGAGTGTGTGTAGGTAGCGCTACACACCATGCACCATTGGCACTGCCCAAGGAATCCAAAGGATCAGCTCTCATTCATCAGCGTGGAGTTGTAGTGTGGGCTGTAAATGGAAAGCTTAAATTTCACGTCTGTCCACCTAGACTGAGCAATAACAAGTCATCATCATCCAGACTGCCTGAGAAAGACTCAGTGTTTTATTCTGCTTGGATTTTCCTCAAGTCTAATGTTTTCTTCTCTACAGGTTTGTCTCAGAAAAAGAGTTTGTGGCAGACCTGTGGCCAACGTTGCACATTGTGCACCGGAGGCGCTGCCCGAGGAGTCCAATGGATCAACTCTCATTCATCAGTGTGCAGTGGCATGCCTCTCCAGCCCACTGACCCAGCACACAGTGTGGCCACTGGGCCTGATATCGACCCACTCCACATGTCCACAGCATGGGAGGGGATTAAGAAGTGGACAAAAAGAAAGAAAGAAAGACTTAAGCTCACAATGTCACACAATGTCACTAAGATAGATGATAATTTTAGTAATCATTCGTAGTGTTACTGGCACTGTATTGTACACATTATTTTTCTTCCACATGTCAAATTATTGGCACCACAGATGCCAATAATTTGACATGTGGAAGAAAAATAATGTGTACAATACAGTGCCAGTGACACTACGAATGATTACTAAAATTATTCTGGATTTGAAAACATTAAATACATTTACTGTACATTGAGATATGTCTGTTATTCCTTCAAGAAGTTAGTGGTCGTGTGCTGCTCGGATGTAACGGGGGGTCCTCGTTTTTGCTTGCATAGTTATCGGGTTTCGCTGTTAGCTCCTGAAAACAAAATGCGAGAGCTTTTCTCACCATGTTTCACTCATGTTCAATGTCATATTAATGACAAATCCAACGCAGAAGTCCTGGCGCCATTGTTGGATTCAAAGTCCCAGAATGTGATGCAGATCTACAATGCTGAGTCCCCCTGACAACTAACTCGGCTCGAATAGTTAGTGATATGCGAGATGAAAGTAATGTACAGATGAGGGAGCTGGACAGACTAAATGACTAAAGCGCCACTGCATCGCTCTCTTTAGGCAGATATGAAGCGAGGGCTAAATCCCACTGTGCCACTATTGTGGGTAAGGCAGGAAAGTGAAAATAAACCAACGTGAAAGAAGTTAAATACTGGATGCCACTAAATGTCTAATGGTGGTGGTCGGTCAGGGTGGCTTTTTCCTTTCAAACCGCCATGTCAGTAAAAGAAATTCTACTTAAAGACAGAAAGACATTGTTTCTGCTGCAAGTGGATGCGTGTAGCTGGCTGTGCTGGCACTGGATCGTTTGATGAACAGCTGACAGGGATAAACAGGAGCTTTAGGATGACACATGCCTCTGAGATGGAGAGCATCTTTAAACAAATCCCTGATATATCCTCTTTATTCGCATGCTAAACCTCAGGGATATACGACAGATACATATTTTTACACCCGAGTTGGGGGTGACTCGTTTTTACGGCGCATTACTGGTCACTATTTATTTATAACAGGATGATGTATCACTCTCGTTTTTGTTTAACTTTATCTTCCTTTCCTCGTGTCATAAATTATGCGACAGGCACAGAGATGTTTGGAAATGTCTAGGTTACATTAGCAACGACCTGAAACTGGAGCTAATATTGACTGACCCTGACTTATCAAATAAAGAATAAAAACAGACAGCGAGGTGGAGAACAAGAGAAAGAGACAGTGAGAGATGCTGTCCTCTGTAACATATGGTCCTGACATTGAGGGTCAGCGCATCATTGGGGAGCGTGCAGGCCGATAAATACTGCATCAGCAGTGGGCCGAATCCTCTGCTTCCCATCCCATAAGCCCCTCTGCCAATGCTGTTGCCAGTGGAAATACTGAATATCAATGTCTACTGCACCTTCCCTGTGGTCGTCTCTGCTTCTGATCCTTTTGACCCCCATTTCCTGCCTCCATTTCCCCGCCCAGTGGGAGCCCTTTCTGGATTCGCTCATACTCTTCTTCCTCCTCCCCCTCTCCTCCTCCTCCACTCTTCATGGCTCATCTTCTCAGACAGATGGCGCTGAGCCAGATTAGCACATCCTGACACATCCTGTGAAGAATATCTACTGCGCTCCATTGTGTGGACTGGCTTCGATGAGACTGCATAGCCGTACAAACGTTCTTAATTAAGGATGCAATGTTTCAAAGATATACAGTGTGTCTTATACAAAGAAGAAGCGGACAAAGGAAAAAGTCAAACAGAAAAAGTCATGTGGGATTGTGGGCACTGAAAATCTGACTCATGGCACATCTGTTGTAGAAAATGAAGCAACACCTTCTGACCAATCAGTATCCAGAATTCAACAGTACTGTGGTGTAATACACAATTCACATACTGTATACTTAAAGGTTTGTTTGCAAGCCTTGTATACAAACACGCCTCTAAAGTGGTTTGCAAGGAGCAAATTACTTTTGCAGTTTGTGTTAGTGGCAAAATGAGAGGTTTACCTAGGGTCTACCCATAGATCAACACTCCACCATCCAGGTGGACACCACAGGTGTTTCCACAGTGCCCCATGGCAGAATGTCCTCCACCTGCTCCAATGCCAAAGCTCATGAAAATCCCATTACCTTCACGGCGGCCAACACGCTGCAACTGGTGTAAAAAAGCCTTGACACAAGACGGCCTTTCAGTGGACGACAGTTCAAATTCCCCCTTTTTTGTTGTCTGCTGCCACTGTGTGTGTGTGGGGGGGGAACTGCGGCCTCGTAAAGCCCCAGCTTTTTGTCCCGCAGTGTCAGATTTACATCCCTCGTTAAGCCAATGACACCCTCCACCCGTGACGGCTTGTTAGTGTGGCTCGCTGCCCGTTTTAGCTTGGGTGACATGCTATTAAGATTACGCTTCATTAATGAATATGCCAGGCTGTTGATGCAAGTCGTCATAACAGCGTAATGTTCTCATGAGGGCGGCTGGGTTTTGTCCAAGCAAATAGTGGAAATTTTATGAGAAACATTTGTTTCTGGGTCCTGGCCACCTGTTACCCATGATTCAAAGAGTCCTTGTTACTTCACAGATAATAAGGTGTCCGACGGATTGAGTGGCTTTTGCAATGAGGTAATGAGATGTCAGTTGCAAATCGAACCTCACGCCTTCATTCACTCTTATAATGGCACCAGAAGTGGTAGCTCAGTGGTTAAGGCGTTGGCCTACTGATTGGAAGGTTGTGAGGTCAAATCCTAGCACCGCCAAGCCGCCACTATTGGGCCCTTGAGCAAGGCCCTTAACCCTCAATTGCTCAGATGTATAAATGAAATAAATGTAAGTCACTCTGGATAAGGCCAAATGCCATAAATGTAATGCATAAATGTAAAGTTACGCAGAGTTCCTGTGGCTGGCCTGGAGAAAAAGTACAATTGTTTGTGCTGTGGAGTCCCATGGGGCTGTGAGTGTGTGTGTGTTTGAACTAGGAGGGACTGATGGAATGAGAGTGTTTAAAATAAACTCATTTGCATGACTTGATGAGGTTCTGGGGGAGTCGAGAGTGTGTATGTGTCAGTGAAGGTGACCTACAGGGTCAATAGTATGCGAGGCAGAGAAAACGACAGTCACCTCGATCTTCTTCCCTTTATTGACAGTAGATCTATTTTTTCCCTGGTATATATCTATTTCTGCCTCTTTCAAG
This sequence comes from Cranoglanis bouderius, assembly GCA_023630585.1. Lineage (NCBI taxonomy): Eukaryota > Metazoa > Chordata > Actinopteri > Siluriformes > Cranoglanididae > Cranoglanis > Cranoglanis bouderius. Next base: position 2,295,833 of record CM042572.1, read on the forward strand.
TTTTTACATGTTTGCGTAGTTTTATATACGAGTGCTGCAGCTAACAACAATTTTAATGATATGTTAATTACTATTTTAATTAGTAGTATAAGAATAGTGTTCTGAATGCAACATAAAAAAGGTCATTAGATTGAGGAATTGGCACGCTAATGGTTCAAATAGAATGAAGACAGTACCAGGAATGTAGTTTGGTGTTATTCAATCATTTTAGCTCCTCTGATTCCCTTTAAAAAGTGTTGACTTCGTAATTCTGATTGGTCAAAAGGTGTTGATTCATCTTCTATAACAGCAGCTCTGACAGTAGTGCAGGTTTATATTAATGCGCTCGTTCTAACACGTTATTGTTTCTATAGTAACAGCTCATTCGCAGGGACTTGTACGTTGGACGCTCGGTTTTGTACGTCGGACGCTCGATTTTTCAAAAGTGTGTACTCGTTGATATGGTGAAGTTTTCTGTAAGGAGATGTTTATTTTACATTTGTGGAAAGAGTCTCCAGTGTCAGAGGTAATGCTGTAACTTTAAGTTTTCTGACATCTCCAGGACAGGTGATTTTACACGTTGCGGTTTCTTAGTAACATGACAAGCTGCGCTGTTTTTTTTTTTTTTTGTCTTATTAACATCAAGGGAAAGAAAAAAGAGGCTGGTGAGGGAGCGACTAGCTGCTATAACATAAGTGAGAACAGGAAGTAACTTAACATTAAATGTAACTATAAATGGATAAAAGGTAATACATCTTTCCTTTAAGAAAAATAATTGTTGGCAAACTGCTGTGGTATAAGAGGAATAAAACTCTTCAGGCCTAATTGTCGGCTGGTGGCTTTGTGATCTATCAGCTCTCCGTGATCAAAAAAAAGTCTTCCAAATTGACTGTAATTTATTAGAGTAGTCGTTCATTTGGCTATTAGTACTTTAAAATTTTTAATGTGATGTGGGCAGGACGCTCAATTCAATTTCGCTTTTTGTACTGAATTAATTGCAGAAGCCAAAGATGTGCTTCATTTCTAATTAATACCCTAATGCTCACTCTGAAATTACACCTGACTCAATTAAACAGTTTTTAAACTGGTTACGAGCTACTCGAGCCCCGTGCGTCATTTTCTTCACCGTTCCTCCCCCGTGTCACTCTATCGTGTCTCCGACAGTGCTCCTGATCGGGTATGCCGAGCCTGATGTGGCTTTTGCGGGTGTGCAGGAAGAGAGAGAGTTTGCTCAGACCCAGTGTATCTGTACGCAGCTCCATGCTTTACATCTGGGATGTGGAATGTTTATTCAGTACGAGCGGGCGCCTGTGAATGAGTGTTGCGTTACAGAGCAGCCGTGTTGTCATACATACAGTAATAAGGCTCAGAAACAAAGGCCAGCTCCTCTCCTTCTCTCGGCTCTGTCTCAGGGCTGCCTGGGGATTCGACTAATACAGGTATGGTCTATACCTGGGGCTCTAGTCTGGGAGAGGAGGTTGGGGATGAGCTCTGCTTTTACAAATCAATCAATAGCCGAGCTAAGAATAGAACAAGGGGAGTTACAGAACTGTACAGCTCATTGGATAGATATAATAAAGGTGGCCTTGATTCCATGCTCATGTTTGTGAAGATAATAGTCTGAAAAACCTGCAACTTTATTACTGTATTGATATTATCCAATTCATGTAGTCAGTAATGCCACAGAAATCAGTGGAAATCATTTAGGCAAAAGTATAGTTTGAGAATAACGGGACAGTGCGGCAATCTGGATCACAAGCAATAGGACGCCTTCAAAAAGCAGTCTCATCTCATCCATAGGCGCTAAGGGCAAAAGTGAGTCAGAAACGCCTCCCTGTTCCTCTTCCTCCTCCTTGTCCTCCTCCTCCTCCTCCTCCACATTTTACCCAACACATTTCTATTCCACCTGTGCATGCGAGGTCCTCGAGATAGAGCCACAGCAGCAGAAATGATTGTAATTACTCTTTAATTTATTGACTAATGGATGCAGCCTCCCCTAACAGCTGCAATTGTTCTAATGTCCCCAGCACCCAGACACAGCTCAAGTCCTCTTTGGGCACTGTAACTAAAATAATTTATCATTACAAGCACATTAAATTGAAACATATAGACCATAACTGTTGTAATTTATATCAGTTTGAGCCAGTGGCTTTTTTTTCCTCTTTCTCTCTCCCTCTCTCTCTCTCATTCTAAAAAAAAGTGCTTGTTTCAGGTGATACAGTCAGTGCTGTTTGTGTTCCTTGTAGCAGACAGTGTGTACAGAAAAACAAAGCATAAGGAGGATAATTTCATGCTTGCTGTGTTTTTTTTTTTCTCTCTCATCCTCCACTTCACAATTTACGCAAATCTTTGGGAGGCAGTTGCTATTAAAAAGCCCTGTTGCTGCCACAATTTTTAACCAGTTTTGTTAGTGAGTGGGTATGAGGAATATGTTGAATTGAAAATCTTTCAGCATTCAAACATTGCCACTGTGGCTATCATGTCACATAAGGAGCTGCACGCCTTATCACCAGAGTTACACTGACCTTTATTTCCTCTGGATTACTGATCATAATAAAGCTAATCTAGACAGCAAGCTAGGCTAGTTAGTTATTCAATACCAGCTAGGACTGGTAAGAGCAGATTAATCATGGAATAAGGTGGACGATATCAGACTTAAGGTAGGTAAGGTATTTTTTGTCATTGTAGACAATACAACGAAATTTAGTTTGGCAACTCTCAGACAGCAACAAGAGCATTTAAACATAAAACTCTGAAGGGAATTTAAATTAAGAAGTTAAAAAAGAAGAATTCAGAATAAATAAAGGACACCGCACTTGCAGGTTTGAGTTCTGCGGAGCCTGACAAGGTGGTTATTTTTTAATAAAGTGTGGGCACAAATTTATATTTAGAGGTCACAAGTTTATTTCAAGGACACAAACTAAGTGTCTCATAGCTACGGATTATTATGTTGTGCCCACAAAAGACCAACACTGTAGCCACGAATTATCTAACTAGGGTCCACGGTTGAACCCTTTCTCACAGTACACTGACATTCCAAAATTGACTTATCAGATATTTTCAATCAGTATAAACAAATGAACTATCACTGCGAGTCTGTTATAAGATTAGTCAGGACACTGTTGGGTTTCTGTGTGTAGAGTATTGTGACTCTGTGTTTAGCTGATGGTGAGCGGGGTGATGGGAAAGGGGAGGGGTGTGAGCCCCCTGCTGGGCAAACAATTCACAGCTCTCCACAATAACACTGGTACAGAGATAAAACGGACAGCACGACTAAAGCTTTTTTCTTCGTAAAACACTGTATACAACTGCCTCAATAAAATGATAACATTTAAACCTAGTAGGCTAGGGAAAATAAAAGAAATACTTATGAAAAATGTATTTAGTGTCTACTTTCATATGAGCCATTAAACACTATTGTGGAGTGTGAAAGAGTTAATATGTTGTACAATGTCATATTTAATATGTCACCTTCAGTTAGTTATTTGCCGGGAACTGGTGTAAAAATCATTGATAATTTGCTTGAAGAGATGCATGGTAAAGGTATATCCATGTCACATCATCAGGGATGTCTTTATTTAATCATTGCATCATTGAAGTATGAAATTATCGTTCATCACCATGTTGAGCTACCAGTGGGCTAAAAATGGTTGAATTCCATTGATTTCTCTGTATCACAAAATAGTTGCCATCAGTTAAGTGCTTTGTGGCTATGAAATAGATCGAGATACTTACCTCGTGGCTACCTCGGCGGCACTGTATAGACGCTGTCTTCATTTTTTAACAGGACTTACTGTGTCAAAACCAATTGCGTAAAGGCCATAACTCATAATTCATTACATTCGACTAGGAAAAACCAAAGAAAACTCGTAATTCCTACTCAGGAACTTGAGGCAGGCTCCTCAACCCCGAGTTCAGCAAGTGACGTCAAATCAACATGGCCGCTCACAGCATCAGCAGCAAACAAAGTAACCCTTCTTTACTTTTAAATGGGTTATACTGTATATATATATATATATATATATATATATATATATATATATATATATATATATATATATATATATATACGTGTCTACTTTAGATCAATCAACATACAGACATATTTACTTGTTAATTCTATAACACTGACACTGCAGTTCACTGTTTCGTGGAGGTAAATATACATCACTCGTCACACTTACAGTAGCTGGCTAGCTTGTTGCTAACAAAAGCTGACAGAAGCTGAAAACTGACAGAATTCAGAGCATAATTCCAAGGTAAGTCTAATGCAGGCTGATATTTAGCTGCTTTGGTTTTAGTAATCTAATTTAAAGAAAATCTGTAACACCAAGTCAAACAAACCAAACCCAGATCTCTGAACTCTTCCATCGCCTTTCCCTCGTCACACTTGGTTTTTTTTGTTTGTTTGTTTTCTGCTCTCTATCTTGTTCTTCTCCGCTGACACATTTGTGGGTCTGATCAATAGAGTGCTGCAGGCTGGTGCTGCGAGGACAGAAGTGCCTCATCCCAAGAGGTGGACAATAAGGACACACACACACACACACACACACACACACACACGCATGCATGCATATGGCAAACTCTCCCTCCTGCCCTTCACACGCCAGCTCAGTCACTAACAGCGAATGCAACGGGAGGTTTTGGAGATTTTCTTTCAAAGTTTAAAATCTCTTAAAAGTAAAATCTTTAAAAAAAAAAAAAAAAAGGTTAATTTTGAAAAACAAAAAAAAAAACCGCCAAAACAATTGTGTGTATAATAAATGCACAGGGTTTTAGTGTGCTATGCTGAATGCTAAGCCGTGACATAAAAGATATTACACTTGCAATGGCACCATAAAACAGCACGAAAATCTGTCCTGAATGAGCTTTGAAAAGCATTTTCAAGGCACATAAAGTTTAACGCAAGGGGCGCATCTGCCGAGCCTCAAGGTTCCACGCGACAATGCGGCTTTGATTTCAGCACCTGAACAGAAAAACAGGTCTGAGTGCAAGGAGAGGGGAAGAAAGTGTTTTAAAGATGTGTGCAATTGTTTTTTCAGACATAATAAAAGGTTCAAGAAAACCTCGAACCTTCAGTTTATGACTCCCTGAACGAAAGGCTTGAGTCGAGTCTAATGAAGCGGGCGAGAAGAGGACTCTTAAGAAAATAGTGCAGTATAGATCGGTACACTTTAGCTGGAAGGTTTACAAGATATTTTTGGACATAATGTACAATATGTACACTGTTTTTGCTCTTCTGTAATCCCTCTACTTCACTGCAGGGGGCACCATAACATTGAATCTCCAGTGTAGTGCCTGCTTGATGAGGATTTTGTGCTTAGACAAAGCAAAACTGGAGAGTCAAGAAGGTGCCTTTGTTAATTTAAATACAATAAATTACGTGCCTAAAATGTTTAGCCTGGTTTTTATTTTATTATTCATACATCTACTAAGATATGTGCTAGCATTACCTCAAAGTGTTTTAATTTACGTCTGCCATTGAAATGATCCCTCATCCTTCAGACAGTAAGATTACATCACAGATATAGAGATTCATAGAAATTCTCGAACAGTAGTTTCTCAAGGAGAAAGTCCTCGACCAGGCCCTCCAGGCAGACCTTGCTAGCCCAAACCTGCAGGGAAAATGCCTGACCTCACTCCCCGTCCCGAGGTTGGCATGGCTGATGGATGGGGAACATATGGCCGCAGTTCTTCACTGGCTGTAACGGGTAAGCCTCGAGAAACGTTTGGAACGGATCAAACGTGAGGAGAATGCGGAGAAATATTTAATCTGCTTGGTTCACACCCTACACACCAAAACCTCCTCTTTCTTTGGTTTCATCCATTTTTTTTTTGGCTCACTCTAAATATCAGCTGTTCTTACAGGCTACTATTTCATACCCTATATAATATATACATAAATAAACACGTGCATTTTTTAAAATAGATGTAACAGATATACTGTAGATGTGTTCTAAATAAATACAGATATGAATCGGACTCGTAAGAAAGCTTACCAGAAATGTTCACAGGGCAAGAAAGAAAAAAAAAAAATCCTTCTGGTTTAAGCCACGCCCACTTTCAGTATATGTATATTTGGAGCACTAAACAGATACAGATACAGATAATGCCATTGTGTTACGCCCTAACTATATACACCACACGTCTCTTCTTCCTGATTCTCCCCTCTCCTCTCCGCTCTTCTACATGTCTCTACCAATCCGATATACGTGTCACGCATGTTATCCATTCCAGAGCAAGAGCTGGAGGTGAGGGATGGTAAGATTGACAGAAAGAGACCCCGGATGGAGTGAATGTATGGAGGACTGTGGCGCTCACAACTGTGCACGTGTGCAACAGTGGCTTCTTGTGAAACAGCCATTTCCTCTTTGCATTCAGTGCATCGGTTTCCCAAAGAACGTCTGAACGAGGATGAGATGATCTCATGCGTCTCCTGGTCCTGTCCAGGAGATTGGGTTAGAATCAGGAGCTGATGGGATGCTCTGGTATGACCGAGGTGTGTGTGTGTGTGTGTGTGTGTGTGTGTGTGTGTGTGTGTGTGTGTGTGTGTGTGTGTGTGTGTGTGTGTGTGTGTTGGATGAACAACCCCAGCGTGGAGCTGCCTATAGCGGCAGAGTGTGTGCTGGAGCCGCGGGCGAAGACAAGCCATATGATCGCATCAGCTCTCCCGCAGAGGGGTCTGGAAACAACACACACTCCCCATTTCTCTGATATCTCTTTTCTCATTCTATAACCTGCGAGCATTTACACGTTTGTGTTTTTAAGCTATAAGAAGATGTCTGATAAAATACAGAGCTAGATTATGGAAGGATTAAAACATGGTGTGTGTATACATATATATATATATATATATATATATATATATATATATATATATATATATATATATATATATATATATATATATATGTATACACACACACACACACCAATCAGCTAACATTACAACCCCATTCTTCAAACCATTCGTAAACAATTTTTGCAGCATGGCCACTGCCATAACGAATACCATTGCCATGAAGGGGTGTACTTGGTCTGCAACAATGTTTAGGTAGGTGGTACGTGACAAAGTAACATCCACATGAACATCAGAGAGCATCAAACTTCCTCCGCCGGCTTGCTTTCTTCCCATAGTACATCCTGGTACCATCTCTTTCCCAGGGAAGAGAAATTTTCAGAAATCTGTGCTACAGTAGCTCTTCTGTGGGATCGTACCAGACGGGTTAGCCTTTGCTCACCACATGCATTGATGAGCCTTGGGAGCCCATGACCCTGTCACCAGTTGTCCTTCCTTGGACCACTTTTGGTAGATACTAACCACTGCATACTGGGAACACCCCACAAGACCTGTAGTTTTGGAGATGCTCCGACCCAGTCGTCTAACCATCACAATTTGGCCCTTGTCAAAGTCGCTCAGATCCTTACGCTTGCCCATTTTTTCTGCTTCCAACACATCAACTTTGAGAACTGACTGTTCACCTGCTGCCTAATATATCCCACCCCTCGACAGGTGCCACTGTAACGAGATACAGTAAACAATTTTATTCACTTCACCTGTCAGTGAAGTTTTAATGTTATGGCTGATCGGTGTATATTTATCAGTTTATAGTTACATTTAATGTTGTGGAACATCCATGACACAAATTAGTCCCTAGGCAATTCCACGGAAATGTCAACCTTACCAATGGAGAAATACCATAAATACCAAAAATACTAACCTTACCTCGAAAAACGTTCTGAGCACAGGAGCAAAACTGCTTTTAATACGTACTTCACTCATATATATATATATATATATATATATATATATATATATATATATATATATATATATATATATATATATATATCCATTCATATAATTATTGTACTTAACTTTTTAAAAAATTGCAGTGTTTATATGCCCAATATACGGCGAACTGATGTACGGGTTCAGACACGTCACATCCATGCCATCTTTTTTCCCTAATAATGTATAAATATTTTAAAATCTATACTTAAAATCAAGTCTCTTCCTGTGAAGTCGTTTTCTGTGATGGTCTTTAAAATTCACAGAGTTTGCAGAAAATGTGTCTCCAGCAAAAGTTTGATGTCCGTTTGATGTCACATCCATAACGCTGATAAACTGCTGTGTATGTGAAATGTGCAAATCGAATTGTCTGCATCGTCCTCAAGAGGTAAAATGACAAGATATGCAGATTGACTAATTGATCCTAAGCTTGGCTCTGCTGTGAGACATTTTTTTTTAGCTAATGTGAGTGAAAATGTCACATCCATAACGCTGGAATCCCCCTCGCTTACATTAAAGCGGTTATAAACAATTGCTCCCTCACTGGCCTCTCTTATTTTCTCTCTCTCTTAAGTTAGTAAGACAAAAAAAAAAAAAATGCAGCTTGTCATGATACAGAGAAACCGCAAAGCGCAAAACTCCTCTGTCCTGAAAACTTTCCGGAGCAGATTAATCATATTGACATTTATTAAATGTTTTGCTTTAATCAGCTTATTATTAGATACGGTATGAAGGCAGTATGATCTTTTAGCTGAGAATGTCAACGTAGTGTACCTTTAGAACGGTAGTCAGAGGTCCTTAAGGTCCAGTTAAGTACCTTAAATACTTTTTTGTACACTAATATTCACAATTCAATGTGAAAGATGTACAGAAAAGGTAGAAAACAGCAAGAAAGAGGTGCTTTATAAATGTAACATTTCTTCTTCTTCATCATCATCATCTTCTTCTTCTTCTTATTATTATTTTTATTATCATCATTCTTTCTTATTGTCTGGCTATAACTGGATTAAATGTATTGCTGCAGAATCCAGAGTTTTGCTATTTTAATACACACACACAAAAAAAAAGCTGACAAAAAAAAAAGAAGAAAGAAATTCCTTCTCTTTTCCTTTATGTCAACCTGTCCCTGGGTACATCATTCCCTTCATTCTTCATCACACCCAACACACACACACACACACACACACACCTTCCCGCCGAGGGCAATACATGGTCAGCACCTTTAAAACACACAGAGCTGATATGATTCATCTCTTTCTCCTGGGGCTCTCCTGCAGCTCGCTGAGCTTTACCTCTCTCTCAGCTGATCACCGGGGTGGGCCCTGCACCCTGACTGATGCCTCTGTCGACCAGCGGTCGTGGCGGGAGCGCTCCAGATGGGCACTATCAGGCGGAGAGAGATGCTCAACGTTCTCACACGAGCCCACGTCTCCGAGGCTGACTAACACCGCAATCAAAGCCGGGCGAGGAGAGCGAGATAACTAGGAAGATGTGATCAAAGCGAGGAGGGATCTCTCAGCGCCGGTCCCGCTAAAGCCGATTTACCTGTTTGTTTACTCTGATCCCTGCTGGAGATCTAATGTGCTTTGGTGCCTGAAAATCTGCAGCAACAGGATAATGGGAGGAGGCGCTGCAACTGACAGCTCAGGTTGGCTCATATGCATGAGGGGAAACTGGAATGCAGGGGGAAAAAAAAACCTGGCGTTCCTTGAACGAATCGGGAAAGTGTTCACATTTAAATGCTTAATGCTTCTGCTTTAATATCCTGTACATGACACTCACATTGACATATGCACGTTCAATCATTAAAATAATAGCAATAATAATAATAAAACAATATAAAAATGTCAGTTTTCAAGACATTCTTATTATATTCATCCATCACAAAATAATCCACGTCAGCTTTTTCTCCCCTGAAAATATTAAAAGACAATCCAGAAAACACCCCGGATATACAGGATGTACTGTACACGTTACACGCCACACCACAGACGGAATACGCCACTTAATGTCCTCCTACTCTTATTAATGGAAACGTCACCGTTTTAAACCAACTGGAGCAGGCGGCCGTGCTGAAACCCGGCTCCTGTCGGCCAGCACCACGCTGATCTCTCTGACGTAAAGTGGATGAAATCAGGGACTGTACATCATGCCTAATGATGCCCACAGGCGGTACCCTGAGGGGAGGGCAGCCTGCATGTGCGCACACGCACACACACACACACACACACACAAACACACACACACAAACACAGTAGACATGTTCCACGTGACATGTCTCCAAATTTCAAGAGCCTAGCAGACTCTTTAATGGATTAAGTATTGGCGAACGTGTCTCTGCTCTCCCACCAGCCTGCTCGCCTCAGTCGAAATGTTATGCAACTGGGCAAGGCCGAGGTGGGGAACATGGTGAGATATGGCCGAGGTTTAGCCCAGAAAAGCACAGAGAGTGGGTCGGTTCATGAGCTAGAGCCCTGCCTCCGACAGCACAGGCAATGACTCAGAGCGAGAGATAAAAGAAGAGAAAGACAGAACTACTGATCTCATGACAGTCTCAACACGAAATGAAGAAGAGGCTGTGGACAGAAAGGAACTGGAGAGAGAGAGAGCGAGAGAGTGAGAGAGCGAGAGAGAGAGAGAGAGAGAGAGAGCGAGCGAGAGAGCGAGACAGTGAGAGAGAGAGAGAGCGAGAGAGAGAGAGAGAGAGAGAGAGAGAGAGCTGGAAGCAGCTGACATGATGTTAAATTTTGTACATTAAATCTTTGTTAGAATTTTTAAATGTAATTTTTTTTAAATGTCAAAAATATTTTTGTAGGCATAAAATATAGTATCATTGAACAGGTTGACAAAAAAAAAAACAAACAAAAAAAACACCTATAGAGCCGTTCTCGCAGAGAGACAAGAGAGGAACACTTCTACAGGGTGTACCTTGTTTCTTCTGCTTACAGATGACTGTAATAATGGCTCTTATCAGCTACTAAATAAACACAGCGGCGGAGAAAACACAGCTGTGCTGTAGCGGAGTTAATAACAACGAGGGCGTCTCCCTGCCTATTGATTTTTACATGTTTATCTTTCAACCTGTTGTACTTTATCTAATTCATCTACTCATTTCCTCTCTGTGTAGATTCATTAACGATCTGCGGTGTGCGTGTGCGCTTAAATACCAAACAGCTCCGCAAAATGCCACCGGTTACTATATGTTCTTCTTCTTCTCAATGTGTGTGCGTATGAGTGTGTGTGTGTGTGTGTGTGAGAGAGAGAGAGAGAGACAGACAGACAGACAGAGAAAGAAGCAGACATAGAGAGAGAGAGAGAGAGGGAGAGAGAGAGAGAATTGAGAACTGAATGGAAATAATTTGAGAGAGAGACAGAGGAAAGGGAGAGAGAGAGAGAGAGAGAGAGAGAGATATTTTCTTGTATATATTTGTAAGACTTAATTCTTGATGTATCTCTTTGTTTTTATTTATTGTTGTTTTATTTATTTATTTTTATTTATGGGCATAGCACAAATAAGAGACAGAGGAAGGAGAGAGAGAGGGGATGTGTTTATGAGTCATGGGAGCACTTGTGTAATGGGCCACCCTTTTTTTAATGTCCGTCTCTCTCTGTCTCTCTCTGTCTGTCTCTCTCTCTCTGGTGCGTGGAGGTGAATGTAATCACAGAAGTGTGTGTGATTAAATGGAGTGGATATCAGTGACGGTGGAGTGCGGGAGCTGTGAGAGGTTAGACGGGCGGAGAGATAGAGCGTCTGCTTAAGTGGGAGGAGCCAGGAGGGGAAATCACTGTTTCTTTACAGATGCTATGTCTGTTTTTACTTCCCTCTATCATATTAACCTTCTGTATCGCACCACGTTTAACATGCCATCTCTCTCTCTCACACACACACACACACGCGCACACACATTCTCACATGAGATGAGGTCTCCCTCTTGCCAGTATTGTTGCAGCTTTTCTCGCTAGCAGCAGGAAGTCTAGCAAATCACATCCTGTCGCCAAAGCCTCATAAAATGATGCATCAAATAAGGTAGACAATTAATTACCTTTAATTAAAATTAAAATGCCCCTCGTGCCACAAAGCATGGGCCTGGAGAAGACCCTGTACCCAACAACACACCCACACACACACACACAAACAAACCCAAAGAGACCATTAGGGCTGATGAATGTAATACAGTAATAAAGTTTTTACAGAGGGAAAACTTGTTATTACGATATTACGCTAATCATTAAATTGAATGTGAACATTTTCTTAGGGTACTTTCACTCCAATTAGTCCAAATCAGAGTAACATTTATTCTCACTGCTCATAATTAAGCAAACTAAAAAGCCAAGACACATTTGTAGTTCTGAAAACACATGTGCAAAACTCAAAATACATCGGCCAGGTGAAAACTAAAGAAACCTTTGCTGAGTGCCTGTAGTAATCATAAAAATCACCCGATTTCGTTTGGTTCACTTCCTGTATTCGGGTCGTTTAGGATAAAGCGCTTTCTCACTGCAGTAGAACCACGCTAGGGTTCGGACTGGAACTCAACAGATCGCTCAGACGGTTATTTTGGTCCACTGACCGCTGTGTGCTCGCACCAGGGTTTGACTCGAACGGACTGATACTTGAAAGCACCCTAAGAAGATTTCTCTGTAGACTCTGAAGCCTTTCTGCACAATGGAAAGCGACCACTCGGGGTCCAAACATCTCTACTGATACAACGTGACAACATGTATACAGTCGAGATTGGAATGTTTTTAAACACGATAAAATTAAGGTCACATGATGCAAACTGACAGATATCAACCAGGGCTTTCTATTTATAGCTTTTCCATATTAATAAAAACAAAACAACAAAAAACAAAACAAACATTAAAAGGGCACTGTGGACCCTCGAGGGGCAAAGGGGCAGGTGCTTGAGCATGTGCGTGACGAGGGGTGATTTTTATCCTTCCGTATCCATCAGGACTTTATAAATGTGCCTGTCAGCTACAAATGAGCCAGCGGCTATTCGGTAGAGGTCAAAACATCGGTGCTAGAAATGCAGATGGAGCCGGAGAAGCATGCACGAAGAAGCGTTTAAAGATGATGTGTGAGACTCCATAATGACGGGATTAATTTGGCCACTGCTCGATATCTGGCATCAGTATCGCTGTTTGAGGGTTAAACTTTTATGACGGCATAGCAATTACCGAAAAGTCTATTTGAGTCATAAATTTTTCAGTGGATTTCATGCCGACCTTGGATCAGATGCCAGAATCCTAATATATTCATTACTGCTCAGCGCAGCATGACATTGTTTTCACACATAAGTAGTTTTACTCTTAATGTTTGTCAGGATCAATTGGGAATGGCACGTTATTTGTGTTTGTCTTTAATGCTCTTAACAGATTAAATATGTACAGCAAAACGTTTGAAAACGTTAAATTAAATATAATATGATATTCCCATGGATTTACTGTTTACTATTTCTGAACGTGAAATAGGTTAGGATTGATTTGCGAAACGACCCGAGGTGCCGCCGATTTGTCTGCGAAGGGTCTCCTGCCGCGCTAATTAAATCCCAGTTAAGCTTTCGATGGAGGATCGTTCCAGAAACTTCATTAGGAGTTATGAATATTAATTTTCCAATTCAGAAAATCGCCTTAACTTTTAAACGGGCGTGGAATCGTCTAGCCTTTAAAACAGGGCATAATTGATCAGTTAACAGATTTAGACGTATTAATGCGGTCATGAAAAATTGATCTGAGATTAAGTATAAATTCTTCATCGTTAGTAGTCAGAAAATTTTCTTAGCAAATGTTTAAATTATGAATAGATGAATATCGGAAGCCAGAACCGTAATTCCATACTTTCTGCACACACACACACACACACACACACACACACTTTCCCTAGTTTCTTTTCACCTAATACTTCTCTTCTCTAAAATCATACATTTGTAGGTGGTAGAAGTCATTAAGAGTCGTTTTTTTTTGCATCAGACAGTTAAATTCCTCACAAAAACTCTAACAGTTGTGAGTGAGAATGAGAGCTAATAACCTAATATCCATCGCTGTAGTCTATCTGCTGCTACACACACTTTGTATTTATCATGGTGGTTTGTGTTGCGACAGCCAGCTATTAGGATGCAAGGAGTCAATGTCATGCTAGCTAACATTTGGAGTAAAGCTGTGAGCTGTGTGAGTTGACCCAGGCTAATGTTTTCCCACGTTCCTTAGTTCCTTGGTGAAAAGGAAACAAATTTCGTATCAGTAATTTAAATGTGTGATCGAGGCAACTTTTTTTTCTTTCTTGCAATTTTACTTTCATACTTTAAACAAACTGAAGAATTTATACTGTTATTTTTTTTTTTTTCTTACCACCTCACCCCAAACACACCTAGATTAATTTCTCTACTGAATCTTTTGTGAAAACATAACCCTCAGGGGAAGTCAGCGTCTGTGGCGGCGATGTTGCTGAGACGAACGCGTCTCTGTGTCGGGTTTTTAATCACGTCGTACTTAATGCTGCCTGAGGACTTCGGAAATGATCTGACGAAAACACGCAGAACCGACGACTCAGGAGAGGTCTTAGGTTTCCTTTACAAGTGAATTCATTACAGTGATTAGACATACGCTTTGACTTTTTAGGTTTGACCTATGAAACGACTCGGGGTGTGCTGTTGTAGGAAAATAATCAACAACAGACTGGTGTGATGAAGCAGAGATACTGTTAATTATTTACCAGTAACGGCACATCCTGAAGTGTTTATTCCTCTTTTACTACAACAGTTTGCTAATGATTACAATGTTCCATATATTAATCAAGATCACAACACACTTAAAAAATTTTTTTTTAATCCATTTACAGTTACTGTTGTGGAATGTCCATGAAACAAGTTCTCACTTACGTTATACAGTAGCAGCTATAAACAGTCGTTCCCTCACCAGCCTCTCTTTTCTTCTCTCTCTCAAATTATACGACAGAAAAAAGCAGCTTGCCATGTTACAGAGAAACGTGTTATAAAGCTCTGACACTGGAGACTCCTTCCATTATTTAATGATAAATATGGAAGTCCCTGTGAGTGAGCTGTTAATGTATAGAAACAACAACGTTAAGATAAACGCAGCTGCACTACTGTCAGCACGGCTGTTCTTAGAAAATTAATCAGCACCTTCTGACCAATGATAATCATGGATTCGACATTGCTGTGGTATTCGGGAGTTAAAGATCTGTACGGTGTGTTCCAGTGTGGAAGTTGCTGCGTGGTGGTGTCTCCCTCTGGCATCGTCTGTGCAGCCGGCAGTAAACAGTTTGTTCTGTGAGCTTGGAGATGTAATTAAATGAAGTCTTTAGTATCGCAGGACAGGAGACGCCTCAGTACGCTAAGCTTCTCTGACATGCCGGGAGTCAGTTTGTACCTCTCCGATGTCTGACTGACTGATTGAGTCATGCACTCATGCCCACACACACATACACACACACACACACACACACACACACACACACACATATTGATTAATCTGTTTACTAATTCGAAATACCACAGTGACTGATCACCCCGGACCATTAAAGACTCAGGCTGCTCATATAGCATCCAAAAAAAAGTCAATATTTTAGTGAATGTCTGACCAATCTCTGACCTTGCCTGCTTGCCCCTTGATGACCCTGATGTAATGACCATCTGTTTTCATTATCAAACTACCGCCAAGTGCCTCGCGTGGAACAGCACAGCCCACAGCACGCTGGGTCGAGCCCAAGACGCAGAGCTCTACACGGTGCACGCCAACGTACACATTAATGAATCCATTGGTGTGTTTGTTTGTGATGGTTTTTTTTCTTCTTCCTATTCGTATGCACAAGTGTCCCTAATTCCTAAAAATAAAAACACACAAACCCTCAGCCTTGAGAGACAGAAAACTGGCATTTTACTGTCAAATAATTGTGTTGTACCAAATTTGGGATTTGTGGAATGGAAACCAAACCAAAAACATAATCATCCTTAACAGTGGTAGTTGGCAGTGGGCAGTGGTAGCTCAGTGGTTAAGCTGTTGGGCTACTGATTGGAAGGTCCTGAGTTCAAACCCTCAACTGCTCTGATGTATAAATGACACAAATGTAAGTTGCCCTGGATAAGGATGTCTGCCAAATGCCGTAAATGCAACTGTTCTGAAGCAGAAATGTTCATTTAAAATCTGCCACTCTGCTAAATTTTCTATAACATTATTGCGCTCATTCAAAAAAAAACAAAAAACAACAACAACAAAAAATCATTGATGTGGTGAAGTTTTCTATAAGGAGATGTTTATTTAACATTTATAGAAGGAGTCTTCAGTGTCAGCGCTTTTGTAACAGTCAGAGGTGTAACGTCTGAACGTATCAAACTGATTTCTGAATCAGCCTGGATCTAGCAAAGAAGTTTCTCTGTGTCCTTGAGCCATGAATCCTTATCTAACCTCTTGTCCAGATACCATCGGAATGCGGACAGGTGACACGACCCCGATCTTCAGACACACACACACAAACACACACACACAAAGCACACACCCGTGCACACACACAATGTAAGAATCTCTTTTGAATGTAACATGTAATTATATGTAATTATTCAATGTCCAGATAGTGTGATGTTATCTTGTTTTGCATATATTGTTTGTTTATGTGACCTAACCATAATGATTTTAGGTAGTCTTAACTTAGGATATTATTTTAAATGTCTGTAACCATGTTTTACTTGTAATATTCTTTATAAGTCCATCGAATTTGGTATGTGGTTAATCATCTTGCGATACCCTGATTGATTATGCATATCATATTGCAATGGGATACATTATTTCATGCTTTTTCTTAATTTCACACGTAATACGGTTTAAACCGGCTCCTCCCTGGACATGCAAATTCGGGTCTGAGACCAGACAAAGAGAGTTCATCCCGCCAACAAATCCAACTTCCTGATTGGCCAATAGCCCAAAGAGGCGTGTGCATTGGTGTTGTCTTTAAAACAACACCACGCTTTGAAATTCTCTCTTCCAGCACACTTACTCTTCTTCACTTCAACTTCACTTCTACGCTCCTTCCGGTTTCTCTCCCCCGGGGTCACGTGCCCCGGGAAGAGGAAGCCAGGATCTCTCTCTCCCGGACAAAAGATGCAACCGCCTCACGGCCCACGCCTTTTCAAACGGCACGACGAACCAGCGAACTCGACACGACCTCACGCGAACTTTCGAACCGATTGTACCCCTGTTTACAGGAGATTTAAGTTCGTTGCTGGTTTTGAAAAAGGCTAATTAGTTGTGTTTTTGTCTGCCATTCCCTTTTATTTCATTACTTTCTCTCTATACCTTTTCTTTCCTTGTATATAGGTGTACATATGTATGTTTTGCTTAGAATTAGTCATGTGTATCCATAGTTACATCTAGTTATTAAAATCTATTATCCCACGCTTGATTTGTCTCTGTTTGGTCACGTGATGAATCAATTCTACGCTGCATAAGATCTTGGTTACCCGCTCTAATTTTTAATAACAAACTTCGTTGGTTAATCCTTCCTGGCCAGAAGGATAAACTCCCTCTTTAGAGTTCATAATTC
Source organism: Cranoglanis bouderius (assembly GCA_023630585.1). NCBI lineage: Eukaryota > Metazoa > Chordata > Actinopteri > Siluriformes > Cranoglanididae > Cranoglanis > Cranoglanis bouderius. Next base: position 2,313,163 of record CM042572.1, read on the forward strand.
TAAACTAGACTACAGCTAAACCAAAAGCTGATCTAGACCACATACATAGTCATAATTAATTATAATCTGTTGTAGTTAATTATCTATATGTATATGTGCACATACATGAATTCCCTTTCATGGCTGATGTATATTTATAACAGGTCACAACACGCGTTGATTAGATATATAGATATATTTCACACCATTCGAGCTAATTCCTTATATAAATTAGAGAATACATTTAAACGTGTTAAACATCTTTTAATTCGTTACACAAATTGTAACTGGTGGAGAATATTTTTAAACGTTGCAGATTCATCCGATTTACTACACATTCTGGTAGATAATGCGGGCACGCTTTAAAACTCGTCCCTTTTAAAAAGGTGCTTCGAATCCAAGCGTGCGCTTCTGTTTCGTTTTTCATGTTTAAAGTTGATCCATTACATTATTCTGGTGGAAAAGAATAATGCTAGTAATGATGATTCGTTACAGAGGTGAAACTGTAACTTTTCCATGCTTACGTTTTGCGGTTTCTCAGTCGCTGTTTCTTTTGTCTTAGTGAGAAAAAAAGAGAAGCTGATGAGCCTCTCCTATAACGTAAGTGAGAACTTGTTTTGCAGACATTCCACAACATTAAGTGTAACTATAAACGGATAAAGAGTATGATTGTGTGTTCTTTAATTTGCAAACTGCTGTGATATACCGTAAGAGGTAAAAACACATAAGGTCATCCTGTTGATGGACGTGATTAATTTGATTATTTTCCTATAACGTCACACCCCCGAGTGTTTTATCCCTTGTACCTTGCTAGCTTTTTACTTATGTCTCACCTCCGATCTCCCAAATGGATCGACATCATGTCTCAAACGATTTCAAGGCTTTGAGGCTTTAATGTTACATAGCTTTGTTTCTTGGATGAAGAAAAAAGACCAATTAAACTTAACATAATTGCTTTCTCATCATAAAAATAAGTGATAACGTACAGATATATTCGCTTGTTAAATCTGTAACACTGACTTTACGCTTCACTGTTTTTGAGGAGGAAAATATACATCACTCATCACAGTTAGCTTGCTAACGTTTTGCGAACAGCTGTATGGAATGGACATGGAGGCGTCCATGTTTTTATCTCATTTTGTTGCTTGAACTCACTCATGGAGGTTGAAAATAACGTAATTCCGAGCTCGAACTTCTCACTTCTGAAGTAATCGGAACGCATCGTTATAATGACAGAAAAACGGCTTAGCTAGTTAACTTGGACTAGCTATGGTCATTTAGCCAGCTAGCATATCTGTGTATTTACAGTATAATCAGGGAATTTGCTAGCTCTACTGACAACGATATGGAACAACCTCCAGGAAAATAATGATGGAATATTTCTATATTAACTGTATGTTGGAGCACAAACAATAAAACATGATGTGTCCTTACCGATACAAACACAACTGCTACATTTAATTGTTTTCCAAGCTTCCTGTTTTATTATATTATATTAGGCCATATATAGAACTGTGCAAAAATTTTAGGCACCCTATTTTTTTTTTTTTTTTTAGTACAAACTTTGTTATAGATTTTTTTATTTTATGACTTCTACATTATCAAGTCAGTACAAAAAACAGTTTAGATTCCCAAACATTAGTTTTCTAGCACAAAATTAAATGTTAAAGAAAGATGTGTGTATGTCATTAAAGAAAGCAGCATATTACGTAAGAGACACTTTTCAGACAGTAAACACAGTGAAGGCTGCTGGGTTTTGCTGCAAAAATAAGAAGCGAGTGCGAAAGTCAAAGTGTCCAGAAGAACTGTGTCTGGTTCTGCAAGATGCTCAATAAAACTTACCAGCTCATTTCCTTATAAAACTGCACACATTGTACTGGAGACTACTATTTTTATTTAAATTTGTATTTTTTTGTCACACCAAATATTGACTTTGCTTCATTTACTACTGTTTACTGCTCTTTATGGTATTTTTTTTAAAAATGTATAAACATTTAATTTCATTATTTTGAAGGCATCTTTGCTCTACAGCAATTCTTTGCATGTGCGTAAAACTTTTGCACAGTACTGTACACTCTATGTAAAAGGAACCTTAACATTTCTGTTCTTAATTCTTCTTCTGTTCCAAACCACGGTGCCTCTTGTAATGAGTAAATTGTTTTCGTTTCTGTTTCTGAGCCTTGTACGGCTTAACACTTACAGTAGATCGGCAGTTAAGACCATCTTTAGCAGCCTGTGTTTATCTCGCACATACTTCTGACTTCACTTTTCCTTTCTCCTTTACATCACCACCCCCCACAACTGCCACCTTTTCAAATGATTCAGTGATTCACTGACCCTCCGCCTCCTCATTCATCACCCTCGCTCTCGCCTCTGTCTGATTCGCTGTCTGTCTCTATTTCATATTGACATGCTGCCGTTTTCCCGACCCCCCCGTGTTTATCATCTTCAACTGCCTACTGGACAGGACACTTTCTCGATCCCCCCCCCCCCCCCCCCCCCACACACACACACACACACACACACACACACACACACACACACACACACACACACACACACACACTGACATCCAGAGCTGTCTCATTAACTGTTCCATCTGCTTTATGAACAAATGCAGTATACAGTGGACTTTACTTGCCAAAAACACATTTAGTGTGGACTGGAAGAAGCCTGAATGGAGGGGGAGGAGCTTGTAGTGGATAAACAAAGACAGAATTTGTGTAGAAAGAAGGTAGACAGTATGTACCATAGTACACATAGAAGAATTCGAATACTTAAGGACTCTTCTGCCTCTTCTGCCACACTCGTTTATCAAGCTGGATACGAATGGATTTATGCATGAATCTTTTGTATGAGCGTTCACACAACAAATTTTGTATTAATAAAAAATCCTGTACATCGAGAATTTTTTTTTTCCGTATCTCACTCCAGCTCCTGAGTGTGTATACATTAATGCCTGAAAATACGACTTCAACTTGTATAATTTGCATGGACAACTGCTTTTTACGTCTGGAATATACTGTGGAGGTTAAATTGCTAATTTTTATTACGTTTACGGCGTTTAGCAGATGCCCTTATCCAGAGCGACTTAAGCTATAGAATAGCTTTGGAGTCTCGATTTAAAAAACCCAAAACAAACAAACAAAAAAACAAAAAACAAACACATCCTCATGCTAGTTCACTAGGTCCATCAAGAGCAAGAACAAGAGCACCATCCAGATCATTTAGTGAAAACCAGTCATTTTATATTTTTCGCATTAACTAAAGAGAATAAAAACGAAAGAAAGGAAGAAAGCCAACACATACCTATAAATTAAGACAAATAAAACTAATTATTCAATTATTATTATTATTATTATTATTATTATTATTATTATTATTATTATTATTATTATATATTATTAAACATTTTTATTGGCATAGTAGTGAGTCAAAATAATTTCCATCTCTGCTTTACCTTGATTGTTCATTTCGGCTAACAGCTTCACATGACCTTTTGTGGAGTTTTGTGGGCGTCACTACATGCAAATTATTTGTGCTGTGTATACGCCTGGAAATTTACGTTGTTTGGAGTTCAACATACACACACAAGTACGAAGAAAATCAGTGTTCCTGAGACTTTTGTAAATCCGGTGGATTTTTAGCTTGGTTTGGTTTACGCAAACATTTAACCACACTTTACTAAAAGATTGATAAATGAGGCCCAGTGTTTCCCTGTCAGAAAGGGTTCTGATACAACCCATATATGGAAGCTAAGCATCCTTAATCATCCAGTGAACCCTTAAAGATCCCTTAAAGAACCTTCTTCTTCTTCTTCCTTACTTATACACCACCTTTGCCTAACCCAAGCTTGATTTACACTAATTCAAAGAAACACGCACACACACACACACACACACACACACACACACACACACACACACACACACACACACACACACACACACACACACACACACACACACACCACAGGTAGGTGAGATGCTGAACAGGAAAGTTTTCAGGTTTTGAAAGATGAAATGCCGGAGCAGGTGTTCAATATTTCTGAGTGGGAAAGAAAATGTGATTTGTAACAGATGAAACAAATATAAAACCAAAATTTCCAGCAACTTGATGCCAACTATGTGAAAATAAATAAATTAATTAATTAAAACCCCATAAATCATCAAACCTGATGTGTGTGTGATTCTGTGTTCAATCTAAGATGATTAATCCTGTGATTAAGCTGTGAATGTCAGAGGTAGAGACTGGAGATCAGTGTATCATCTGTGTGATCAGTGTTTGTGTCTGTGGTGTGTGTGTGTGTGTCAGAGCTTTTATCCAAACACACACACACACACACACACACACACACACACACACACACACACACACACACACAGGGAGAACCCTTCACTACCAGTGATTCTAGAAAAGTTGAGTTCTGTATCACTCTCCATCTCTCTCTCTCATTCTGTCTCACTCTCTCTTTTTCTGTCTCCTTCTCTCTCTACAGTGGGTATAGAAAAGAATCAGCCCCCTTTAAAATGATCACATTTTGATGCTTTTCAGCCTGAAATGAAGACAGACACAGTTTTTGTTTTATCCAGCTGTATTTACTGAGTGCAACTTATAACATCCAAGTGAAAGATAGAACACCAACAGAAAAATTAAAAAACAATCACTGAGTTGGAAAAAGGATCACCCCCCATTTTGTTGAACCACCTTTTGCTTTAATTACAGCCTTTAGTCTGTTGGGATATGTCTCTACTAACTTTGCACATCTAGACTTTGCAATATTTGCCCACTCTTCTTTGCAGAACTGCTCAAGTTCAGTTAAATTTGATGGTGACCGTTTGTGGACTGCAGTCTTCAAGTCATTCCACAGATTTTCAATGGGGTTTAAGTCTGGGCTCTGACTAGGCCATGCAAGGACATTCACCTTTTTCTCCTTCAACCACTGTGTGGTCAGTTTTGCTGTGTGCTTTGGGTCACTGTCATGTTGGAAGGTAAACCTTCTTCCCATTGACAACCTTCTGGCAGAAGGCAGCAGATTTTCCTCAAGAATTTGACTGTATTTTGCTCCATCCATTTTCCTTCTATCCTGAAAAGTGCTCCAGTCCCTGCTGTAGAGAAACACCCCCATAACAGGATATTACCACCTCCATGCTTTACTGTAGGAATGGTGTTATTTGGATGGTGAGCTGTGTTGGATTTCCGCCAGACATATCGTTTGGTGTTGAGGCCAAATAATTCAATTTTAGTCTCATCTGACTATAACACCTTTTTCCATGTGGCCTCAGAATCTTCAAGGTGCGTTTTGGCAAAGCTCAGTCGTGGGTGGCTTTTTCCTTGCAACCCTCCCATACAAGCCACATTTGTGGAGAATTTGTGATATCGTTGTCACATGCACACAATGACCACTCTTTGTCATAAATTCCTGCAACTGCTTCAGAGTTGCTGTAGGCCTCTTGGTAGCCTCTCTGACCAGTTTCCTCCTGGCTCTTTCATCCAGTTTGGAGTGACGTCCTGATCCAGGGAGGGTCTGTGTTGTACCAAATACAACTTCTTAATAATAGACTTCACTGTGCTTCTAGGTATTGATAAAGCCTTTGAAATTTTTATGTATCCCTCTTCTGATTTGTGCCTGTCCACAACTTTATCCCGGCGATCTTTTGACAGTGCCTTGCCACCCATAGTTGATTATTTGCTTCAGTTGCACTACAAAATGCTCCAGGAAAGCTCTTTTCATGCTGAGCTAATCAAAATGACCACAGCTGATCACAGTTGAAAGTCAAATGGCTTTGTGTGCCATTGAGAAGGTGATTAGCTACAGCTTATTGAGTTTACAAGTCATTTTTAGGAGGGGGGTGATCCTTTTTCCAACTCTGTTGGAACATGTTGGTGTTATATCTGTGACATGATGTTATAAGTTGCACTGAGTAAATACAGCTGGATAAAACAAAAACTGTGTCCGTCTTCATTTCAGGCTGAAAAGCAACAAAATGTGATTATTTTAAAGGGGGCTGATTCTTTTCTATACCCACTGTATCTGTCTGCCTGTCTGTCTCTCCCCTGTCTGATACACACACACACACACACACACACACACACACACACACACACACACACACACACACACACACAAACTTCCCTCACCTTCCATCTCATGGTTCTTTCTCTTTCTGAATTTTCTATATTTAACATCTTCTGTCTACCACACACACACACACACACACACACACACACACACACACACACACACACACACACAAACACATCATGTTTGTTCTCTGGGAAAAAAAAAGGATTGTTTATTTCCAGGAGGAATACAGCGCTATTGTTGATGAAACCTTGGACGTCTCTTTTGTTATTGTGTTGTGTTTTAATAAAAGCGATGTCTAAAGAACTGCTCATATGGGACACTGGAAGTCAATCACACAAGGTATGGGTATGGAAGGAAAAATTGATGAGTGTGTGTGTGTGTGTGTGTGTGTGTGTGTGTGTGTGTGTGTGTGTGTGTGTGTGTGTGTGTGTGTGTGAGTGAATCTCTCTCCTACACTGCAAAAACAGCTCTACTAGAAACGAGCCAAATATTCTTAAATATAATCAAATTGTCTTGTATCAAGCAAAAAAAATCTGCCAACGGGGTAAGCCAGTTTTGCTTGGCTAGAATTCTTAAAACTAGCGTAAAATTCTAGCCACTGAAAGACCGCAAGGGGCCTTAAAACTGCCAAGATTTAAGCAAGTTGTGTTTATTACAAGCAATGAAAACTCAGTTATTTAAGATAATAATAATGATTATTTTTGGTCTCTTGATTGAGCTGACTTTAAGAATTTATCCCTTAATTTAAGATTAATAAAAAAAGAAGAGAAACGCTTACAAGAAGACACAATTTCTGCAAACAGCATAATAAATAAGTGACTTATTAAGGCACCAGAAGTAATGTTATATTTAGCATTTTTATTGAAACGGGGAAAAATTCTGCAACGTGGTGCCCGGGATTGTAGAAGGCAGCAGATGCATGTGCAGCTTTTTTACTGAATAAAGTGCAAAACAAACAACTAAAACTTTGAAAACAAGAACCAGAAAAACTAGAACTTGCTGTATATAGGGGTGCTTATTAGGGGCACCAAAGGTGTGCGACCAGTGGGACATGTGACATGGTCATGTGATGCGCTGGGGCTGATGGGCAATGTAGTTCAGTGTGGATTTCAGCAGAACCATGACACATAACTGCTGCATTGAAAAACTGAGGTTGTGCAAGTGGTCTTAATCTTAAAATAAGGAAAACCATCTTGTTCCTCTGCTGGAATATTATGTAAATCATTGCTGTAGCTTGTTAGTGGTTAAACCTAGCTCAATTGTAGCTGGAATATTATTAAGACAAAGTTAGATATATTTTCTTAAAACATGCTTGACGAGATTATTTTTCTTTTTTACACAAGGCTTTTTTACTTTCTTGAAATTCCTGTTTGCAGTGTAACTGATCAAAGCAACAAACCCACAATAAAACACTTTCTCGTCTCTTTTTTTCTCTCGCTTATCATTTTCCTGTCATGTAGAGAGAGAGAGAGAGAAAGAGAGAGAGAGAGAGAGAGAGAGAGAGAGAGAGAGAGAGAGAGAGAGAAGCCACCTCACGTTCTCCATTAGCGGCTGATGTCAGAATGCCCGCAGTGCATTTGCACAATACATGTTGTGTAATTATGACTGGAAAATCCCCACATTTGTCTCACAGAAGAAAGAGAAAAGCACAGAGAGACACAAAAGGACATCAGCGAAATGAAAGTCTGACAAAATGCCACTGGCCGTGCGTTGGTGTTTTGCATCAACTATCGTATTTTGGGGGAAAGGCCATTTCTCGGCTCACTAGAGAGCAGGAAAGTGAGAGACTGAGTGAGAAGACGTGTTTATAAAAGTTTGTATGAAAGAACACAGCAGATTAGTACATAAAACTGAATGTTAAGTGGGTTTGTATATAAGAGGTTCATTACTTAATGCTTGGGGCGTAAACAAGGAATTAAGTGTCAAACACTCTTAGTTAGCATTTCATTACAGTTTTTCATTACAACAATTACAGTTTTGAAACGTAGATAAAAACTGCACTGAAAAAAAAAAAAAAAAGGGCTCGACATTAACGCTAGTCCGCTTGTCCGGGACAAGTGAATTTTTTGGACGGGCAAGTGAAAGAGACTTTTACTTGCCCGACCGGACAAGGAGCCCGAAAATGTCAAATACAAAATAATAATAATAAACTGGCTTTAGTTGTGATATAGCCTTTGTGATACAGTCAGGTCACGTTCTTCTGCTGCTGAAAGTAATCTAGAGCGCATACAGCGGAAACCAGGAAAATGCCGTAAATGTAAATGTAAGTGCAGGTTTAAACCAACAGTTGCTTAGAAACAAGCTTGACCAATCAGAATTCGAAGGACCATGGATTCTAGCACAGGTTATGAAAATAAAACTGAGAGGAAATTTATCTCTACCTGGAGAGATGAATTTGAGAGGTCATGCTCACAGCTCCGTACACTTGCTGTAATGTTACCGTAAACACTGTAGCTACATCGCTACCCAGTGTAGGTTTACTTTTCTGCCGCAGAGAATCGAGTTTATTGGTTATGTACTATTCAGTTGTCTTCCGTAATTTTAGACAGCATAGAAACAGAAACGTTAGTATGTTCCTTGAGCATGTAACTCTTAGTGGATTTAAAGCAACTTTTTATACAAATAGAAAAGAAGCTAATATTTTTATATTGTCATTTATGGAAAGTGAGACGTATTCCTCTATTACCGCTCATGTTTATTAGTTGAGGGGACAAGTGCCTTCAGGCATGATGCACTTCTGAACCATGACAAAAGCAAATGCCACCAGCACATGAACATGAAGGCAAACATGCATTCAAAACTTAAGTTTACGTGTTTGCTTCTTTCCAGGACCGCTATGACATCACTGTTTGGTGTGGTGCTGTTTAAGTAAGGTGTTATGAGCTGATAGAACAGTGATGTTGAGTGAAGAATGTACTGAAATCATTCTCATGGCTGGATCAGGAAGCTGTCTCAAGGTTGCGATGGATTTTAACAGGAAACATGGCAGGCACATCACACACACAAGACTGTTGCCAAAATTATTAACAAATTCAAAAAGTCTGGAAGTGTTGCGGACCGAGGAAGTGGACGTCCACTGACAAGGGCACAACCGATGCCGTGCTGGTGTACATAGTTCCCTATGTATGGAGACTTTTGGGACATCCTGTGTAGTATTTCCTTATTAAGATTAGAAGAGTAGAATAAGTAAGGAATGACACACTCCAGACTGTGAGCTTGAACGAAAAACAATACACGCCGGGGTGGTGTGATGCGGCGCAACACAAAGCGGAGTGCCGCTACCAGTTGTTGCTAGTGTGACTTCATCAAAACTCCAAGTGAGGGAAAATCTTTTGGGTGTTCATCATCCCGGTACAGTTCCAGAGACGTGTCGGATCGATGCCGGCTGTTCATAATTCATTATGTAAAGACAAAGACAGTATCACTACTATGTCAGCAGAAGTGAGTTGTTCGACTTGAATAAACTTGAACCCAGCCATTAAGCTCATCTTATTTTATATCTGGGAATCCTGCACCAATGAAGTCTACTGTAATGAGTCTCTTTCATTTGTGTGTGTGTGTGTGTGTGTCAGTGTTAATATTCCTGCTCCCATGTGTGTGGGGGCGGCGTTACGTTAGCTTCATGTCCCTGCAGTCATAACTGCAAGTTAGAGCTCACACTGGTTACGACCCCTGAAAAACAGCCGTGAGTAACGGTGGCTTCATTAAGGCTAGGAAAAGCTCTCGCTGCATTAAACAGCCACTGCAAATCACACATTGAAATCAGTGCCATTATGTAAAGTAACACCAGGGGCGAAACACTGTGTGTGTGTGTGTGTGTGTGTGTGTGTGTGTGTGTGTGTGTGTGTGTGTGTGTGTGTGTGTGTGTGTGTGTGTGTGTGAGAATGTACCCATGTACATGTGTGCATGTGTGTGTTTGTCTGTCACTCATTACCATTTTCATTTCACCAGCAAATGTCTTTATCTTACACAACCCAGATGGCACGGTCTTATATTTAAATAGACTCTTAGACATAATCAGGGATTAAATTAATTTTAAAAAAATGTGCTGGATGTAATAGATGTAATCAAAACACTCTTATTTGCGCATAAGAAGTGGCATTCCTTGTCGACGTTACCATAACGACGAGAAGTTTTAAATGATACCAGTCTCATAAGGAAAGGAAAAGGAAAAAAAAAAAGGGAAAACAATTCTTACACCACATCATCACCATTCTGCTTCAAACAATTTAACATCGGAATTATTTTTGATCTTTTGAATTTTGTATCTTTGTTTGCTGCTTTTTTTTTTTTGCACCAGCCATGATGGTGAACATGCGTACATGCAAACTGCGTGCAAAGTAATCATGTTTAAAAGTTTCTTGCAGATCTGGCAAGCTGTAGTCTTGCTGGCTGGCTGCAGTTTTTTCCCTAATAAATCCAAAGGGGATACAAACTTTCAAGCACTCTAATCACATTTTAAACAGAGTTCATGACTAGGTTCATGGCAACCTAGTCTCAGCCACAAACGCTTCAGAAGTCACGTGACTATGATAAACCACATTGTTTTCATGCTAATGCTCAACATACTACAGAAAAAAACAACACTCAGGATTGGTTGTTTGCATTGCCAGTCAGTAGCAACGCGCACACACACACACACACACACACACACACACACACACACACACACTGTCCTGTGACTCATGGCTCAAACTCCAGACAGCTAACCTCATGCAAAACACTTCTTAGAGCCAAAACGAGTGCTGTAGAAGTATGGGTAATTATTTTTTATTTATATATAGTCCAGGGGGCGGAGTTAGATCTGATCCAATTTCTCCTATAAGACTGCCCCTAACCCCTAATCCCTAACCCCTAACCCACACAACAACAACACATTTAACACACCTATCCAACCTGAAACGCAATGAACTGGACTTTTGGCTCCGCCAAGGTAGGAGGAGCTGCTTCAGGTCCGACTCCACCCCACAGAAATTCCCAGATATATGACATATTCCCGTCTGAAGTATTTGACTCTATAAAGCTTCACTTTTTTCCTACATGATTACTGCATGTTTGATATTTATCCGACTCTACATACATGTACACATAAAATAAAGCCTTCCCCTCAGTCTTTACTCTCTCTATCGGCCGCATTAATGTTATAATATTTCATGATAAGCATATAATTAACATTTGAAGTGCAAAAAAAATCATTTCCATTATCATTCATTATTGCCACAGATCAAGTAAAAACTTTTTAATCTTTGTGTTGAGGCCTCTCTTTCGCTGATAGAATGATATCCAGCACATTAACACCTACATTAATGGCACTTGTGAGAAAAAAAAAAAAAGCGAGAGAGAGAGAGAGAGAGAGAGAGAGAGAGAGAGAGAGAGAGAGCGAGAGAGAGAGAGAGAGAGAGAGAGAGAGAGAGAGAGAGAGAGAGAGAGAGAGAGAGAGCATTGCGCTTAATAAGCCTGGCCACATTTCACATTAGAAGTGACCATTAATATTCCATTATCTGTCTGGACATCCTACAAAAAAGCACAGAAATTGCCCAGCTGTAAAAAGAAAGCGCTTTCTCGCCCCTTCAGGTGAGGTGTTAATATGCTGCGTAGTTAAAAAACAAAACAAAACAATAACAATAGAAACGAATACACACACGTACCTGGTTTTAGGGGATGTTGTTAGCCACTCTTCATGCTTTTCAAATGATATCAAGTAAGCAGCGATTTCCTGGAAAAGAAAAAAAAAATTTTTTTTTACCTGGTGATTACCAAAATACACACAAAACAGCACTGATATATCAGTCTAAAGAAAATGCATCCAAGCATCCAAGTGTTATTCATTCATTCATTCTTCTATTTTTGACTCTTTATTGCCTGCAGATATTGATTGATGGTGCTGAAATGATCGTGACTGCTGCACACCATTCCACTTGTAAGTCAAGCCCTGTCAGCGAGTTAAAGGAGCACCCAGAAGAGCCTCCCGTCCATGTCAGAGCGAACATCAAAGGGCGCCGGATGTTTCCACATGACCTGATGATGACCAAAAAAAAAGGTGTGCAGATAGCTACAGGATGTCATTCACATGCACACGCTCGTCCCTCGAACTCCGCGATCGCTGTAGAGACTCGGAGCTCATTTTATGCGTTGATGGTCTCAATTCGCACGAGCCGTGAGCGGAATCCGTGTCCGGACGCCTGGCCTACAGAGTCGAGGCGTGTCATGGAAAGGTTAACAGCTTCATCGCGGAATGTTACAGGTGCCTTATGAGGGCTTATGCAAAGGAGAGACATGTTGAGGAGAGGGAGAGACGGGAACAAGAGCAGTGGAGAGAAGCGAGACCGGCTTTCTTCGCTTTCTCACAGCACCATGATCCATCCTCGTGGCTCTTCTCCAGGGGAAAGGAATATGTAAGGAATAAAACACTATGGAGCATGCTGTTATAGGAAAATAATCAACAGCAGACATGATGTTAATGTTGCCACAAGTTGGTTATTTTCCTCTGACAGCATGCTCTGCAATGTTTTATTCCTTGCCAAAGTGGTTTAATCCTCTTATAGTACAGCCGTGGCCAAAAGTTTTGAGAATGACACAAATATTAATTTTCACAAAGTCGACTGCTTCAGTGTTTTTAGATCTTTTTGTCAGATGTTACTAACTGTTACTGAAGTATAATCACAAGCATTTCATAAGTGTCAATGGCTTTTATTGACAATTACATGAAGTTTATGCAAAGAGTCAATATTTGCAGTGTTGACCCTTCTTTTTCAAGACCTCTGCAGTTCGCCCTGGCATGCTGTCAATCAACTTCTGGGCCACATCCTGACTGATGGCAGCCCATTCTTGCATAATCAATGCTTGGAGTTTGTCAGAGTTTGTGTGTTTTTGTTTGTCCACCCGCCTCTTGAGGATTATCCACAAATTCTCAATGGGATTAAGGTCTGGGGAGTTTCCTGGCCATGGACCCAAAATGTCGATGTTTTGTTCCCCGAGCCACTTCGTTATCACTTTTGTCTTGTGGCAAGATGCCCCATCATGCTGGAAAAGGCATTGTTCATCACCAAACTGTTCTTGGATGGTTGGGAGAAGTTGCTCTCTGAGGATGTTTTTGTACCATTCTTTATTCATGGCTGTGTTCTTAGGCAAAATTGTGAGTGAGCCCACTCCCTTGGCTGAGAAGCAACCCCACACATGAGTGGTCTCAGGATGCTTTACTGTTGGCATGACACAGGACTGATGGTAGCGCTCACCTTTTCTTCTCCGGACAAGCTTTTTTCCAGATGTCCCAAACAATCGGAAAGGGGATTAATCAGAGATAATGACATTACCCCAGTCCTCAGCAGTCCAATCCCTGTACTTTTTGCAGAATAGCAGTCTGTCCCTGATGTTTTTCCTGGAGAGAAGTGGCTTCTTTGCTGCCCTTCTTGACACCAGGCCATCCTCCAAAAGACTTCGCCTTACTGTGCGTGCAGACGTACTCACACCTGCCTGCTGCCATTCCTGAGCAAGCTCTGCACTGGTGGTGCCCCGCAGATGAATCAACTTTAGGACACGGTCCTGGCGCTTGCTGGACTTTCTTGGGCGCCCTGAAGCCTTCTTCACAACAGTTGAACCTCTCTCCTTGAAGGTCTTGATGATCTGATAAATGGTTGATTTAGGTACAATCTTACTAGCAGCAATATCCTTGCCTGTGAATCCCTTTTTGTGCAAAGCAATGACGGCTGCACGTGTTTCCTTGCAGGTAACCATAGTTAACAGAGGAAGAACAATAATTTCAAGCACCACCCTCCTTTTAAAGCTTCCAGTCTGTTATTCTAACTCAATCAGCATGACAGAGTGATCTCCAGCCTTGACCTTGTTAATACGCTCACCTGTGTTAACGAGAGAATCACTGACATGATGTCAGCTGGTCCTTTTGTGGAAGGGCTGAAATGCAGTGGACATGTTTTTTTGGGATTAAGTTCATTTTCATGGCAAAAAGGGACTTTGAAATTAACAGCCATGTTCCAACGGCTACAAATTTTTTATTTATTAAAGAATGATGTCACACTTTTTGTGGAACGTTCTGTTCTCACTCATGTTATAGCAGCTATAAATCATCGTTCCTTCACCAGCCTCTCCCTTCTCTCTCTCGAAGTTAATAAGACAAAAATAAGTGGCTTGTCATGTTACCGAGAAACCGCAAGATGTTGGAATGACGTTACCTCTGACTGCTACAAAGCGCTGACGCTGGAGACTCCTTCCATGAACATTACACAAGCGTCTCGAAACCAAGTCCACGATTACACAGGTTTTGAACGAGCTGTTACTATAGAAACAATAACGCATTTAAAAATGAACGTATTAACATGAACCTGTGATTTGCAGCTACACTACTGTCAGAGCTGCCGCTATAGAAGATTAATCAGCACCTTCTGACCTTCTGTTTCACAGGGTTTGATGAGGAATCCTGAAGTTTTATCCGCTATAAAAGGCAACACAGAAAGTCTGAGGCTACGACATCGCTGCCAACTCGGCTCCATTGTTTCGGCTATTTTTTTTTTTTAGCATCACTGTTTTTTTTCTTTCATCTCTCTGCACAGTCCTTTGTCTTCCTGTTTACTGCTCGGCTAAGTTTTCATTAGTGCTGTCTCACTGCTTGTCAAGTCAAGCCCCTAAAGTCCCCTGGCACGTACTCGGGTGGGGTGAAAGACAAACGATGACCTGTTATAATTTGGCAAACAGAAATAAAACAAAACCAAAACAAAACAAAAACAAAAGGGGGCTCTGGGCTTTTTGTTAAACTTGGTTTATTTAGAAAGCAATTCTCAGTGGCTTGTTAGTTCTGACTATTCTTTTTTCCACTCTTTCGTTGTCTCTTCCTCACCACACTCCCTGTCACTTTCTTCTCAACCTCTTTTCCTCCTCCTCATCTTTAGTATTCCTATTATATTACTCTTCTGCGCTTCACATCGTATGACAAAGTAGTTTTGTGCTGAAGATGAAGAAGAAGGTCTGTGGGCTTCAGCGTTCTGCCGAACCCCTCTCCTCCTCCTCTCCTCCTCTTCCTGATTTCCTCTCTACCTGTTCAGCTTCTGGTGAGCCTGCTCCAGGCAATCACTTCTCTCACCTCGAGTTAACCTGAAGAGCGACACTCTCTGAGACTTTCTGTACTCACGATACATCCAATGAGAAAAACTCCTCAAAGTGTTTTTCTTTTTTTTTTTTTTCAAACTACAGTCGGGGAAACAAAGCGTCGCACGCCTGGAGCGAGAATTCCAGACAAATGCTTTTCTCTCCAATCTGGAAAATCTCACAGCTCTTTCTCTTTCCGTCTCCTTCAGCTTGCAACTTTGGAGCTCTTTGAGTGTGTCTTGACAATTTCACAGCAGACGACCTCGTAAGGCTTATCGCTGTGTTCAAAAAAAGCCAAACCTACCGTAAGACTGTGACTATGATAGTGTGACTTCAATTATCTGAAGTTTAAGCGTGAAAACTTGATGCTGTTCAAACATATGTTTTGGTCTAGGCCAATCAGGAGGTGGTACTACAGTTGGGCATACCATCATATTTAATTACAACAGTAAATAACTGAAAGCTTCAGGGTCCCTTTGAAAAGCTTTTTTGCTGAAGTGATCAAGGAGCTTTTCCACTGGAGCTGACACTGCTTCGTACTTCACGCGGTGACAAAATGAGTCATGGCAACAGTGATATCATGGATAAAAGGCTGCACTAGGGGTGGGCGATATGGCCAAAACATCATATCACGATATACACAAGGACATTTCTACGATACACAATATGTAGCACGATATATATTATTTAGCTGACAAAATGTCGGCAAAACGTTAGTGTATTAAACATTAAAAACATTGAAAATGAGGAACTTTTAAGCTGAGTTTGATGTCACTTTTATTTAATATCTAAAAAAACCCTGAAATGTTACATGTAAAATGGGAAAAATAAGTTGTAAGGATTAACTGAAGAAACATGACATCTAATCAACTGCTTCTATTCCGTTCCATTTAGTTGTAATTGTTAAAAGGTTATTTAAAGACATCATGATACGAACGATAACTCAGAAAAGTGTATCGTGACGTTTCATCACAATATTGATATTATACTGTCGTATCTCCCAGCCCTAGGGTGCAGAATGGCATCTTATGGAGACTTGTTTGTAGCATTGGATCAAACATTATGCCAAAAACTGCATCAGGTGAAGAATAAAACAATCCGTGCCATGCTGTTATAGAAAAATAATCAACGATGGCATGGTGTGATGAAGTGGGGTTACTGTTACCACCTGGAAGCTATTTTCCTGTAACAGCACACCCCCAAGTGCTTTATTCCTCTTATACCACAGCAAATACAATTTTTTAAATCTAGTGAACAACGACACGTCATCCTTTTTTCCCCAACTTACAGTTACGTTTGGTTCCTGTTCCTACTTCCGTTATAGCAGCTATAAACTTTCCCTCAACAGCCTCGGTTGTTTTTTTCCCCCCTCGTTTGAAGGTAATAAGACAAAAAACGCAGCTTGTCACGTTACAGAGAAACCGCAAAGTCCTGAAAATCTCAGAAGTTTGCAGCTTTACCTCTGAACGTTACAAAGTGCTCACACTGGAGACTCCTTCTATAAATGTTAAATAAACATTTCCTCACAGAAAACCTCAACACATCACCATACGATATACAGTCTGCTTATATGTGTAAATTGTTGCTATCGAAACGATAATGCATTAATATAAACCTGCTTTGTTACAGAAAATCAGTCAACATCTTCTGATCAAGAATTCAACAGTGCTGTGATCTAATCAGATTCATCAAAAATGAGACTTTAAAGCAGAGATCATTCCAAGAAAGAAACATTTTTTTTCCCTCCCCAATATGTCCAAAGAGTAAAGCAGATGTCATTTTTATTACTTAAAGTATCCATCCTATCGCCACCTTCTCCTACAGCTCCCTCACGTTCCGTAAAAGAAATAAAAAGTAGAATTATAAGCTGGGAAAGTAAGAAATCAATTTTAGTCTCCCTTTTTTTGTCCCAAGTGAACCCGACTATAATTGTTTAAACCTAGAGTAAGTGTGAAATGAATCATGCTCGGTTTTGCTCCCTAAACCCCAACCGCATCACTTTTAATCGGACCGATCCGAGAGATCCAGCGGACTGATCTGGCACTCGGGGAAACTGAGAGAGGATGGGAGGCACTGACAATTTCGAACAAATTTCTTACAAATGCCTAATCCTTATTTCATTCTGTTCATATCAAACAGAAGTACATTTAACGTGTGAATAGGGTCCCGTGTTTGTTTTAATGACGTTTGGTTCTGTTGTTCGTCCTGATCGAAACGAGGAGTCTGTGAGAACTTCACGGTAGCCAGGTACGTCTGCAAAGGACGAATGGAGTAACGTTAGCCAACCTGCCGTCATCTAAATAATCATGATCAAATCCGCCCGCCTGGTTCTTTTATATTCTCTCTCCGCCCACTCAGTCAAGGAGAAATCAAAGAACTTCAGGAAGTAAACTGACACTCCACTTTAAAAAGTGGGAGAGGAAATTGAGTCATTAATCATAACGCTCACACCCCCGGTTTCAGTCCCAGTTCTGTTCTCTCACACACACACACACACACACACACACACACACACACACACACACACACACACACACACACACAATCTCTAAAATGGGGTGGCCAGAGCTTGTTACGCAGAACGCAGGAGATAAATACTCCCCATAATGCCCTGAGTGTAGAGACGCCACTCCACTGTTTGTGTCCAGTTGATTGTTTGGCGTCTGTTGAGGGCTTTCAAGAGAACGTATGAGACTGAGATATAAAAGGTCATCGTAGTATCCTAACGTTGATGTTCAGTCACACTGTCATCGGGATTAACATACTTAATCAGGGAGCCCTTAAACAAGCAGAACTCGACAGCGGGGAAAGCCTACGCCACCGGCAAGTCTTGTCCTTATTATTACTAATTTGTTTTCCCTTAAAATATACATCAAACATGAAAGAAGCTGTTGAAGAAAAACTATTTCAGACATTTGACCTTGCCCTGACCTTGATCCTGTTTGGATCGATTCCAAAATTTAATCAGTTCGTCTGCTGGTTACAGTCATAATTCCATACAAATCCTACAAACAGTCAAGCACTCGTTCTTGAGATATACAGTACTGTGCAAAAGTCTTAGGCAACAATGTCTTAGGAAATGCTGTAGAGCACAGATGCCTTCAGAATAATGAAATTAAATGTTTCTACATTAAAAAAAAAAAATACCGTAAAGAGCAGTAAACAGTAGTAAATGAAACAAAGTCATTATTTGGTGTGACAAAAAAATAAAAATGAAAATAAAAATAGTAGTCTCAGGTACAATGTGTGCAGTTTTATAAGGAAATGAGCTGGTAAGTTTTATTGAGCATCTTGCAGAACCAGACACGGTTCTTCTGGACACTTTGACTTTCGCACTCGCTTCTTATTTTTGCAGCAAAACCCAGCAGCCTTCACTGTGTTTTTTTGTCTGAAAAGTGTCTCTTACGTAATATGCTGCTTTCTTTAATGACATACAAACATTTTTCTGTAACATTTCATTTTGTGCTAAAAAACTAATGTTTGGGAATCTAAAATGTTTTTTTTTGTACTGACCTGATAATGTAGAAGTCATAGAATAAAAAAATCTACGTTTGTATTGAAAAAAAAAATAGGGTGCCTAAAACTTTTGCACAGTTCTGTAGCTCTAATGAGAATCCCGGACAAACGCTCGGGCAGACGGATGCGCAGATGGATGGACGGACAACCCGAAAACAAAATGCCTACACCACCACCAGAGGCATAAAAAAATATACCAACGGATCCTCTCGGAACAATTTTATTCTCTGAACATACAGTCCAAGTATTAAAATATTCAGAACTTTCCGCTTACAGGACATGTTTTTATTAAAATTATAATCTAAAGTTATTTTGTTGACATTATTTATAGCCTGATTGTTTTGGAGTTACTGAGGTTTGGATTAAAACTTGTTCGATTCAAAAGACCAGGCTAATAAATATATAATATCAATAATCAATAATTAATATAACAGCTCTGATTAGTGAATCGGATTTCCTCGGATATTAGAGGCAACATTTTTTTCCTTTCTGCTGGAAAGGAAATCTGGTTTTGAGTTGCATGTAATGCACAGCCATAGCGCATGACATCGCTTATTTTGGGTTATTAATATTAAAGAGAGGATAGTTTAGTTTGAAGGAATGAATTATGAACGAGGGATGAGGCTGGTGGCTCGTCCAGCCTGGGCGCTGCCTGCTTTAAATGCATGCATTGACTCGGTTTGTCTGGCAAACACCTGCTACTTCTCTGACATCGATGGCAGTAGTTCGGATTCTCAGGGCCAAATCTGCCGGGTACAGGGCTGGGTGATCTATCATGCAGGAATCGATCGGCAATCGATGGAGGATCCTGAAGGAGATCGGAATTTTCGGCGTACTACTGGACTCTCGCCACCGTGTCTTGGCCCCCGCCTCCTCTGAGCACCTTGATAGTTGGCGTTAAAGAGCTAGGCTTGAATCTGTTGTGTTTTGCTTACTTTTTCTTTTATTCTCTTCTCTCTTAGCCTTCCCGTTTCTCACGTACCATGGTGCTGTCCTTCTGCTTGTTTATTTGTCTGGCAATGATAAGGAGAAAGTGAAATTGTAGAGGAAAGGCAAAAAAGTGAGGCTGAGGAAGAAGTTGACACTTAGCAAGACTGTTGTTCTGTTGTTCCAGTGCCAAGCCTAGTGCCACTGCGGATAAAAATAAAATGAAACAAACTATTCCATGGCATCCTCTCGGTTAGCGGTTAGCCGAGTGAGCAGAGGGGGAAGGAAGACGGGAAAAGAGAGAGAGGCTAGAAAAGCTGATGTAGACGACTGATTAGTCCTGAAAAACTGTCACAGCATCCTTACTTAACTATAATAAAATGCTCATGTGGGATAACAGCACTGTTCATACTGATGGCTCATTATTTGCTCTCAGTTTCTACATCCATCTTTCTTTCTTGTTCTTTTCTCGCATATTCTTTTTTCTGATGAAAACTTTACTAAAGCTGGTGATCATTTTAAGTGTACAAAATAAACTAACAAATGACAACAACAGCAATAACAGAAATGATAATAAGAAATA
Source organism: Cranoglanis bouderius (assembly GCA_023630585.1). Classification (NCBI taxonomy): domain Eukaryota; kingdom Metazoa; phylum Chordata; class Actinopteri; order Siluriformes; family Cranoglanididae; genus Cranoglanis; species Cranoglanis bouderius. The sequence continues at coordinate 2,333,355 of CM042572.1, forward strand.
AAAATAGAAAAGTAGAAAAAACTAAACATTATTATTATTATTATTATTATTATTATTATTATTATTAATCCATTTAAGAACCCAGAGATGCTTAAATCAGACCTAAAGTATTCATTAAAATGGAAATCCCCTTAAATAGTGAAGCTTGTCTCCCTCGAATTACATTTTGTTGTTCTTGCAATTTCCCCGTAATCACACAAACTCCCAAGTTTTTAATTTGTTTCCAACTTTTCCACTTGTTACTTGGGCCAATTGCTTGTCTTCATGCACATGCACAGTCATGCGGTAAATAGCTCCTTTACTTTGCAGCGAGTGAAGCAGATTGATAGTGACTGCAATTAATAGCTGCCAAAGCAAAAACACAACGCATACAGCTAGGGATGAAGAAGCACTGAAACAGGAGAGGAACAAAACGAAGGGTGCATCGTCGGAGCTGCGTGTACTGTTAGCATCAGGCAAGAGTCACCTTCGATAAAGAGAACATCTGTGCAAAACATGATGAAGGACAAAGGTCAAAGAAAGGCAACAGTTTCCAGCAAGTGAAGGTCGTATTATGGGTAGGAGCAACCTGAAGCAGGCTTGGTAGTGCGTGCTTAGCCCTGGAGGGATATTGGTTTCTTCTGCTTAGGGATTGGGGATGTGAGGAGACACTTGATGGGATCACAAATTCCGGTTTTGTTTTTTTCGTAAGCCACTTTAGGAATGAAGTCCTCAGAAACTAACGCGAAGCGTCCGCGTGCTGCAATACCAACATAATTAGTGGGGGCAGTAAACCACCATGTCCATACTGTACCTGACTATACAAACTTGTGTCTCATATTTGCATCCTTATGTACTATTCTAGACCATGATTGAGTCAAAACCCCTCATGTTGCCCTCAAACCTACTGAAAGCTCTGTTTTGTGTTAATACTTTTGAACGTAAGGTCAGAGTTTTCGATTTGAGATGCAGCTCATGACAACAATCATGACGACGGCAGAATGTATTTAAGAGTGATACGTGTTGTGTTGAACGTCGCTGTGCAAGAAATCGATCAACATTAAAGTTCGACATGGAAACCGGATGAACTGAGAGGTTTTGGCTCTGATGTGCTGTCAAAATCTAGAATTATGAAAGGGAAAAGCAGCAAGACACCAGCTGTTTTCCTGTGGCCTTTAAAACAAAAATTAATTCGAGATTTACGGCCATAATATCTCCGCTGCTCCATCTGACACGATGACGACTCTACAAATAGCAAAGTTGCCAGGGGTGAACTGGCTGGACTCAGCGGTCGGTCCACCATGTCCTGAATATTTGTACATTTTCCTAGTTCAACCTGTTAATTAGCTGACTCCTTTTTTTCCTCAGGTCAGAGGCAGTGCCCTCGTTAGCAGCCATTAAATCAAGTCTTGTGTGTTTCTAACTAATTGTACCTTCTAAGACTTGCTGCTGTAATCATAAAAAATCATCCCAGGACTCATCCTTAGGACACAGGAGTCTAAGAGCGCTAAATTGGGTGGGAGGCATGGCGTTACTCTCTCTCTTCAGAGTGATGATAACTTGATCGTGACTGTCTGTGAGCTCATGTATGAAGAACATGGCAATTAGCACTTGTTCAGCTGTCCTGTGCACTGAGCAGCAGTTTGAATAGCTTAAATGCTTATCTACATGCAAGAGATGCTCTCTAAAGGAAGTTAAACTGGTTGAGCTAATAGGTTTGCGCATGTGTGAGTGGCTGTGAGCCACATACATGCATTCCTAATACTGTTCTCACTAACCCTGACTCTAATACACTCTAAGACACCTTTTTCTACAGCTTATATATTTAGAGATTCGTGTCACGTCAACATCTCCTGCTGCCTTACTTCAGGTCACAAGTTCAGCATCCAACTGTTTGAGGTGGATTGTCCTGTCTGGAGACCTGCATCCAAGGGTGTACTGTAAAAAAAACAAAACAAAAAAAACCCCCCAAAAAACTAGCTCCTGAGCAACAGGAGCTGTCCATCTGGCCTAGCTATGAGTCAGATTGGGGGAGAAAAGGAAGAACAACATCAAAATCAATGTCTGGGAGGCAGTTGAGCAGAGCCTATGGCACCTTGAGAAGTTGAGGTCTTTATAATTTGACCTGGAGAGGATGATAGGTAGAGGTGGTGATGGGGGTGACCATACAAAAGAGAGAGAGAGAGAGAGAGAGAGAGAGAAAGAGAGAGAGAGAAAAGACCACTTGAGCATAAAAAATTACTCATACGAAACAAAAAAACAAAACAAAAAAAAAGGATCCAGGATGAAAAAAGTTCTCTGAAATGATTCTTCAGATGACCTTATTCAGTTTTTTTCTCACAGTTCATTTCAGCCGGAACACTTTGTTTGCAGTGGGAAATTTCCTGTCGTCATTGACATAGATTCATCTTTTGTTCGATAAGAGGTGCGTGACGAGCCTTAATGAAGGTGTGTTTGTGCTGTCAGGAGCGCTAGTGTTTGGCCAGCCTGCCTGCCCGGTGAGCCATTTGGCACGGCCATATCATGGCTAGGAGTTGCTGAGATGGCAATAAAAGATGGCCATGAAGGTCAATCTGTGTGTTGCTGGGAAGGAGAAGGTGGCTGGACTGGGATGCAAGGTTCTGTGTAATGGTACTATATGGATATGCATAGGTATATATGTATGTGTGTAGCACTACAGGGTGATCATACCTTTGCAGTATGCAAAATTTTTTATTTGACTCTATTATTTATCAAAAACTAGAGCTGGGTTAGATATTATACAGTAGGTTTAGTCAATTCTCTCCTGGTCTTTTTAATTCAAACACACAATACGTCCTACCATTGTTATGCTGATGATACTCAGCTTTATCTCCCTCTAAAGCCAGGGGACAACTCTGTTTTACATTCACTCTATTGTTGTTTTAATGATATTAAAAAATGGATGGCATCAAATTTTCTCCACCTTAACGAATCAAAAACTGTAGTGGTAGTGTTCAGCCTTCCTGGTTCTACTAAATATATAATTAAACTGGGTAAGTTTATCATCGCTTGCTAAGTGTTATATCCACAGTTATGTTAGCCCACATGTTTATTTATTCTCTACAAATCTCCAATCCCCAGGGATTCTTTTGAATGAACGGTGTTTGTTTTGTGCCACATATAATTCATGAATGTTGTTCATTGATCTTTCATGTGCCTGTCTTGATACTCAAGAAAGCACACCGGTTGGAGGAGACATGAAATAAGTGTAATGTTATTATGTTATAGAGGTTTATATATTTATTTGTTTATATTTAAATTAGATTTATCTGAAAGTGAAAAAAACCCCAAAACAACCCACCTACAACAATAACAAAGGCTCCCGTTTTTATCTTGGCCATTTCCACTTGGACTTTAACAGGAAACACGGCGAGCACATCACACACACGACACTGTTGCCAAACTGATTAACAAATTCAAAAAGACTGGAAGTGTCGCGGACCAACCGAGAAGTGGACGTCCACGAACATCCACTGACGAAGGCACAACCGACGCGGTGCTGGTGTACATAGTCCCCTGTGTATGGAGACTTTTGGGACACCCTGTAGATCTGCTAACTGATCAGGATCAACCTTTGTGACCTGCCTCATGCTGCTTTTGTGCCATGGCAGTATATGATATTAGTGGAAATCAGCAGCCAGTTGAAAAGTGTTAATGAGGACATGAACACAACAAGCTGCAGATTGATTCTACTTGTATTTTCTTTTGATAGTTGACACAAAGGTTAAACCTGCCCTTCGGACAAAGAGGGAAAGGTGCGTTAATGTGCACTGAATGGCTAAATTGCTCCCTGTGCAAGTGGTGAAGACTGAAACCTCACTCGCCTCAGGCTATGCCTAGGACTCAGCCAAGGGTTTCCCGTCACCTAGTGCAACAACTCACTTTCCCACTGAAACCGCACACACACCAACAGGCTGTTGTGTTTGGCTTGTTCAGTATTGATCAGGCCATGTCTAACTGATTGACATTTGAACTGAGGGAACAAGAAGAAAAAGTGTTTTGCTACAGAAATGCTTTACAGAAATGTTTGACAATGATTAATGTATCGTGATGTAAACAGACTTTGAGTCTCAAATTAGTCACCGTTGACCACAGTGACATGTTATTTACTAAACCAATAGGGTAAAGCTTATACTTTGAAACTGTAGCTTGTAATCTGGCACATTTTTCAATTATTTAAGGAATGAAACACTTTGGCGTGTGCTATTATAGGAAAATAATCAGTGATCAATGAAGCAGAGTTACTATTACCATCCTGAAGTTGATTATTTTCCAATAACAACACGCCCTCTTATACTACAGCAGTATTTTCTTTTATTAAATTGATATTAGATACGGTATGTCATACTTTTTATCCGTTTATAGATACATTTAATGTTGTGGAACCTGTTACAATGTTCCCTCACCTGCCTCTGTTTTTTTCTGTCTATTGAAGTTAATAAGACAAAAAACAACAAAACCATAAAAAAGACGCAGCTTGTCATGTTAACCTCTGACTGTTACAAAGCACTGACACTGGAGACTCCTTCCACAAACTTTAAATAAGCATCTCCTCACCAGCCTCACCAGCATCCACTGTATCTACAGGTCCCTGTGTACGTGCTGTTACTATAGAAACGAAAACATATTAGAACGAGCGCTTTAATACAAACTTGTGATTTGTAGCCGCACTGCCTTCTGACCAATCAGAATCAAACGTTTAACAACGCAGGACAGGAGCATGAAAGAAATTATACGTGACTCCATGACAGACACAAACACTGATGAGTGTGAGCTTTATTGACGGTGCAATGGCAGACCTGTTGAATTTGTTTTGTTCACTGACCTAATTTATCTAAGACCGATCTGATGGCCTCTAATTAACGACGGGAACGAGACCAGTTTCTTCATTTCCACGTCCTCCTCTGCCCTTTCAGTTGAGAGTTATTCGTCTCTGGGTGACCCTAGATTTCACACTACATTGGCTCCATCCCATTAAAAAAAAAAAAAAAAAAGCTCCCTTTCTGCTGACAGAAGGAGGGATGTTATCTGTTAAATAAGCGATTCTCAAGCTTGCGTCGAATTTTCGCCACCGGCAAAAGCGTTGGAATTGCTGAAAAGACACACAGCTGAGGAGACACCAGGGAAAAGTCAAACGACTATCTCTCCCTCTGCGCTCGAAACGCTTTAACCTGACAACAGCAAATAATGTCGTTTGAGAGGCAAAGTACTTCGATTGTATGCGCTGTTATATATTGTCTTTTTTTTTTTTTTTTTTACCTTTTGTCCGCTGGATGATTGTCCGCACGGACCGTTTTCATGCATGTTTTTCATACTTAATTACCGCTGGTCATCTCTAAAGGAATCTTTGAAATATCTGAGCATTATTTGTTCATATAGAGTACAAGCTTTTCCCTGAAACATTGTATTTAGAGTACCTGTGGCGCGGTTGTCACTTATACAACATCCATTTTACCAAATCGAACGAGGAGACTGTAGATGAAGGCTGCGTCCGTTCAGTGAAAACCACTTGTTGATACTTTCATATCCATAATAGAAGTATATTTCATGACCGATGACCAGACGGCCATTATGTACAGTACTCACACAAAAAAGAAGTGTGCGTTAGTCCCCGGTTTTCCTCTACCTACCCAATTTATAAGGGAGCTAAAGAGCATTGTGAGCCATACATACAGTACATACTCACTGTGAGCAGAGTGTGTGTACTCTAGATTGATGTCCTGCTTCTCTGCACTCTTGTGTTTTTTTGTGTTGTCACTGCACCGGCTAACTGTGATACATGGTTACTCCTAGGCCGCTTCTCGCGTCAAAAAATTCATCTTTTCACTCAAGAAGTTATTTATTTATTTTTCGAACTTTTTGTCTCCACCATTTGTCAGAAGGATTTTCTAAATGGGACTAAAAGTAAAAATGGCACATGGCCTATTTTTTTGTTTACAAAAAGTGGAAAAAGTTTAGTTCTGTATAGTAGCGGTAGTATATCTTTGTGAAACAAAGGGGGCAAACAAAAAACAAAAAACAGCAGGGATTTTGGTATCACAGCAAAATATCTTCTGCAATTTTGCGATCTCAACCTGAACATAAAATAGAATTTACCATAGATGGAATTTTCCCCCCAATTTGCTATTTTACTCAAAGAAGATTAAAAAGCAAGTCGTCTTCACACCTAGACGATAACGAGAAATTGTCTTAACTTTGTAAGTACAGGACATGCCTTAATTTATTGAAGGGATGCCTATAAATCTTTAGCTTTGACGGAAAAAAATTAATTGACAACAACAACAACACATTTATTGATATAGCACATTAAAAAACAACATAAAGTGCTTTACATACTCAGGACCTGTATAGTAAGACACACTAAATACAGTCAAAAGCAAGAGAAAAGAGGTGAGTCTTCAAATGAGATTTAAAAGCATCAAGGGTACGTAGTACAGACTCTAATATGGAGAGGCAAACTATTCCAAGGACAAGGAGCCATGACAGAGAAGGCCCTATCTCCTTTCGATATTAAGAGGGACTTAGGAATAATTAAATAAAGACTTTACGATGACCTTATACTGTATGTCTAGAAGATTTGTATTGCCGAAGGAGTTCCGCGATGTAGGGAGGGTCCAAACAATTTAGACCCTTAAAAACAAATAATAAAATCTTATATATTGAATTATGAATTTATCTGGGAGTCAGTGGAGAGATGCCAACACAGATAATACACTAACATGTTTCCTAGTCCCAGTCCTAGCAGTCCCAGTCCTAGCAGCAGCACTTTGGGCTAACTGCAGGCATGATGAATACCATAGTGCAATGAGTTACAGTAATCCCGTCTGGAAGAAATAAAAGCATGTACTGTATAACAACATCCAGATCCTTAAAAGACAAAAAGGGTTTCAGTTTTGCAATAGCCCTCAGCTGAAAGAAGCCACCTCTTACCACAGAATTTAAATTCCTATCAAACTTTAAATCAGAATAAAAAAAAAATCACACCAAGATTCCTTGCTTGATTGTGTAATTTAGTTGCAAGGGGGCCTAGTTGATTAAACTGGAACTCCGACCCTTGAAATTCACTCCCTGGACACAGTCCCCTTCCCCCCCCCCGTCACCCCAATTTCCAGCCCTGTCTACGCCTGAAATAATCTTAGGTACATGCAAAGAAATGCTGTAGAGCAAAGAAAAGCCTTCAGAAATAATGGAATTAAATGTTTCTTCATTAAAAAACAAAACAAAAAAAACAACACTATAAAAAGCAGTAAACAGTAATAAATGAAACAAAGTCAGTATTTGGTGTGATGACCTTTTGTGTAGTTTCCGGTACAATTAGTGCAGTTTTATAAGGAAATGAGCTGGTAAGTTTTATTGAGCATCTTGCAGAACCAGACACAGTTCTTCTGGACACTTTGACTTTCGCACTCGCCTCTTATTTTTGCAGCGAAACCCAGCAGCCTTCATTGTGTTTACTGTCTGAAAAGTGTCTTTTACGTAATATGCTGCTTTCTTTAATGACATACAGACATTTTTCTGTAACATTTAATTTTGTGCTAGAAAACTAATATTTGGGAAAATGTTTTTGTACTGACTTGGTAATGAAGAAGTCATAAAATTAAAAAATCTATAACAAAGTTATATAACCCAGGGTGCCTAAGACTTTTGCACAGTACTGTAGCTTTAAAATACACTTCAAACATGAAGGAAGCTATTAAAGAAAATCTACTGCAGACATTTGACCTTGCTGTGACCTTGATCCCTATTTGTATCAATTCCAAAATCTTGTCAGTTCTTCTGCTGGATGCAATAATAGTTCCATATAATTCATACAAACGTTCAACCACTCGTTATTGAGATATCTGGGATGGATACACCGACAGATGGTCGGATGCACAGATGGATGCACGGACATCCCAAAAACATAAGTCCTCCACCAGTTAGTACTTAAGAAATGTATGTATTTGTTCCTGTTTAGCTGTCAAATTCTTTCATTTTTAATTTGTTTATGCACATGTGCATATTTATTTATTTGATTGCTTGTTTGTTTGCTTTAAAAGTCCATAAAATGGGACTTGTATATTATGCAACTTTATATTGTTCCTAATCAACACTGTGTCTTACACGCTTGCTTGGTGGTTGAAGGTTTGTCACGTCTCACATCAGGTCTCTTATTCCAGGTGTGATTCCAGAGACATGTGGACAAAAAAGTCCAACAGTGTGCTGGCGATGCACATGCTGTGCACTGGAATGAATGTGAAGTTAATTTCTTATGCTTATGTTGTCAAAGCAAAATAATTCACACCCTGCTCAGACCCGATGACAAAAAGCATTGACGCTTCCCCCTTTGAGAACCCAACAGATAAAAGGATTACAACTCCAGAACTATGACATAACAGATGTTGTCATGTGGTTCTGCATAGTCTAGACCTGAAAGGACATTTCAGTAAGAGGATTTCTTTCTGTCGCACTAAGACACGGCGATGTTGGACAGAGGTGGCGGCAGTGGGAGCGAGAACTCGGCCAGAAGGCTGAAGTATGTACACGTGGCACGGTTCCACACAGCATGTCAGCCTCTGGCTCCTGAACGGAATGACAAGTTGGCGGTGCGAATCGTATTTCTGGGACCTTGCACCTTCCCGAGCTGTTTGCGGCTTTGCGAACGCTTCAGCTGAGCTCGGGGAACATCGCATAAGCTGGAGCTCTCGGTTTCTCACTGTCACTGAAAAGACGCGGACTTACTGTACAGGAATCCTTCAGCACGTCCACAGAGTCTTTTATTCCTCACGTACTACAGCAACGTGCCAGGTTCTCGCTTATGTTATAGCAGCTGTAAACAATCGTTCCCTCACCTGCATCTCTGTTTCCTCTGTCTTGAAGTTAATAAGACAAAAAGAATTCAGCTTGTCATGTCGTGAAGTCTGTTTTGTCGCTGAAGACTCCTTCCAAAATTGATTCATTGATCGATAATTGTATGTTTTTTTCCTTTTTAATCAACTTATTATTAGGTTACGTGGGACGCCCTTGAGAATTAGCTGTAACTATACTGTAGAAAACAGAACCTACTTCCGGCTATTTTCCCTGACATTTTTCTCATATTGTAACTATGTTGATGTACAAATCAACAAAACTCAACATTAAACTGCTGATTACAGTCTTTACAGTTCTATCCTAGGATTTGGTCACATGACCATCAGCAGGGCAAGCTTGTGTTGTCCAGAGGAGACTGAGGAGTTTACCTTGAGTTGTGTCATGAGTAAACCTGTGGCACACTTCAAGTTGATCCTCTACATTACCTTCACAAGCACTGAGAGAGCCATGGCAATGACTAAATCTGCGTTTTTTCTCAATTCATTAATGCGGCGTTGAAGGCAAAGCAGACAGAAACCACCAGAATATAATAACTGGAAGTGAAAATTATTAAAAAAGGAATACAAGATTGGCTTGTTGGATCGTACAACAGAAAGCTCATCATCTTTTCATCATGGATGCATCATCTATTTGTCATTTCTAAAGGCGCGGGGATCTATGGAGCGTATGTTCGGCATGCCCAGAGCACTCGCAAAAAAAACAAAAAACAAAAAAAAACAACAAAAAACAAACAAACATTATCCCAAGTCCAACTGGCTTTGAAATGCAAATGCAAAATTATGCCTTCCACACGCCAACTGTTGCAAAGCCTCCTAGCTGCATTCTTCCCGGGTCTCCTGTTTCTACAACATCCTTTTTTTTGGCACGGACCAGCGGTTTGGCCCTCGCAAGTAGAACTAACAGCCCACGTCGAGATGAGATGTGCTGCTACACCAAAAAATTAGGCAAGGGTTGTGAAAAACTCAGTGGTGCTAAGGATATGCGTTTGTTTTCTGGATCTTAAACAGCAAACTGCTACGAACTGTTACACTCGGCTAGTCCAGCTGATCCGGAGCCCCTGGAGTTACTCACGTGACCAAGGTCGAATTCAGAAACGTCATGAACCGAAATCTGCCTGTTTGTGTCTTGTGTTCTGTGAAGGAAATGAAATTTCGCGGTTCCACCTCAGCGCTAAGGAGGAAATGGGAAGAGGGTGAAAGCGCACCGATCAATATTCTTGAGAGACCACCCCTCCCACCCTCTCTCTGTGCTGTAATGTGCGCTCTGTGCTGCGAGCTGATGCGGGGGCCTGTACCACATGACCTTCAGCGTGGCCGGTAGGGACCCGCCCCCTTGCCTGGCTCGCGTGGACGAGGGCGCGTCACATCCATCTCTGTCAGCCGCTGGCAGCAGCGCCATTCATCAGCTGGAACGCCCGACAGCGGCGCTAAAACACTGAGAGCACACACACACACTATGCCTACTCAAGACTATATACACACACTGAAATCTCTTAAAACAAATCTGCAGCTAAAAAAGAAAATCAGTGATTAACTGATAAACAAAAAACAATCCTGTTTAATTCTTATATAAATGTCTTCATTCATTCATCTTCATTTGTACAGAATGCTTTACGTTACACCGAATGATTTAAAGCACACGTTACAGACGATTAATGCGGCGATATCCATTACATGTATATTCATGAATCTGTAAAAGCGGCGCTCGCTCCTGCGATCGATGGGAGCAGCCGATATGCTAATGCAAGCAAGCTTCTTGTACTGTAATCCCGTCCAAACTGCTGCGTTACACCAGCTTTTCGGTCTCGACGTGTAAACAGCCATCTGTCATCGGATGACAAATAGCACCGATGCTCGAAGACTTCTCTATATGACCAGTCTACTGTAAACACTGAGAAATCAAACGGTAAGACATCAATAATCAGTCCAAACAGATGCTTCTGAAGTGTGTGGATGTCAGCAGATCAGTTTGTATAGAAAAGCTAAATCAATTTATAATACTGTAAGTAATTAAAACAACTTGATGAGGTGGAACAAAATAGGGGAAAAAAATCAACTTCGAGGTGAAGCTTCATGCCACAGAATAATTGTTGATTATTTTCCTATAACAGTATGCCCCGGAGTGTTTTGTTCTTGCTCTTATACGACAGCGGTTTGACAACGGTTGTGAATTTTATTAATTGATTGACTTTTTATGCATTTATAGCTACATTTACATTGCAAAACTATTAAATTCATGTTCTCACTTATGCTACAGCAGCTGTAAACAATTGTTTCCTCACCCACCTCTCTTTTCTCTTTCTTCTGAAGTTAATAAGACAAAAAAAATAATATGCAGCTTTTCATGTTAGCGAGAAACCACAAAGCGTAAAGTCCTCTGTTACAAGTTACAGCTTTACAAAACTCTGACACTGGAGACTCCTTCCATAAATGTTAAATAAACGTATTTATCCTTCCGCACACGCTTTGTAATCTGTTTATTATTACTGAAGCGTCCCTGTGAATGAGCTGTTACTATAGAAATGATAACGTATCATAACGAGTGCATTAATGCTATAGAAACCTGTGATTTGTAGCTGCACTACTTTCAGAGCTGCTGTTATAGAAGATCAATTAACACCTTCTGACCAATCAGAATTGAGATGATGATGATGAAGGCGCAAGGTTCAAGGTCAGTTCCTGACAAAGAAGAATGAAGAATAATCCTGATCGAGTGTTTAAGGAAAGCGATTGCACGCAATTACCAAAAAGAGACTCCAATTTCTCTCCATCTTTTTTCCCCGGAGTCATGGGTGATACAGTATCAGCGCCTCCCAAAAACACTTTGACACGTCTGGGGCTTTGAATCTGAATGACGAGGCCAATAACTCTATGCGGACATTAATTTGACAAAGTGTGCAATAAAAATAATGTTAGTGAGGGAGGACAGGGGTCTTCAGACAGTTTTTAATTTCTGGTCAGCAAGATTAAAATAGCCTTTTCTTTTTCTTTCTTTTTTCTTTTGCATGTGAGAGAGAGAGAGAGAGAGAGAGAGAGAGAGAGAGAGAGAGAGAGAGAGAGAGAGAGAGACAGAGACAGAGACAGAGAGACAGACAGAGAGAGAGAGAGAAATCAAATGGAAATGCATTAAGGTCTGCGTGGGTGGGTACAGAGAATGTGACTAAAATTTTAAAAGTGATGGTTAGGATTGAGCGGTCCAACAAAAGAAATGGCATCGTTGTAATCCCTACATTAGCCGTGCTGTCAAGTCACTAATAAAAATAAGACTGAGGCAGATAAAACGTTTTGTGTGTGCGTGTGTGTGTGCGTGTGCGTGTGTGTGTGTGTGTGTGTGTGTGTGAGATTTAAAGACATTTTAAAGGGGCTCTAAAAGGAGCAGCAGTGGCGTGTGGGAAGCGTTCCTTATATTCACAGGGTATGTACTCTTGTAAAAATGTGCTGTGCTGGTATGAAAGGAACAATACTGTTTGCTTTGCAGCTTCAAGCTAAGATTGAGGTTTATAGCAGCATCGAGTGCTCAAAGTGGCCTTTGGTACATAAAGCACATGAATCTAATCAACTGTAAAGTGACCCTTTTGTAATCAAGAGCAGGAACACGACCGCACAAAGGCGTGTGAAGAAAAACACACACAAAAAAAAGAGGTCTGGAGGCAAGTGCCAAGAGCAGATTTGTGATGTTTAAGGCCATTCAGAGTAAACAAAATGGCTTCTTTTCACGGTCCAAGCCGAAGCATAGAGGTACGGCAATGGCTTTGTTTAATGTGCATTATAAAACAAACAACGTATCTGTTCCCTTGTGTGGATGAGTGTTATTCCCTCATCAGAGCCTTGAATTTGTTTAATGTCCTTGAAAGAAGAACTCTAAAGCGCTGAGCAGGCTCGCTCCCTCCTGGACATTGTTTGATCGCTCTTGGAGTGGCATTTGTTTAATGAACAAAAGTATCCCTTCGTTCTCATCGGAAAGTAGAGTCGAATCGAATCCAAGGCCAACCGTATGCATGTATTTCCCAAGAAGCTACACTCTTCTCTGCGCTCCAGCTCACATGCACCTTTGCTGGGAGACTATTCAGCTCTTTTAACCTCCATGATGGTGGGCTGGGAGTGGATCTGGGAGTAGACCTTGGGCTTCCATGTAGCGCTGTGCTGAAACACCGAGCGTGGACAGACCGTTTTATCAGCAGCGTGAGAGATGCAACGGAAGCGGGTTGACAAGCACTGACCCTGGCTGACAGGTGGGCAGATTGAGAGCTGAGATTAGCTCGTCTCTTCTGCTGAAAAGCGGGCGTGCAAGACGAATCGGCCGGGACCAACGTTCATGCCGCTTCACCTCTCGCCTCAGCATGGGCGGAAAAGCAGGGGGGAAAAAATCTGCATCTGCTTAATCACAGCGGCGAGACAGGTGCTGGAGTCATAGTAAAAGTCATGAGGGTTGATCGAAATCTCTTGCTGCCATCGATTCCAACTTGCCGACACTGCAAAAACAACAGCTGAGGTCATATTTCATTTACCTGCTTAATTTATCGCTTTTCGATGGCTTCTGATCACTCGGCCAACAGGCGCATGATTATAAGCACGCTCGACAGTAATCGGTCTACTTCTTACGATGAGAGCTTTAATAATGAGGACTCATTCGAAATTTCCGAGCTCAACTCGACCGGTCATTTACACTCATGTACGCACAAATGCACAGGCTGGATCAATCACAGACATCAAACCACGCGACAAGAGCGTGATCCGAGAAACCCTGCCGAGAACCCTGCCGAGCTGGGAATGCTTTGCAGAGCCTTATCACAAACTTCACAACAAAAAGAAGCCGCAAAGCACATCGCCAGCCCGAGAAATCCAGTTGTACCAAATTTAAATATGCTCGTCGTCACTCTCTGAAGCGTGACGGCTAAGTGCCTCCATTATATCCTAAGTATCTGGGGAAAAAAAAATTTAAAAAAACGAGAAATGGAAAGAGGCCAAGCGTACGCGGTTTTCTTTCTTCTCACACTTATTGCATGTGACACCAGGTTCCAAAACACGGTTAGCATTAGAATGGAGCTGTCTCGCCGACTGATGGGTGTGCATATCAGAATTCTGACAGATTTAACTCCTTGGCTATGTTTTCCAGCCTTAATAATAGGTTGAGATTTTTATAGCGCTATTTCTTTAATTTGCCATTTCCCTTGTAATTATTTTCAAAGAAACCAAGATTCAAAGCTGAGACGAGAATTAAAATCTAATCTTTGAGCTCCAGCCTGGCCTTCGCCGATGAGCCGGCGGTTATGCATCACTGACACCACCCACCACCACTTCTCCTATAATACTAATACATAAGCTCTCTTCTTCTCTCCATCGCTCCACTCTTTTTCTCCTTTCTCTTTCGCTAATGATTTATTTCCATTACTTCTCTCTGTAAAACCCACGCACAATCGACACTATATTTGGTCAGCCCTCTTTATGTCCTGACCACTAAGAGCTGTTCACAGATCAGTTATTTTTTTTCTGTGATGTCAGCGGTTAGTTCCCAAACAGTGGAATGAAGAGAGGGCTGAATAAAGACAGCAGCTAATCTGAAGCTTAAATAAAGCCCATCTGTTTGAATCGAGGCTGTTGGTTTTTTTCCCTGAGGAAGCGCAGAGCAAAACTTTGTTCATCCTTCAGAACAGCTGAAATATCTGAAATATTTTCTATGCAAGCTAATTCATTTTAAATTAGGTTGTTATACCAGAAGAAAAGTACAACAGGAGCTCATCTTCTGAAAATGCTAATGTGTGTCGTGTCGTGTTGTGTGTGTCCCGATGCATAGGAAGAGAAACTTCCTCTGACCATTGAGAAAAAAATGCATGAAAAACAGTAACATAAGATTGTGTTGTCCAGTGTAGTGATTCTGTTTCTTTACATCTGTTCTCATTGGGATTTTTTTTTCCAGTATGAAAACGAAAAAAAATATATATATATATATTAGCACTATCATCGTCTTATATTTTGCACAACACGGTTAAATTAGTGACATGATCTGAAAGCTGAATTTGTGATACTCTAAAAGGACCTGTATTAAAAGCCCTAGGTACTATAAAATCCCGTTTGAATAGACATGTTGGTAAAAATATTCTGCGAAATCCTGTAAGAAAAGAGTTTTTGTGCTTTTTCATTGGTACGGAGACACTTGTCATTTGTCATGCACGACAAATCATGTGGGGTAGCCAGGAATGAATTCAGGTGGCATTAGGAAATATGCTAAATAACATCATTACCTGGTCTGTACAAATATATTGATAAGTGTGACTGGCTCATGTAAGCAGGAGCAGTGAAGGGACAAATTTGTTTATTTATTAATTTATGGCACGATCTACCGTCAACCAATCGTGTCATGTTAATAATGTTGCCATAACATGTCCTTATTATAGTTCTACTGAAAATGATTCAAATAAGATGCTAGTAATAGGGGAATTACGTTTGCCTCGCACCTTTGGGGTTGGGGGTTCGAATCCCACCTCCACCCTTCGGTTTCCTTCCTGAGTCCAAAGGCATGCGTTGTAGGCTGATTGGCATTTCCAAATTGTCCAGAGCGTGTGTGTGTGTGTGTGTGTGTGTGAGTGTGAGTGTGTGTGCAGTCGTGCCCTGCGATGGGTTGGCACCCCGCCCAGGGTGTCCCCCTCCTTGTGCCCCGAGTTCCCTGGCATAGGCTTCAGGCTCCTTGCAACCCTGTGTAGGATAAGCGGTACAGAAAATGGACGGACGGAGGGATGGATGGATTACTCTGTGTTTTTTTGGCTCAAATGGAAGGAAATAGTTATTAAATAAATTCCCTTTGATCCTCAGCCACCCCAACTTTGCTCCCTTACTTTCACCCAAAATCAGGCATCCATACACGTTATGGTCATGTGACTTATTAATGATCAAGCGTAACTCATACTGTACGACCACGCACCCTAAAACAAGAGCTTATAATAAAGTCAAAGCAATCCTTTTGTATTAACACAAGGTGTATACTGTGCACATAGAACTTTAAGTACCAAGAACTGGTGACTAAAACTGCTAAATAAAAGTCCCTGTGAATGAGCCGTTACTATAGAAACGATGACGTATTAGAACTACAGCATTAATATAAACCAGTGATTTGTAGCTGCGCTACTGTCAGAGGTGCTTTTATGGAAAAATAATCAACACCTTCTGACAAAGGCAGTTTTAGGTTACGATACTGTATACTGTTGACCATTTTGACAATCCATAACTACATTTCCCAGGATGCTATGCTGCCAGTCTTGCAGGAGAGGTTTAATGGAGGGGCTCATTAACCTTGGGAAGTTGTTTTAAATGCCAATAGTTTTAGCTGACACCACAAAAGCGCTGCAGGATGGGGGAAAAAAAAGTGGCCTCTCCTCTCACTGCTGCATGCAAATTGCCTTCTCAAAAGGAAATTACTTCCCTGGGGCTGACCGCTATTCATCTAACTGTTCTGGTCATCAAATCGTGGCACGGAACAACATATATGAAAGTATTTAGCGCTGTTTGATCAGGGCTATTCTGTCTGTCTGTACATGAAAATGATGATGCGTGTTCTGTAAAACCAGGAAAGAAATGGACCACTCGACACAATAGTTACACAATATTTTAATTTATTTTTTATTTTTTATGAAGACATAGGTGCTTCAATTATACATCACAGTGCCTGTGTGTACTCTAGTGGAATAACAGCCTGTAGGACCGAATGCTCCAAGACCGGCTTCGATAGATAACACGCTGATGTGTGCTCGGTAAAATGCAGTGACCGTGGAATTAAAAAGTCTAGTGAGCAATCGATAAAAAATTTAAGATGGGTAGAAATAAATGAATAAATATGTATTGTAAAATAAATTGCTAAGATTAGGCTGACTGGGTTTGATTCTACTCAACAGGCATTCATGTCTAGCCAAACACTAATAATGTGGAGAGTTTTTATTATCTCCCTTAAAAACACTAATCATTCTTTTAGTGCTCGGTTCGACCTCTGACTGAACGCCGAGCACTTTTCCAAACCGCAGGGAACCTCTGTCGCAGCAGGGAGCATGGCAAACATTTAAAGAGCCTCTTCTTTTCATTACTTATCAGACTGTTATCACATTAGTTCTTCGGTCGGGGTGCTTGGGATGGCTGATCGGTATCTGCGAATCGTTTGGGGGTGAAGCCGTGGTCTTAGGTTTTGCAGCGTTGGCACATGGAAGGAGGTGCGCTGTTGCCGGTGAGGGACGCGTGGACGCCATGTGTCGTAATCTCTTTGGCCCATTGGAGCTCAAATTAAAAGAGAGGATGGGAAATTGGATTTGCGGTGCCCCACCTCAGCAGGAATATCCTCCCATTGTCTTAAGAACATTAAATAGTGAGCACCATCTCTAGGCTCCTCTGTGAAAGAACCATTAATAACGCTGTGGTGGCAACAAGCCAGGATCACGGTGAGGACGGGAAGAGACAGGACGTGATGTGAGAGAGAGAGAGAGAGAGAGAGAGAGAGAGAGAGAGACAGAGAGAGAGAGATTCAATGTATGATGATGAGTGAGATCATTCCTCGGTAGAACGACAAACTCAAACTTCAGATCTGATTTCTATACTTATTTCATTGAGCCCTTGTAAAAATTTATTATGTACTCCCTACAATCTGTTACTGTTTCCTAAATATAGGTAGAATTTGCTAAAAAAAAAAAAAAGAGCGAGATTGGCACTACACCCTATTTTGAGATAAATCATGAAAAAGAAGAAAAGTGTGTCTTGAAAAAATAACTCATTAAATTACAAAATGTTTCTAAT
Source organism: Cranoglanis bouderius (assembly GCA_023630585.1). Lineage (NCBI taxonomy): Eukaryota > Metazoa > Chordata > Actinopteri > Siluriformes > Cranoglanididae > Cranoglanis > Cranoglanis bouderius. The sequence continues at coordinate 2,350,976 of CM042572.1, forward strand.
GAGAACAGATACATTTACATTTTATGGCTGTCTGACAGCAATCTGTATTATTGGGGCTTGAAGGATCTTGTTTTAGTTTAAATACATTATTTTTAACTGGTCAACTCCTCTTTGATTGCTGATTCTCATTATATTGGTCTGTATTTTGGTTAAAATTTGAAAACACGGCACTAAAATTCACCATTTTGTAATAAAATCATTACAGAAGCATTACATACAATAAACTCACAAAAGAGGCTCATCGCTTCCGGTATGTAAATTATTACAGGATGTACCGTGAAACTGTTAGCTGCTGGAACCTGTGTGCTAAGCTGGATAACCTAATATTGGTGATGAACAATGTTAAAAGCACTTTATTTATCTATTTGTTTACCTCATAAATAATTAAGTGCTGCACATGCAGGTCTAAATAGTGTAGATAGAAGCTGTGAATACGATAGTATCAATATAAGAATTAAACGACTGAAAGAACTAAAATATTTAAGAAATATGTAGTTGGATAAACAAAAAAGTTTTAAAACATCTTAAAATATTTTATTTTTATGGCAATACATGGAGGGGGGGCTTGTCTAATTAGCGTAGCCATGCGTATATTTACATGGGAGTACAGGTGTTGAGATGTTCCTAGGCCAAAAAGAAAATGAAATAAGTTCTGTATTGTTTATTTTTAAATTCTCCGTGAAACTTGGATCATTGATGTGATGAATGATCTGAGGTAAAACATCATCAGACATCTGCACCAGAGCTCTTTTTCTTCTTCTTCAGAAACAAACCCTCGTTTAGTGCGTGTGTGAAACAGTGTGTGAAATGATGGATTGTCTTGGAGGAAAACTTCTTGAGATGAAAGCTGGATCATGTTTAATTCCCTCTGAACGCACCTGATCATGGTTTCTTCTCTTTTCACTCCGAAGCCTCTTAGGTACTCTGCTTTTTTTTCTCTCCTTCTCTCCACTCCTGTGCTAATGTTGTGGGACACTGATGTTTTCCATAAGCTCCACAGTGTAGATTGTCACTGTAATCATGAGCTCCATAGGAAGGACACATCCAGATGGATCCTGGGGTGACAAAGACACGAGGACGTTCTGAAGCTCCTCCTGAGAGGGCTTCATTGTGAGTGAAGAAAATGCTTATAAAGGGAATGCTTCATCGACAGAATGCTTCGTTGCCGCTAAAGTATTGTTCCATGAACAATCCCTAAATGTCATAACCGTAATCAATAATTAATTAGCGATAAGCAGACAAGAGAGGGTCCTGTCGTGGGATTTGAACCAGCAACATTTGGAAGGCAGCTCAGCAGAACGCTGTTATTCCCCCTTTCTCAGATCTCAATGCAATGGCGGCTCTCTCGTCGCCGAAAGGTGCGCTGCGTGCAGACGCCGTATATGAGGGTCATAAATCTGCCGCGAGAGGTTGGGCTCGTGCTCATTTGTTCGCTAGCCATGTGTGAAAATGTTAATGAGGGTTGTTATAATCCGGGAGATGCTCGCCATTCACATTTCACACACGTCCTCGCCTTTTCTGCTTACACACGCCTATTGTGGAGCATCAATCCTCTGCCACTGTCACACTAATAATAGATCTAATCGCTTGAGTCAGTCCTGTGCTAGATTCCCAAAAGAACATGCAGGATTTCAGAGCAAATGTGTTTCTTGCATTACTTAAACCATAAGTAAAGCGTGTCAGCCATCAAGGCGTACTTGATGACTATTTCTTTCTGTTAACACTTTGCTTCATCTACGTCTTCTGATTATATAATGTATGTATATAACGTATACATACTCGTTAAAAGACCTATGTAAAAAAAAAAATTGGACTTTTATGACCTCTGCATACGTCACTGCTTCAAATTCGGAAGCGTGAAAATCCGAACCCACTCAAATTAGGCTTCTCTTTTTATATTTTCCGGCTTTCATGTTCTTTACAGAGTCTCGCTTTGATCTCCACCTTAGATTAGCTCTCAACTGGATACATGGGCACTGGGGAACAGACACACACACACACACACACACACACACACACACACACACACACACACACACGCACACACGCACACACACACACACTGTATCTAATTCAGAATTTCTCACCATCAGTGCCATAACCGAACACATTGGGGAAATATCTCTGAACACAGAGATGGGGGGTGGGGGGGGGCGGGGGAAGTGCAACACATCGCTCAAAATAGAGCGTGGGATAAATGACTACGTTCTGGATTCTGATTGGTTGATTCATTTTATAGAACAGCAGCTCTGACAGTAGTGCAGCTGTAAGTCACAGGTTTATATTAACGCACTGGTCTAATACGTTATGGTTTCTATAGTAACAGCTCATTCACAGGGACTTGTATGGAGGACGCTCCACATGAATGGATTACATAATATAGTCGTGGAATTATACTCGTTGATAATGTAAAAGTCAGAGGTAAAGCTGTAACGACATCTCCGGGACACAAGATTTTATCAAAAACAAGATGCAAGGTGTTTTTGTCTTATTAACTTATTAACGAGATATTGATCGGTTAGTTATTTTTCTGTTCCAGTACAGTACAGATTGTTTTATTCCTTACTTATTGATTAGAATATGTTGAATTGCATATTGAGAGGCATCAGTAAGAGCATGAACTGAGGAGTTAAACAGCAATCTCCGGGGGTGTGGAGGTTTCTCTAGGAAGAGTCTGTTTCAATCTACTCAGTTTTTCTCTCTGAAGGATACAGATTACAAACTTTACCTTGTTCTATACTTTTACTTGTCCTCTTTTTTTCTCCTGGTAGATTTTACTTTGATTGTCTCTCTTCTAATACACCCTACTGCCATAAGTTTGTGGACACCTGACCATCACACCCATATGTGCTTGCTGAACATTGCATTCTAGATTTATTCCCTCTTTTGCTGTTATAATACGTTCCACTCTTCCGGGAAGGCTTTCCACTAGATTTTGGGGTATGGCTGTGGGGATTTGTGTTCATTCAGCTACATTAGTGAGATCAGGCACTGATGTTGGGCGTTCAGGTGAGATTGAGGTCAGGGCTCAGGGCAGGACACTCGAGTTCTTCCATTCCACCTTAACATGTCTTCATGCAGCTCACTTTGTGCACAGGGGCATTGTCACGCTGGAACAAGTTTGGGCCTCTTAGTTCCAGTGAAGGGAAATTGTAATGCCACAGCGTATAAAGACGTTCTATCCAATTGTGTGCTTCCAACTTTGAGGTAACAGTTTGGGGAAGAACCACATGTGGGTGTGATTGTCAGGTGTACACATACTTTTGGCCAAATAGTGTATTAATTTCTCTCTGTCTCTCTCGCGCTCTCTCTCTGCTTTGTATGGTGTTTATATAGATATATCCGTATCAGACTAATTAAAGGCTTAACACAAAACAGGTGAACACAGTAAGATAACACACCAGTGACAGGACAGAAACAAAAACACACGACGAACTCAAAATAGCTCTAATGCACTGAGAGCGGGGGAATTCGTGACAATTTCCACCACATTGTTGCAATTCCTAAACACCAACCTCCCGCTTACCCAAAGCGTCCACAATCCTGCCCTTCGACACACTCGTCACCCCCTGCCCCAAGCACATCGTGCTCGTGCTTCATCCAAAAAACATGAACATGATCACATTATGTTATTCAAAAATGCAGCTCATCCACAGATTACCTTGGAAAAAAAATCGCTCCAAACCCAAACTTTTCCCCCTCCCTCACAGCTGTTTACTTTTCCCCTGCTGTTATGAAAGCTGAGAAGGGATCAGCATATTTAAAAAGGCAGGAGCTGAACAATTCATTTTATTCTTATCCATTTCTGCCATGGTTAACCACACGCGAATGTGTACGAGGCAGAAGCGGTTCCACGACTAATTCGTGACCGCATTGTGTACAGGGCAGAGATAACTCAAAGCAGTCCTGTGGTTTCAGCACATACACACACACACACACACACACACACACACACACACACACGCACACACACGCAGATATTAGTTTAACAGTGCTAAGTACATAAAACACAAACAGACATGAATAACCCACCAGTCTGCTCACTGTGACTGTTTAAAACAAACAAACAAACAAACAAACAAATCAAAAGGAACCTCTCTCTCCACACTGAGCTGATTTGTTTCCTTTGTATTTTCTCATTTAAAAAGCGCTAAGCGATGAGAAGAACGTTCAGACTCTAACCCCTCGACGGCTGATTGCTTGCAATGAAACGGTAATTCCAGTCGCACTTTGTTTCCTTTGCTTTGCTTTTCAGCTGCTCCTCTTGTCTTTGTTGTTGTTGTTGTTGTTTTTGTTTGTGGCGTGTGCCTTTTTTTTTCTCCCTCGTGCGCTAATGAGTTTTCCTTCTCCAGATGTGCTATGACTGCGAGAGGAAATACGTGCCCGTCTTCACCTGCTTCGAAACACTCGTTGTTGTTTTGCACCGTGAAATGATTTGGCTGTTCTATCCAGCGGGCCGGGATCTCTTCTTCGCCTTCATTTGCGTCCGTTGTGGTTGGTTTCGGGACGACTCGTGGATGCCTAGTCAGACACAAAATTCTCATTCGTCTTCCTGTCGGTGCCAGATTTTAATTTGAAAAAAAAAAAAAAGAGGGTCAGGGAGTTAAATGAATGAACTGAGAGATAAATCTAAATCAGGTTTGTTGCGTCTGAGGTGAAATCAGGGCAAAATCAAGTGCGCACACGATAAGGAGCAGGGCCGGAAATTGCTTCTTAGCAATAGTAGCAGATGCGATCGCCAGGGTTGCAGAGTATGCTGCGTTCTTCCCTTGGCCGTCTTCCTTCAGTGGGGTCAAATGCATTTTATTATCCATGACATTCAGTGCACCTCATTTGACAATTCTCTCGCGGGGGGTCAGAAATTTTCCTCCAGCTCTAATGGACTTGTAGAACATAACGAGGAAAACATTAGGACAATAACTGAACCCGAGCGCTCAGCAGTCTGTCTGTGTGTATTAATTGATTATTGGGTCGTTACAGAATAACCATCGTCAAAATCTAGCAGGGGATTTGAGCAGCTGAATGAGTGTTTGACTCACATGCAGTATTTCACTGTGTTGAGTGGCAGATAATAGCAGGTCAAGTCCAAAAGCTGACTCTGTTCGGTGTTTATTTCACTGTTTTCAGAATGAGAGTACAAAAATAGTAGCACATCACGGACATTTCTCCACGAAGAGGAACCGAAATATCCTTAGCCAAGCCATCGGAGAGATGTAAAGGTCATAGGAGACGTGATTCAGAGATGATTCACTCCATCCTCAAATGTGACTCAGTGTTTCTCAATCCTGCTCCTGCACATTTTGGTGCCCCCCTGTCTCCGACCTGACTCAACTCATCAGCTCATTAACGAGACTGAAATTGGCTGAACTGGATTTAGAGGAAGGAAAACACCAGCATGCTGCAATGGCACTGAATCTCCAGGACCAGGATTGGGAGTGATGGCTGATTATGACCTTAAACTCATTCATTCATCTCTAATAAGAGCTTGGTGGAGCTATCCTGGGAACACTGGGAGGGATCCACAGTCTATCCTGGGAACACTGGGAGGGAGGTGGGAATACAACACACACACACACACACACACACACTACCCTATTCACCCCTAGTCAGACCACCTACTGGCATGTTCTTGGGAGGTTGGAAGAAACTAGGGAGACCAGAAGAAACCCACATGGATATGAGGAGAACATGCCAGCTGACATAGACAGTAACCTGAGCTTAGGATCAAACCTGGGACCCTGCAGCTGTGAGGCGGCAACACAATGATATTACATGCGCGAGCTAAAAAAAATGCTAGCACAGGGTCTCATCGGAGGCGTAAAATTATAACACATAGAAAAATGCACATTCACTGAAAGACAGATAGAAGTAAAATTATCTGCCAACAGAATAAGAAAATTTAAAACGTAAATGTCTAGAAACAGGTTTAATAATCTTATATTTGGTTTACTGTAATCTTATAATAGGAAATACTAGATACATTTGACTATATTGAACTTATTTTCACTGGCTATCATTTTTTGCAGTGTAGCACTTGAACTAGTCTCTGAATTAGCATGAGGATGTGTTTTTGATAGAGACTACAAAGTACTTATAAGTCTGTCTGCTAAATGCTGCACAGTGTAAAAGCTTTAGTAGTCTATTTACTTCTAGTTTCTTCTCCAAGGGCAAAAATCCGTCTCGTTCACGTTTATTACATGCGAGCATATTTCAGCTACTGCGCTCCCTCGCATTCGCGGCTCAATACGTGTTGCGGATGTCTCGGTGAAGTCGGCTTTAATGAATTATCCCAAATGGACACCAAGTCTAGGGGGCGTTTCACTCTGTGTAGTCACGTGACGAGTCAATTTGTCGACAACAAGCTGTGTGAATCTACAGTCTGTGCTAGACAGAAATCAGCCCCAGCTCATACATCATACCATTCTGTGTATTTCTACTTACAACCATTAATGGTTCTGATGTTCTTGGTTCTATAAACATAAAGAAAAAGATCAACTTTGAGCCATTTCCTTAAACTGAGCCTTATTTTTATGCATTTCCTTGAAAGAGAGAGATGGTATTAGACCTGTTAGTCCAATTATACCAGCTGACCCTGCCTGTTAATAGAGCAAAAGGAGGCTAAGCTTTCTTCAGACAGTTTATGCTAAATGAAATGATTCCTATTCCACAATATTAAAGCCTACTTTTAGAAACATGTCTGAAAATCAATGCCTTCATCTACAGCTTCAGTGCAGATCTAGTTATCCCAATGTTATTTAGTTTTGACTGGGGCGGTGTGAAGGTTTTGTCTAATGTCACACATCGTTAATTTGCCTGTCAAGGAACGAAGAACAAGCATCATGTGAGTAAATTACAGAAAATACATGTTTTTTTTGTTTGTTTTGTTTTGTTTTTTCGGTTTACTAATACCACATCATCCAGTCTGTTATCACTGCCTGTCATTGCTCCAGCTTTTGATTGCTGTGGCTGTCCGTGTACTCCTATACATAGTAACATATCATTGTTAATAAAAAAAAATCCACTTGGGTCTTGGGCGTTTTAAATGTCAGTTCTGTGGAAGCTTTAACAGCTTGCACAGAGCTATTAGACTTGCACTAAGAGCAAAATGAGCAAAAAAACAAAAAAAAAAACAAAACAACCCTTTCCCACTAATGTACCCATTCACGCCTTTGCTCATGGTGTGAAAAGGCTGGCCTGGTGATGAGGATTCCTTCATAAGAGCATGCAGCTTTTTTTTTCTCTCTTTCCCATCAATCAGGGTGCAATCCTCTGCTTCTTCTGGCTTTATTGCCACCACTGCTCCACTCCTCAGGAGGGGGAGAGATGATAAAAAGATTACGATGAGCTGAAAACATACCAATTCCAGTGAATGTTTGGCAGTTTGCAGTGACTGGGATGGAGTTTATTTGACCCTCGACGTCAGGCTCGATTAAGTTTGACTTACGATCACAGGCAAGCTGGCTTTTTCTCTGTTAGATTAAAACATCAGGAACAGCAAGAAAATATTTTAAAATGTGACGACTTTTCGTTGTGGTTGAGACACGTGCAAAAGAGAGACAGATTTCAGTCCAGGAGTAGTTTTCAGAACTATGTATAGTAGAAATGATCCAAATTTAAGCATGTGAAGGGTTTTCCCAGCTCCCCTGTGTCTGAGCTGAGTTTTACTGAAGATAGAGAACATGTGCAGAACATTATGGAGATTCTGATCCACTTCTAACAAATGAAGAACTAAAACGAGCAGGACATCACAGCACAAGCTCTTTCCCAAGTACACACACACACACACACACACACACACACACACACACACACACACACACACACACACACATATATATATATATATTTTTTTCTCCTTCAAATTAGATTTCATCATTTTCTCCCGAATCCACCTTGTTTTGATGTGATGTTTGCACCTAACCATGATTTAGTTGCTTACTCAGGAATCCTCTAATCTAAGATAGCGCTCTCACCGCTTTGCCTCTGACTCCAGCAATAGCTTTTTCAGCGTTTTTTAACGACGCTCGAGTCAATGCTGATTAAAGTGAGAACGACCGGTTCACTCCCAGAAAAAAAAAAAAAAAAAGGATGCGAGATGAAAAAACAGAAGGCATGAGGCAATTGTTTTAAATAAACACATCTGTTTTGATTAGATTTCCACTGTGGGTTTAGCGTTGCCGATGTATAATGTGTGTGACTTTCTTTTTTCGTCGCAGTTTATCTTGGGCTAGTTATTTATTTGTCTTGTTTGTCCTTTATTGTGTTGGGAAGACAACAGGATGAATAAAATTGAGAGAGATGGAAGGACAGGGGAAAGAGGGGGAAGAAAATTAAAAAAAACGAGAGAGTGCTATGCCACAGTAGGGTGACGTGACGAGGAGCCAATCGGAAAGGTGTTTCGGGTCCCGTGGGGCGTTCGGTACAGTGGAGTTGAATGTGAAGGCAAGGACACTCCACTCTGCCAAGTAATGATCTAGCAATGGGGGACTTGCTCAACCTGACTTCAGCACAACAAACACACACACACACACACACACACACACACATACACACACAGCACTCTCAGCTGGGAAGTAAGAATGTAGAAATATCTTTTTTTGATACGTATAGTTGTCAGACGTAACAACGTTATAAACATTGCAATCTATCAGAGATTCCTGATACTACCGTCAATCCTCTCAAGCCTACTTAATCTGATGTCCTTTCACAGGGTTCATAGCAGGCTTTAGTCGATTGATGATAGTATCAGGAATTGGCGATAGATCGCGATGTATATCAAGTTTGACGATTTAAATGTTTGTAAAAAAAAAAAAAAATTGTTTCCTTTTTTCGGCTGTGTTGTATCCTATATGAACTTTGGAGCAGAGCAACAAAACATCTTTCTCTGATGCATCTTAGCTTCCCAGTTACGAAAATGAAAGGGCATGTTGTTTGTCAGTCCATACAGGATTTCGCTGAATGATTGGAGATTTGCGTGTATAAAAACGTGTGAACGTCAGAGCACCCACAAAAACGCGCAAACTGATTTACTGACAACTTCTGCAGAGAATTATGTCGTTCATAAGACAGTCCATACTGGATTTCGAGGAGTTTTTTTGTGATTTTTGCAGCTGCGGCTTTTTTCAAAATCTGCGATTCAAATTTTGTGCCTTTTTTTTTTTTTTTTGCGGAAACCAACTTGAACTGCAAATTGCATGTGAAATGAAGAGGGTTTTGGCTGAATGTGTGTTGTGGTGACTTCACATGACACGTCTTGGCCCAAATCTGCGGAAAATCTGCGGTAATTTTGAAAAATTGCAAGCTCTTCCGAATATTGCGGAGTTTCCTTGATTTTGCATTGATTTCTGCGATGGCAAAATCCCAGAGGGACTGTCTATACAAGAATTCAATACGTTTCTCCTCTGCTGTTCATGCACGTGAATTTTATATACTTCACTTCAGATTTTTAATGAGCATCATTACAGCTAATAATAAATAGTTCGCTTTATTTAACAGTCCAGACTTCGTTTTGCAAGCATTCTTGACCTTTCTAATAAAAATAATAATAATAAAAAACAGACTTAAGGTACGCTCAAACAAGTCACCAGTCACTGTACTGTGAAGTCAGCAGTAGACGTTCCTACTACTGGTTGCCATAGTAACGTGGGTGTAATTAGTAGGTGGCACAACTAGCGTTCCACTTTTGACAACAAACCAGTTTTCCTGCCGCTAAAATGAATCATTCTGGAGGGAGAATGTTTGTATATAAAATTCACCAGTGTATATATATATATATGTATCATATCCTACGAGATGAAGGAGAAGAAGTGTGTGCTGTTTGCCACTGCGGTCGTCTATCCATTGGTAGTCGCTGCACCAAGTCACCCCAAATTTGCATAAAGTTACATTTTTCTCAACGAAAACGGTTAGAGGTCAGTGTGGACTAATCAAAAAAAAAATCCTTTAGTATTGTGGTATTGTCTCAAAATAAGAATGTCTAGTCAGTGGCCATCTGGTCTGGCTGGTACTGACTACTATTTGTGTGTGTGTGTGTGTGTGTGTGTGTGTGTTTGTGTATGCGCGATTCCTTGGACTCTTATCACAAAGACGTCTGATGTCAACCCATCACAGCTGAAATAGCATAATTATCTATAGTCTCAAAACCTGAGCTGCTCAGAGCGAAAGCTTCGGGTCTTACCTGGAGTCACGAACAGACGGGCAGGAAAGGTCATTAGGGAACATCAGAGGGAACAGCAAGGCAGGGAGAGAGAAAAGAAAAAGAGCCCAATTAGTTAATGACAACAAATATGTAAAATGTGAGAGAACAGAGAGGAACTAATCAGGGTCCGTGCCTCGGGCTGTCTGATTACGCATGCAAATGAGGCTGATTCGGCCAACAACCTTGGTCTGGCCCTTTAAAGGACAGAACAGCGCATGACGTTCTTTCGCGTATCCGTTTATAACAAAACAGGACAGCTTGAAGATACACAAGGTGAACAAAAAGTTCAAAACGACGGGCTTCGATCTGGAATGTATTTATATACGTGGTGTGTAGCCAGTGCATCCGCGTGCTATATAAAGGAACTGTTCCCACCTCACTCTCTGTGACTTTCTATGAATGTAACATGTAGGGCAGGGTTTTTTCCCCCCCCAAGTGTTCTGCAGTGTGCTACCGCGCCCACGCTCTGAAAATAGCCCGACTCTTATGTCCCCAACTGCAACGCTTTAATTCGCACACTCTGTGGTGGTTTGACTGAATCTACGTGTAACACGCTTTAATACCGATCAACTGTGTATTGCCTCGAAGACACCTAAATTGTCTAGCAGTGCTATTATGTAATGAACTCACTAGTGTGAAAAATGTAAAGGTACTTTTTTTGTGTGTAAATTTAATCTGTTTTCCCCTCTCTAAGCTCCAACGACGGGTTTTCCTCTAGGCCCTTTGCTCTCGTCTGTCAGGTTGTTTGTTTAGGGTCGTACCTCAGCACCGTGGCCCCTCTTCACCTCTCCATCTCCATAAAACCGATTCACGACTAATGCCACGCTAGCGACGGCGACATGCCCCGTCACACACCTTTGAGCAGAGCCTCGCTTTGTTTTCCCAAGTTTATGTTTCTTATTTTACCCTTTTTCCTTTTTTTCCTTGAAGGAATGAGAATCGCAGGAAGGGGTAAGGCAGGTTATTGGAGTTCTTACAAGTAGCACGCAGGCCATGAAAGAAAAAAAGGAGGAAAGGAAGGCAGAAAGAAAAAGAAAAGAAACCACTTGAGATAGCACAAGTACATGGTCCGCTCTCTTCCTCTCTCCTTTTCTTTTTGCGACTACGGAGTCAGGCAGCAGGCCCGGCGAATAAATGAATGAATTAACATAAGGCTGAAGTCAGCCTCAGGGTCCTGACTGAAAATCCGTGAAGATCGTCCCCTCTACAGCCGCTACAGGAATGCTCACACACACTCGCTCGCATGCACACACACGAACAGATTCAGAGTTATTATTGCTCACACACTTAAAAAGATTTATGACCTACATCAAGCCATTTGCAATTCAAGAGTTCAAAATTTTGTTGGCTGGAGAAAAGATCTATCGCACCATGAAGAAGAGCAGGAGAAATAGATAACCCTGGCTTATCAGAGAGAGCATGCAACACTCAATGGGCTCTTGAATGAGTTCTTTGTATAGTTATGGGTCCTTCTTTTCTGTTGTTGGGTTCTACATGAAAATATTCAAGGACAACTGAATAACTGTTAAGGGTTGTTGATGTTGCAGGAAGTAGAAGGAAAGTTGCTCTCTAACGTCAAACAAATGTATGATCAGTGCATGGAGCCCTGCGATGGATTGGCATCCGATGTTCCTTAATTTTTTTCCTTACTGAGCAAAACCTATGTCTACTGGGCAGACCCTTCTGCCATTTGAGCAAAAATACAAGAAGCCGCACAGAGCCCAAGAGCCACACAGATTATGGCTGCTCTGCTCCTGCCTCGTTAGCATTAGCCGGATAGCCTGGGAAAACAATTCTCAGCAGTTATGCTAGCAAGATTTAATAGGTGATTGTCAGAGGCACTGGATAATTAAGATGGTGTCCTAAAGCTCACAGCTGAAAAGACAAACATTTTTGTGTCAGCATTCCCCGTTCATCTTTTTCTGCATGGGAGCATCATCTGAAGGGTGTGACCACATGCACGGCTTAGAGGGAACAGTGCTGGCATCCCATTCGGGAGGCATTCCCGGAATGTACTCACACCAATCAGGGGGTTAAATCTCATTCTCATGCTGTTACCTAAATCACTTTCTCTAATGTCTGTCTCATCCTAAGACCTTTACAGCTACCGTAGTTTTAAATTTGCAGTACACAATCTGCTCTATAATTATTGGCACCCTTGGAAAAGATGGGCAAAAATGGTTACGTAAGATCTCACGCTGATACCTTTAATTGAAGTAAACTTATTCTGGGGGAAAAAAAAAAAAAAAAAAAAAAAAAAAAAAAAAAAAAAAAAAAAAAAAAAACCTTCATCAGTCATTGTAGTGTATTTTAAGCAATATTTAACAGAATTCAGCTTGAATGAATTTTCTCAGCACCCTGAAATCTCCGGGGTAATTGCACATACGCTACAGATGCACTGGATTTGAGATCAGCTTGAAAAACAACAGAGTATTCCTTTAAGGAGATGTGTCATGGCACTATTTCAGGAAATGAGATCTACTGTTCGGAGACCCCTGCTGTCTACCCGCAGCAGTAAGAGCGAGGGATGGTGGGAAACGTGAGCTATCTGTCCTCATCCATTTCCCATGCTCTGTTTCTTTTCCCATTCACGAGCTGCAGAGTAATGCAAAAATGGCATTTCTTAATGCCTTCTCCTGTTCCCTCCTGTCCAAGATTTTAGTGCTCTATCAAAATGGACATCTTTGTCATAACAATGATGTTAACTTCACAAACCTATCAACACACTGTGTCAGAAAACCCAGAAAAGCGGCGTGCTGCTCCGTCACAGGCCTCAAGTTGGGCCATCAGAGCGAAATTATGTCTCTATCACATTGTTAGCGGGTTTATTGATCAGAGACGGAATGAATATTAGCATACGCAATCGTTTGCACGCCACACTAATCATACATGCACGCAAACACGTGCAAATAAAATATTAATCGTACAAGCAATGAACAAACCAAACATGTAGGCTTGCTGAACTAAACGATGGAATGGGTGAAAAAGGAAAAAACGAGAAGCAGACACGGTAATGGACTGAACCTCTCTGGGTCACAAAACAGAACCGATAACAGCTCGGATCTGTCATAAGCAAATCCCAAAACAATCAGTGCGGATCAGAGGGCACCTTTTTAACACCGCCGCATCACCACCTCACCACATCATGCGCTGTGAACGAGCAAACGTTTCTTAAATGCTCTCTGACTCTTTGTCTTTGCTCTTCGTTTGCTTGATTGCCAGCCAACCTCTTCCTCCCTCTCTCTCTCTCTCTCTCTCTCTCTCTCTCTCTCTCTCTCTCAGACTTATAAGAACAACCGGAGGGAGTTTGAGAGTCTGATAAAGTTCAGCTGAATTTTAAGAACCCAGTAAACATGCATTAAATTTCCTCTCATAACCTGCTCTCTCAATGCTCTCAGGAGAAACGCTCAGCTTTTGCTCCAATTTGTTGCAAGGCTTACTCTGTGCTGCAATGTTATTACTCAAGTGCCTTGTGGAGCTGGTGGGGGGAAGAAAAAAAATATGCATTTAAGCTTTCCTATTTAAGCGAAAGTCACAATAAGCACAGTAACAGTTCCAGCATCAATCCTCTGAATAGTACATAGTACAATAATTCTTATCAACCTTATATAATAATAATAATAATAATAATAATAATAATAATAATAATAATAATAATAATAATAATAATAATAAAAAAAGCATGAAAACGTGACAGTTTCAGATTAGCTAACACTCTTAAATCTCTAATGTGCTCCCAATTCCATTTCGACGAGGCTAAAAAGTTGTAGTGCAAAAGTTAAGTGCATTAATACACGCTAAGGGAAACAAACAGGTTTATGATTATTGTCCTCTTTTAAGAAAGTTTCTAATGCTGCACATCACATGTACATCCTCGACAAAAATTCAGCAAGCTGTTGTCCAAAGTTTCGGCTACGGGATGTGTCCTCACATCGCACTTAAAATATATTTTATTTTCTCTCGAATTATTTAACTGTAAGGTGTAGTAAACGTGACAATTATATGACGACACTGCGGTACTCGATTTCATCCGTTTTTCCAAATACCTGGGCATTCCTTACTCTTAAAAAAAAAATCACGTGTCATCATAACTGAGCCGTACAGAAGAAACAGTTCTAACGACAGCCAGCTCGCACCTTGGCTTATGTGTGTAGTGCAGCAGGTTTTGGGATTCAGACCTTTTAGTTAGAGCATTGAGGTCCACCTTGAAGAGCATTAAGTTTAAACATACAGTATATAACAAATGAAAACCTGTTTTTGTGAAAGTCAATAAGGAGTATGTTTTTTTCTTCTTCTCTTTTTCTGGTGGTTGAACAACTGCAAACACGAAGCTAACAGCCTGGACACGAAATCTGCTCAGAGTACAACATTGTTTATACCACAGTGCAGTTGAATTATCAAATCTGATTGGTCAGGAGGTGTGCATTATTTCTGTATAACCGCATGGCCTGTAAAGTAGTTCCAGCTTAATGCACTTGTTCTAATATGTTATTGTTTCTATAGTAACAGCTCATTTACTATTTAATTTAGTCTCCAGTGTCAGCGCTTTGTAACTGTCACGGTGCTTTGCAAAGTTTCCCAGCACAGGAAAGTCTTCAGGACAGAGGAGGTTATACTTTTTGGTTTATTGGTAAAAGGAAAAGCTGCAGTTTTGAGAGAGAGAGAGAGAGAGAGAGAGAGAGAGAGAGAGAGAGAGAGAGAGAGAGAGAGAGGCTGGTGAGGGAGCGACTGTATATCATTGCTATAACATAAGTAATAACAGGACTCTCTTCGACATTACTCAACATTAAATCTTAATTATAAACCATTAAAATGCATGATGTGTTGTTCATTAATAAATAAAACATTGTAATTGTTGGCAAATCGCTGTGGTATAAGCAGAATAACACACTCCAGACCGTGTAGTTCGGGGGATCACACCACCCCGGCATGGATTAATTTCGTATAACTGCATGGTCTGTATTGTGTTATTCCTTAGTTAAGGTTGTAATTCCATCTACAGTTCCCAAAGACATAGAAAATGTCTCAATGAAATGAAGGATGGAAAATGTTCCTGACGTGTATGAGACAGATGTGTAAACATCCATTTTAACCAACATTAATGAACATCTACAATTATGTAGATGTCACTGCTGTAACGCAGAACAACCGCAATGACCATCCAAAACACTCCAAACCCATTTGCATGATGCCGTCGCGTTTCCCTTCCACCAGTTTGGGATTCATGATGAGTGGTTGGGGGTCTGGGGAGGGCTACTTATAATCAGGCGGCTTGTGTGGCTGTTTCAGCTGCGAGTACACAAGCACAGGACCAAAGCAAACACTGGCGCGGGGAGGGTGGGGGGGGGGGTGTATGGTGGGGGGGGGGGGGTTAGCTCGACCGGAGACAGCTGATGAGTGATGCTACTTGCTTGTTAGCTCATGATTGGCCGCCACGCCCTCCTTCAGAAGTCGAGCCAAAACGCAAAGCAACTTTTCAAATCCCGAACATAGATGCACTCCAGCTAGGCTGTTTCTCTCTCGCTTTCCTTTTCGCTGATTGTAGTGTAGGGGGGGGAAAGGAGATGTATGCCTCGAGTGTCACTTCTCGCTTCTATAACAGAACTGAATTGTGTATATATTTTAATGTGTGCTATAATCTTGTCAAACTGGGTGCTTTGATGTCAAAAGAGTCTGTGTGAGTTATGCTAACATGGCCATAAAAAAAGATTTCTGATCACTCCTACACAGCCATGTGTCATTCCTTACATACCTATATAGACATACCATTGTTCACATTACTATTGTTGTTGTTGTTTTTCTTTTTTTTTTTTGGCTGATTAATCTTTTTTAAGTACAATATCATGACAATCATAAGCTGTGACAAAAGGTTAGCCGATCATGGAGATAAAAATTTTATATCAGCACATGCTTACATCCACAGATCTCTAAATACAGATAAAAGCAACACAGCACAGTTTAAATTATTAATACCTGCATATCCATATGCAGGAAATAAATGTAGATGCTGAACCACAAGCGTACACACACAACCTAGTTGTTTTGTACTGTTTTCTAAAAAAAAAAACAGAAGTAGAGGAGAACTTTAGAGCACGCTGTGCCTTTACTGTTATGCATGTCATGATGTTAATCGGTGGTTGAGCTAAAATAAGGTACCAGGTGGTGGAGAACACAGTAACCTCCACAAGCATCTTTATTAAGGTCATTTTAATCTCTGTGCTAAGGATGCATCGCTAACGAGAACGTCCTAGCAGGCAGAAAGAAAGAAGAAAAGACAAAAGCTAGTTTACCGCGCTGTCTGTCGATACACATATTCAAAGTACTTGCTTTTTATTAAAAAAAAACCCCAAAAAGTACATGTTATATTTTTACATTCACATGATTTCCCCCACTCAGATCCAGACTGTCCTTTTGGACTAACTGATCACGTGATACCTCGAGTTGCATGCTGGTGTGTGTATAAAATGTGTGTATGAATGATACTTCAGTTCCTCCATTTTGTTTACCGATCGAACAGTGCAGATTGTTTTCTATTGGCGTAAAAGTCCAAAGTTTACAAGTTGAAGCAAAGGTAAGCGCTACCAGAAACAGATGCATCCTTCATTTCTTACATCCTGCCTGAATTTTATTCACGTTTGCCCTGATTTAGGTGAAAATTCAGGTTTTCAGGTGTCTCCCAGATCTAGCACTAAACATCTCTGGCACCTCTGTGGCTGTCTGCGTTCCAACACTCTACTTATTCACCATCTCTTCCTAGCTCGAGTCAGCCTCGGCTCACGGCGTGTCCCGAGACTGGTATGCATTTTTGATTAAGCGGCGTGTAATATTAATTGTGTTATGGTGCGCATGAATCTCTGTAAGCGTGCTGGCGCTCTGCAGGGCACGTCTAAATAAGGCTAGCTCTCGTCTGACTTATTCTCTTTTAACCTCCGCCTTGCTCGCTCTCCCCTCCTTTCCCTCTTTTCTTACCCTCCAGAGGCAGAGGAAGAGAAAGAAATATACCCCCATCCCGACCCAAAGTGTGGTGTACTAGGGTTATTAGAGGGAAGCAAACAGAAAATAAAAGCAAATCATTGTCAGTGATGTACTGTAATGTCTGCTCTCTATAGGGTGAGCTATGGCTTTACCCTTGCCAGGGGCTACGCTGCTGCCTGCTGTATTAGTCTCTCAGCTGAGTTCATTAACACTAGCACCAGAGTCAGTAGGAATAAAAAAAAGATAGAGATGTGTGTGTGTGTGTGTGTGTGTGTGTGTGTGTGTGTGTGTGTGTGTGTGCGTAAGTGTGTATTTCAATCAAATATACATTAGAATCAATATTAGAATGAAGCACATAATATACTGAATATATTTCATCGTCATCAGTGTTGACTCTGCTCAACAACGTGAGGCTTTAGAGGCTCGACCTGCACTGTACATCATTGACAGCACCATTACCGGATTCCGCCAAGTTCGAATCCGAGCACGCGGCTTAACGACGTCCTAATTAACAATGTTACGCATATTTACATATATGCAAATAATCCAGTTCAATGGTGCCGTTATTTGTAATTTGTATACATACAGTAATTGCCTCATCTAAATGATTAAATGACTACATGAATCATTTTCCATAGTTTTGATAAGCCATTGTCTTGAGCTGAAATGAGGAAAGAGAGGCTAATTGTTGCTTTTTTTTTTTTTTCTTAATAATGAAAACTCCCGGAAATCGTGTTCGTTAAAAATTGCTTGTTGGAAGGGAATATTGGATGTTAAACCGAGGGTAATTATCACATCACTAATTTGTGTGTAAATTCCATCTAGATTCTATCCAGGGAGAGAAAAAACACAAACGTTTGATCCAGATTAGCAGAAAATGCAACCGAGCTGTCACGGAGAAACAAATCACTGCATCCGAGTTGAAAATAAACTTTTGTTTATCGCGTCTATAAAAAGTTTATTTTCACTTATGGAAATGTAATAGATCATTCCAGTATACTAATGAACCGGAGCTGACAATTCAATGGTCATCATCAAAACTCACGAAGATTTATTGCTAAGTACTGCTGGCCAATAAAAGAAATTCCCTCTCTACAACCTGAGACATTCAGCAGTATTGAAATCGGCATTTCGTGGCTCTGACATGTTTGGTGTGCGTTTGTGTGTGAGCAATCAGCGAAGAAGAGAGTGGGTCGAGACAGAAGGAGATGAAGAGTGGAGGAAAAGGAGAGAGAAAAAACAGTGAGGGGGCTGAAGAGAGAGAAGACTGACTAAAACTGCACTTTCTTTCACGGAACAAACGTCAGAGGAAGCAGTCAAGGTCAGGCCACCAGACACAAGGTTAAAGAAAATAGTGTGAAAGAGAAAAAGGAGGAGAGAGGGGGGGGGAGGGGGGGAAGGCAGTGAGAGAAATAGAGGGGGAGACAGATGTATAAAGGGATAGAGACAGAGATAGAGAGAGAGAGAGAGAGAGAGAGAGAGAGAGAGAGAGAGAGAGAGAGAGAGAGAGAGAGAGAGCGTGAGACAGATAGACTGAGATAGAGATTGAGATAGAGACAAACAGAAAGAGAAACAGAGGGAGAGAGAGAGATAGACAGACAGAGAAAAAAAGGAAGTGAGAGACATAGACACAGATACACAAAGAGAGAAAGACAGAGAGAGAGAGAGAGAGAGAGAGAGAGAGAAAGAGAGACAGGCAGACAAAGAATAGAGAGAGCGAGAGACTGGTAGACAAAGAGAGAGAACGAGAGACAGGCAGAGAGAAACAGACAGACAGACAGATAGACAGACAAAGAGGTGAGAGAGAGACAGACAGAGAGAAAAAGAGGCAGAGAGAGATATATACAATAGGAGAGACAGACAGACTAACAGAGAGAGGAAAAAGAGAGACAGACAGAGAGAGAGATAAAGAAAGGCAGCAAGAGACAGATGCACAAAGACAGACAGACAAGAAAACAAGGAAAGACAGAGAAAGAAATGGAGGGATAAAGCAGACAGAACGATATGAGCTGATAAACCTCAGTAAAGTACTCATGTGGCAGAAGCAGAGGAACCACAAAGCCCAGCAGGACTTTAACACATAATGAAAGGAGGTGTACGGAAAACAGACAGAGAGAGAGAGAGAGAGAGAGAGAGAGAGAGAGAGAGAGAGAGAGAGAGAGAGAGAGAGAGACAGGCGAAGGAAATGCGCAGAAATAAAAGGGAGAAGGACAGAGAGAAAAGATAGCATAGATAAAATGGAAGATTCTCTCCTCTGGGAAGCTACACTGGATGTGTCCTCTTAATTAGCTTTTTTTTTTTTTTTTTTCTTTTGGTGCAACAAAATCCAATTTCAGTCAGTTAGTAAATAAGTCTGCTGGAAGGCCACTTCATTATCATGGGATAATTGTAAAAAAAAAATAAAATAAAATAAATAAATAAATCAGATAGAATATATACTCTTGTCCTTAATTTAAATATGCAGTCGTTTGAAAAAGTGGAAGTCGACTCATTTTATTAGATTTCATTTTCATCATAAAATTAGATGACTGAAATCTGTCAGGTATTAACTAAAAGAGGAATAATAAACGCATGGCGTGACAGACTTGGGAATTGTGCACTAAGGAAAATAATTTATTAGGATGAAAATAAAGATAAATGAAAAGGATAGACGAGTGCAGCCCCTACGGCGGGGAGGGGGTGGGGGCGGTGGGTATGATGCTTGGGTGGTTTAGCAGAACGGCGTGGAGTGAAATGCACTGAATAAATAAAAACAGTGAGTGATTTGCACAGTAGAACAGCGTGGATAGCCTGAGCACCTCCTACACTTCCTGCACTCTCCCCTGTGAACTATAACAGAAAACAATTTACTATTCAGCCTCAACCTTTCTCCTTCACTCCATCCCTGAAATACCTGAGAGAATATACAAATCTCTCCACAGCATCTGCAATATCCATCAGTGTGTGTGTGTGTGTGTGTGTGTGTGTGTGTGTGTGTGTGTGTGTATGAGTGTTGTTTTTTTTTCTTCTTCGAGCTCTAACACACCTACTGCAAATAAGTGCAGCAAACTTGGCTCAAAGTCACTTTTTATGATCCACATATACAGTATATATATACACACACACACACACACACACACACACATACTGGTGCGTCGTGGCTCGCTAGCGTTGCTGTTTTGAATCTCTCGGTCGTCACGAAGTTTACTTAAGTTTGTCTTCTTCCCTCATTTTTCCCAACAACATTTTTGACCCCTGTGAGTTCAACCCGTACAAGAGGAATACAACGCGGTATCTAGTGTGTCTGAAAGATCTCCAGCCAGAATGACAGCATTTGGGTTTCTGTCTCGCCTAATTGTCTCTTCTCCCAAAAGAAAAGCATCTCATCTCGCATCTGACGTAATTGCTTTTTTTTTTTCATTTTTTGTTTCCACATGATTAATTTTTCTGTGCATTTAAAAAAAGGGCCAAAACCCACAAAGTCCTTCTCAGAACTACATGGCCCAGTTACGTAAATGCCTCCTTCCATTTCCAGGACAAACACCGACCACGCGCGCCCCGTCGGGTCTCCTTTCATTCCTGTAATCGCTCGGAGGCTCTCCTGTTTGTGCTGAGTCAGCCAGTCCCACACAGAGGTGCTCATCGTCTGCTTCACCCGAGAACCACTTTAAAACTTTCATGTTATAGATCCCACACGTATTTAAAACTTACATTCCGATGGATATTTATGTGCATACATTCCTTAGATGGAAGTAGGGCCGTTACGGTGTCACGGTTTAGTCACGGTGTATGATCGGACGCTTACGTCGTCTCAAAATTACAGATTAAAATGTTTTCTGACCCCTGTGACTCCGACCCATACAAAAGGAATACAACACTGTATCTAGTGTTTGAAAGTCTGAAAGATTTCCAGCATTTTTTTTTTTTTTTTTTTACAGCATATGCGTTTCTGTCTCGCCTTATTGCCTCTTCTCCCAAAAGAAAAGCATCTCATCTCGTATCTGACATGATTGGGTTTTTTTTTTTCTTTTTCTTTTTTTCACATGATTTGGTTTTCTGTGCATTTTAAAACGGGCCCCCCAAAAAATGAAACCTCGAAATTACAGATTAAAATGGGTTTCAGTCTATTACCACCTGTTCATTTTAAAATCATTTAAAAAAAAAAAAACGAAAAAAAAAAAAAAAAATGAAGGGATTCAATCCTTTTGTTTCCTTTTGGTTTTTGTTATTCAGTATACACGACAATGCACAGAAACACTGTACAAAAACATTCGTAACATATTTATCGTTTCATTTTCACCATCGGCCTGTATGGTTTTAAATGAGAGATTAATACATAATGGCATTATTATACAAGATTTTGCTAACATGAAAATTTCAAACCGTAACACCCCTTGATGGAAGTGGAATAGAAAAGAAAAGAAGTATTTGTATGCCTTTCACCTCGTTCATTTTCCTTTCACATGGCAAAATCTTTGACATTTTCTATTATATGAAGTTCTGAAAAATGACTTTCCTGAACTGACATATGTTTCTCTTTTGTAAATATTTCAACCAGAATTAAAGTTCTAAGAAAAAATACAAAAGAAATGCAAGAAATGTATATTTATCGATTCCATTTCGACTCGACTGAAAAGGCAACAACACTGATTCCCTAAAAGCCTCTTCCACTTGTTTATTTCACTTGCATTCACTTCAACGTGTAATAAATCAAATATATAAATAATAAATGTGGGTATTAAAAAATTTTTATACAAGCCTTTACTCATAATAAGTGTGCATGTCCATCATGGCTAATTTGACAGCTGGTATTTATACTCTTTACAGACTGAATTTGTATTTAACCTACAACTTGATCAACACCTGAAGTTCACTGCATAAAGAAAGCACACCTAGAAAGAGAGCTAGCAACTTAAAGCATCTTTAAGCAGGCTGATTTGCAGGCGTGTTTGTTAAACTGGCTCCTTATTTAGCTAAGGCAGGCAGACAGCAAGAAATTATTAGATAATTAGATTTAAAAAATTAGAAATTATTTAAGAAAAAAATTCTGAATCATTTTGGTTGTAAACATATTTTGTATTTTCAGTCATTTGGGCTGTTTGCCAGAATTCCAGACATCTGGTGGGAAAAAAAAAAAAAAAAGTAAAGAATACTGTATAGAAATTCTTAATCTCTTCTGTCTCTGCTTATTCAGCTTCTGTACCATCTCATATTTGGCGCTTTCGTTACATGAACTCGTTACACAATGTCCTCGCTGGTTTCCAGCTATATGTCTCTTTCCTTCCTACTTCTGTGCCAACTCGTAGGCATTCTGGAGAGCAAGGTGCTATTACTGCTCGTTCCTTTTCTCTCTGTAAGTCCTCTCGTTTTGGTTTAATAGTCCAGCTTGCTTGTGTCACTCATTCTCCCTGTGGACTGTTCACACATGGACACACACACACACACACACACACACACACACACACAAACCTGGATGCTGGGATTGAATCCACCATTTAATCGCACCAATCTGACACAAGATTAAACAGAAAGACTGCCTTTCTCTAGGTCCCATAATTCCCCCCTTCCTCTCCCCGATGCTCTGTAATGGGAGAGCGCTAACCCAATTAGCTACATAGGACTGATACACGGCTAAAGGCTAAAGCAAGAGTGGTGAGCACATTCATGCCAGAAAAGGCCCCATGAGACGTGGCTGTCTCCAGCTTGAAGCTTGCTTGCAGTTTTTTGAGAGTTTTATCGCAGCCGTTCTCCATTTATCTGGATCTCTGGTCCTCCTATGTAACTTTTAACAATTAACCATTGACCACTAGGTTGTAAAAGGGTGGTACTGTATATTTTCAGCTCTCCTCTTGACAGGCAAATGAGAGGACATAATCGGGGGGGAGGGGGGGGGTGAGAGAGAGACAGACAGAGAAAGAGGGAAGCCATAGTGGCAGGTGACCTTTAGATGAAGTGGTCATCTCTCTTATACTTGTCTGTCTCTTTCAGGTCCACATGGAGTTGTGTGGAATACTGTAACATAGCCGCTTGTTTCGCATGGTGTTTGTCAGTTTTCAATAACGCTCCGTGCTGTGCAAAAACCCAGCGTATATATCTGTTGTTTATGAGAACCCCGCTCTCGAGTGACTCACACCCTCTCACACCTCTGAAGTAAAAAAAAAAAAAAAAGCAATAGTCTCCAGGCTTCATATTTAATCCACCCTCCCCTCTACCTCTCTAATCATAAATCTAAGTCACAGAGCACAGTGGGCCGACACCACTAATTGATATTGCTTTCACTGCAGTATAAAGCTCATCTTGGCAGGGTGCTCTGGAGCTAGACATCATGGTAAGCTCAGGCCCTTTTGTGAAGAGCACTTCAAATATATATATATATATATATATATATATATATATATATATATATATATATATATATATATATATATATATATATATATATATATATATATATATATATATATATAAAGAAAAAGGGAAAAATGCGTCATTACTGCTGCTACAAGGTCTTTTAATTCTCTTAATTATGTCCTAAAATCTGGAATTAACAAAAGCCAGAAGAAAGAAAGACCACAATTTCCCTCAGTACCTAGCACATCTCTGTTGTTTCATATAAATGAAGTTCATATTCATTTTTTTAATTCAGTCATTATCGACCTCTGACATGGAAACACCAAAGAAAATTCCCTGTCTACTCCGAAACCTGAGGACGGTCTCCTCAACCCCCGAGTTCAGCAAGCGATGTCAAATCAAAATGGCGGCTCATGGCATCAACAGTAAATACAGCAGCACTCCCTATCTTTTAGTCAGTTATACTGCATATACAAGTACAGGCTTTAAATCAATCAACATACAGACATATTAGCTCGTAAATCTATAACACTGATGATAGTTCACTGTTTTGAGGAGGAAAATATACATCACTCATCACAGTTAGCTGGCTAGTTTGTTGCTAATAAAGGACAAACATGGAGGTGTCCAGGTTTTATTTTCACTTTGTAGCTCGAGTGCAAGGAGATCGAAACGACGTCATTCCGAGCTCAGAATTCCCACTTCCGAGGGTGTGACCTGGTGGTGCGTCGTAATTACAAGAGGGAAATTTTCTTAGAGCCCAGATTTTCTGAGTTGGAGGCCTGTCAGTAAGAAAACATGGTGAAATCAATGTATGCAACGTCTGTGGCTGACGATAATTTTTTTGAAAGCTAATTGCCTGCACAAAATACGAAAGCATCGTACAATTACAATGTAGTATCCATCCAATATGTATGATCCAACTATGAATTCTGCATCATAGCAAAGAGTGCTTGAAGATAATGTGAGGCCATCTGACCGAAAGTTAAAGTTGAACCGAAAGTGAGCCTTTCAACAGGATAATGATCCTAAGCACACTATCAAATCCACCAAGGAATGGCTCAAAAAAAAGAAATGGAGGGTTATGGAATGGTCTAGTCAAAGCCCAGATTTGAATCCCAGTGAAATGTTGTGGGGTGGGGGGGGGAGGATTTGAAACGAGCAGTACATGTTCAAATTCTCCCCCCCCCACCCCACAACATTTCACTGGGATTCAAATCTGGGCTTTGACTAGACCATTCCATAACCCTCCATTTCTTTTTTTTGAGCCATTCCTTGGTGGTTTTGATAGTGTGCTTAGGATCATTATCCTGTTGAAAGGCTCACTTTCGGTCCAACTTTAACTTTCGGTCAGATGGCCTCACATTATCTTCAAGCACTCTTTGCTATGATGCAGAATTCATAGTTGGATCAAGCTGTCCAGTCCTTGAGGCAGTGAAGCAACCCCGAACCATAACATTTCCGCCACCGTGCTTCACAGTTGGTATGAGGTGCTTCTCCTGAAATGCTGTCTTTGGTCTGTGCCAAACATATCTGCTGTTACTGTGGCCAAACAACTCTATCTTTGATTCATCTGTCCAGAGTACATTATTCCAAAAGGCCTGGTCTTTGCCTATATGCTCATTGGCAAACTGTAGTCTTGCAAAGGCTTTTTCCTGGCACACCTCCCATGCAGGTCAAATTTGTGCAATCTTTTTCTGATTGTAGATGAATGCACTTTGACAACAACAGTTGCAAGACTTACTAGCAGATCCTGTGATGAAATTTTGGGGTTCTTGGAGACTTCTTTTTTGCATCAGATGGGCTCTTGGGCTGAATTTGCTGGTACAGCCAGTCCTGGACTAATTGGCAGTCGTTTGACATCTGCGCCATTTGTAGATGATTTTCCTTACAGTGGAATGATGTATTTCAAACAATTTGGAGATCTTTTTAAATCCCTTGCCAGACTCATAGACATCCACAACCTGAAGGCCTTATAGAACTCTTTAGATCTTGGCATGATGAAACACACCTCAACAGCAAAGGGAACACCAGACACTAGATATGAGAGGGGTATAAATAAGACAGGTTCCACCTGCACTCCCTACGCAGGTTCTAATCACTGGCACCCGATCCTGAACACCTGATTCTAATTTTATGGATTTGAAGGTGTGATAAATGTAGAGGTGTACTTACTTTTTCCATGTGACTGATCTGTTTTTTTGTGATTTAAATTGTGAAAATTACTACATAATGTCAATTTTATGTAATTTGATAGAATGTATCAACTTTATTAAGAGGCCCTGTTTCAAAGAGGATCAAATGTTTGCTTGTCCAAATATGTCAAAAAAGCCAAAAATTTCCATGGAGTGTACTTATTTTTTCACATGACTGTATGTTGATTGGACAAGGTGCCATTTTTAGTGGGGAGACGAAGAAAAAGACTGCTGCTTTGGCATATTTTGAGTACTCCGATGGTAAAATGTGGAGCTCCTACACAGAATACGTAAAGGTTTTGAACTGAGAGGATAATATTAGCTCTATTTATAACTACTACGATTGCAGTACTATTTAGACAGACAGCTAGTTATGCAGAGTCAGTAGGAACACCTGAGTGGCTTTTGTTAAATCTTTATTAATCGCAGTGTTGGGAGTCTCTCAACTTAAATGCATAGTAAGCAGTAAGTTATTGTGCTCACTTCCTCACATTAATTCAACAGAACACAGACTATCCAACATGGGCCAGGCAGCACTGTTTTCCTGAGCAATTAATTGAAGGAAAAAAAAAAAAAAAAAAAAAAAAAAAAACACCAGCGCATGTGCACAGACGTCCTATAAACCCAGCACAGGTTTCGTCAGGGTTCGGCTTTTCCTCTGTCAACCTGAATGTGAGTGTGTTAGGGAACCTAAGTGGGTGGCTGCCTATATTATGCAAGTGAGAAAGAGCCTAAAGGTTCGTGTTTACAACAAGGGAAAAACAGTAAGTTGCAGAAATGTCTGCAGGCAGACTGCGAACGTTTGCTTGCTTTCACTAACAGCAGGATGCCACCGTGCCTCCCCGTGCCAAACCCCAACCCATCCCTGCATTAAGCTCTGACAGAAATAAACAGTCAGCGCATCTTTTAATAGTCCTGACACATAAATGCTCATACCCATAATGCCTTCTTAAATGTTTATATCCATGTCAGCAGCTACAAAATCTTCACCACCTAGTTCTCGCCACCCAATCCAAAGACTAATTAATTACAGTAATGATTTCTAGATAGTCAGTGCTGGACAAGGTCGTACATGACAGATGCATGGAAAAAGTAAACAAAAAAAATGAACACTGGCAGGGAAGAAAGAAGAAAAACCTCTATGTAGAAACTATAGATTATAAAGAGTGTAGTTATTGTAATTTTTAGATGCCTTTTTATCTATGTGGCTGGTGAAAGTCACAACACACTGGTCAAACATTCCCATGATTTCCAGAAAAGACTTCCTGAGCTTCAAATAAAACAAGAAAGTAGAAACCTAAGACGAATGGTAAATATAGCATTACACGGAACATCTCCCATAGTCTTAGGAAGGACCTTAGCCTCCACTGTGATAGATTTTTTTTTTTTTAGCATTGATGCTTTTGAATTCATTTGATCCTTCTAAATTCATCACAGTAAGCTAGTCCTGCTAATGACGCTACAAGTTACATGCTTTTGGATTTCATATTGCTAACCAAAACGATATTCCAAGGAACATTTCCCATATAAATGTAAAGCTAGGCTTAAAAACTGCAAGCTTTAGCAGTCAAGCTTAATCTCACAATTTATTTAAAGAATAAGTCATTAAAACACGGTGGAGCATGACTATAACTGGCATTCACATATCCCATTCATTGCTGCGTTGACTAATGAAAATTGGCCGGAATAGCCAATCAGAACCTGGGACCTGATAGCTTCAAAGATGACATGACAATATCATTTTGGTGATATTTTGGCAATAAGAAAAAATCCAGTAAAGTATACATAATATACAGTAGACTGTCACAACAATGTCACTGGAATAAATACTAAAAGTCCTATTGTGACATGCACTAGGTAATGAACTATTTTTGACACAGAACTCTAGATCTATATCAAAAAAAGGAAAGATTTATGCAATTCAAAATCTCCTCAGTAAGAGAAATCCCTAGAAACCATGCTAACAGTTTCTTAGATCTGCTTTGCTTTAAGCAAGAGATCCCTAATTGCTCAAATAAGCTCAGAACGTTTCAAAGCTCTCAATGTTTCAAAGCAGAACCCGCTCCCGGACAGGACGCTCCCTCACTTTAGCGAATAATCACGGAAATTAGGTGACAGCTGCATGTAATTAATCCACACGCCAAGCTATGAGACACAGGTTTCTGTGCGCTGAGACGTCTCCTGCTGTTTATGACTTTTTCATGTATAATGGAGGTCCTGGCAGCAGGAGGAGACGCTGAAAGAGCAAATGGATGGCTTGTTATTGCATCAACGTCCCTGGCAGGTTGATGGTAACACTTCATTGAGGGGTCTTTCTTTCTCATTTCGATCTGTTTAACAGAACAGCGAGGTGCACGCATGCACCGTTATTTCTCTTCCTCTTCCAGGCTGGTGCTGTGAGATGACGGTTAATGCCTGCATTCACAACAAATTGCTGCTGTTATGGAGAAAACGCATAAGGAAGTGCCCTCTGGCACATGGCTAGGGTCAGCTGTTCCCTAGATACGGAGCAGACTTCAGTGTTTCCATAACAACGCAATGTTGCCATGAACACCTTGCGAGCGACTAATTAGGCACACTTGTTTAGCTCGGTAATCACTTCATCCAGGATTTATTTTTAAAATGCAATATTTTCTTAATTACATGTCACTAATTTTAGATTAAAAATTCACAGATGCTATGTTCTTCCCCAGTACCTGACTATTTAGTCTAATTAAACTAAACAGCAGGTAAATGTGACATGGTAATTAGCAAAACGCTCTCAGGCCCAAACGAGTAACAAAGCAATAAGACCCTAGAGGCAATCGTGTACTTTTGGTGCTGAAGAGCTTAAATAGTCATGTACTATAATACTATAATAATAACCACCACCACTTTCAGCTCAGCTAATATATGCTTTATTCTAGCACAAGTGCCCAAAGCACACTTGTCCTGGTGGAATTTACTAGGATTTTTGGTGGTTACAGACTACATCAGGCATGACAACCGTTAGATAGATAGAAAGGGAGTCAGAGGAATTTCAGGACTACAGACAGGCTGGAACAGTGGGAACTCGCGGTATGCAAAGCAAATACTGCAATGCCATGGAGGCCTACTGTCAAAACACACAGGGATATTCAAATGAGCCAAAATGACTGCTGCTCTGAAAGAAGACACCGTGTGCCACTGTGTGAGGCCCTGAGCTGACTATAAAGCAATGCAAACAGTGGAGGGAGGGAGCGAGCAAGTGGAGGGAGGGAGCGAGCGAGCGAAGGAGGGAGCGAGCGAGCGAAGGAGGGAGCGAGCGAGCAAGCGAGACCAGAAGGAGAGGGAGAGTGGCAATGATCAGGAAACTTCTGTTCGCAGACAAAAATGAGTGTCTCCATGTGGTTGAGTCCTACATGGCTGGAGGGAGAGTGACAGTCTTGTGAGAAAGCATCATGCTCTCTGAACTAAATGAGTTTTGGGCACGCAGCTGGTGCAGTCTTTTTCCCTTTCTCTGCCCATTTCTCTTACTCGGCCAAGACCTTTTCTCCAACTGAATTCTCCATGGTCTCTGCCCTGACTTCAAAAAGTCATACGCTCATACTGTATTCCCTTACAACACAAATGTACAAAACAAACGCCGGGAAGAGTCATGCGGCACGACGTGTTACTACCCCGAAGTGGATCATTTTCCTATAAAAGTGATATGTCCATAATTACAATTACAGTTTTATAACACAGTGATGTTGAAGTGTCGAATACGATTGGTCAGAAGGTGTTGATTAATTTACTATAACAGCAGCTGTGACAATAGCACAGCTACAAACCACAATTATATTAATTTATATTATATTGGTTTATATGAATGTGCTCATTCTAATACGTTATTGTCTCTATAGTAACAACAATAGACTTGTATGGTAGCACTCCACATAAACAGATGGGGGGAAGAAAAAATGTATTATTATTATTATTTAGCAATGAAAAAACATGTAATTGTTGATATGGTGAATTGTAAAGAGACGCTTATTTAATATTTATGGAAGGAGTCTCCAGTGTCAGAACTTAACAGTCAGTCAATGGGAAAGTCATCAGAACAGATGGATTTATGCTTTTTTTGGTCTTATTAACTTCAAGAAAGAGAAAAAGAGAGCCTGGTGACGTAATGACCTGTGAAAACAGGAATTAACTTATTTCGTGGATGTTCCACAACATTAAACGTAACTATAAATGGATAAAAAGTAATACATGTCATTCTTTAATTAATAAAAAAAATTGTAAGCATTGGAAAATCACTGTGGTATAACAGGAATAAAACACTGCTCTTACTGGAAAGATGATCAGATTCGAGGTGGTAACAGTAACTCTGCTTCATCACACCACCACATGATGTTGATTATTATCTATCACAGCATGTCACATCATCTTTTATGCCTTGCATAATAAATAAAATAAAGCTGACCAGATTGCACATGAACACTGGCAGATATAGGATTGAATATTGTTAAAATTAAAATGAACGCTGCTATCTCTTAAAGAGCCAGGAGTGTGAGTAATGCATTACGATGACAACCAACCACAGGGAAGTTCTGTTCAATAACAACATCTCTTGCTCTTAAAACATTTTCCCTGCCAAGTCCAACACATCGCTCCCTATAAAGGCTATGAGTGTGCTGAGATTTTGCTGAAGATGGATATTCGGCGGCGTCCACAGTATCACGGATACAACAAGAAGTCAAACGCCCCTGGAATGTTTTGTCAATGTCGACTACTTTGCCAAGTGAAACAGCAGCCCAGGTGATTGCCTCGTGCATCATGAATAAGTTATTGAGAGGGTTCCGTGGTGATAAGGTTCACTGAAGCCTCGTGGACTGTGCGATAGCTCATGCTAAACTGCTGCCAGTGACGAATGGTTCTGGGCTAGGATAGGTTTGTCAGTGTCATAGCCACTCACCCTTGCTGGGCCTCTCACATACTGGTCTGGGAATCAGCAAGCGTGCAGACAAACCGGTGCCTTTAACGTCAGCCGAGGAACCAATGACAAAAATGGCCAGCTAAAAGAATCCTGAAGTTTTATATTTGATTATTAGGACATTACATTAATAAAAAATACATGATTTTTTGTGGGGTTTTTTTACTTGCTTGTACCTCTGGAGGAACCCTTTGTGTTGTGTTTCCAAACTAGAACCTTTTTAGGATGCTAAGAATCTTGAGTAAACTGA
Organism: Cranoglanis bouderius; assembly: GCA_023630585.1. NCBI lineage: Eukaryota > Metazoa > Chordata > Actinopteri > Siluriformes > Cranoglanididae > Cranoglanis > Cranoglanis bouderius. Next base: position 2,381,860 of record CM042572.1, read on the forward strand.
ACCTTTTTCTGAGAGTGTACTGACAAAGAAAATGGTATTTTCTGACAACTAATGTCATCCCATTTTCCTTTCGTTATGAGGCAGACAACTTTTCCAAGGATAATTGGCCATACCTAATTGCCAACATCTGATGCCATGTTGTCAATTACCAGTGAGATAATTAAAAAAAAAAAACTGTCAGTTATGGCGTATTTGTGCCAATGCTAAAAGTTGTTCAAGGTCACATGCACATGTCCTTCCCTTTAGAATTTTGGGCCACTTAGACAAACATACAGATGAATCACATATGGCCATTTGATTAAGGCTGCATTCTTGCATATAAGCATTGAATCACAACATTAGGAGGGGAGTGATGTTTTTTCACGAAGACATGATGAATGCAGGTAATATCTACAAACTGAGTATAAAGTTAATTCGCTACAGATTTTTCAGAATTACCCTTTGCCACTTTCTCTCCACACTTGTTTTCTTTTACACTGCTACTACAAATCATTGGCTGAAGGTGTTTTTATTCTCCTCCAACAAATTTCCCACTCTAGAGAGCTTGAGAACCCTGACAGGCACTTGGCAGCTGGATCAGCCCCAAGGACATTAAGGGCACTTCTTTCAGGCTCTCAAAGCTATAGACTCCTGGATTTCCAAGTGCCCACTGCACGCCCATCGAGTTGCGACGCTGTAGACGGTCACGATTTAGCCGCTGCGATGAGTAAACTTAATCGTAAATACAGTAATTGGGTTGAGCAAAGCATATGTTAAGAATGGGTGACTAATTAAGGCTCCAACAAGATACTAGTGAACCCTGTGCCTGTTTGAGGATTCCCAGCACGTCACTAATATGGGGGAAAGGTATAAACAAACAGCAATCTGGCTGTTCAGCTCTTCTCGCCTAATTGCAAGGATCCAATTAGGGAACAACATCCTGGAGCCAGTAATACAATTTACAACAGGGTAAAGAATTCTTTTTACTTTTTTGGCAACTAACTGTCCAGTCAGGCTATATATAATTCAGCATTTGCAAGTCATTTCAGGATACACATTATGAGCAAACAACCACATTTGATTATTTGGCTCAATTTTTTTTTTATTTAATTGAAATAATTGTGATGTAAGCTGTCAATATGCATGATTTGAATATCTTCCTTAAGTTTGACAATGAGCAAAATCCCTTACATGGCTTGATTTGTCGATAATAAATTACGGATTACGGCTTCTGTCTGATAGTCTGGTTAGGCTCATAAATAAAATAAAATAAAATGGGTAAATTAGTATTAGAATATTAAATTTCACAGTTTCTACCGTACACCAAGATTGGCAAAATACTTTTTAAAACTGTAAATGTATTATTATTTTTTGTTTTATTATTAGGGATGCATCAATACCGATACAGGTATCGCGATGACTCCGATACCATGCTCATAAAAATGTTCATAACCAACGATACCCGTGATGCAAGCCTAGTGTACTCTGCTGCATAAATTTCAAGTTTAAATTCATGAGTAGCGGCAGCAATCAAAGCAATGCAGGCTGCAAACTATGAAAATATCAAGAGGAGGAGCTTTAACATCTTCCTACAATACACGTAACCTGATAAAACATCTTAAACATAAAACTCAGCATGAGGAGTTCATCACTGGTTTGCTAGGTGAGAAAAAAATGGCTGCAGATAATGCTAGGTGAGTGAAAATAACAGCTCTTACCCAGTATGTTGTTCTTGATGATCAGCAACTATCGGTCATTGACAACGAGGGATTCGGACACAACGAAAACAATAATGTACTTTTCTAAATTCAGACAAAACCCCCTCCTCGATCTGAGCTAACTAATGTACCTGGCTAATGCACTTCATTAAAAATCAACATGCTAACATAACATATAAAGAATTAGCCAAGTGCATGAGGAAATGTAAACAGGGCCAAATAACATATACATGACATCCCTGATTGATTAATACTGTACTACATGTCAATCATTTCAGTATCAGCGAGAACCAAAAAAATGTGTAGTCATACTCATTTTGCCGTCAGTGCCGTTATCTATTCCACTGATGTCCTGCATATCCTTGACAGACCAGCAGGAATAAGAATGAAAATAAATTCCAGCACTGTGCAACTTTGCCAAAAAACAAAGAGCACAAGTCGACTTCTCCCCAGCCATTTAGCCAAGATCTCTCAGATGACAGAAGCCGGTCCAGGAGCAACCATCTTAAATTCGATAATTTCCGAGTGCCCAATGCCAAACACAACAGGGTTTTGTTTTTTGGTTTTTCTCGGGGCCTCAGGCAGACTCGAGTCTCTCATTTCTTTAACTCCAGTCTGATCACAGTGTAGACGTTTGGCAGTCTGTGAATACCCAGACAAAGGAGATGATTTGCCTGCAACAAAACCCGCCACAAGCACTGCCTGGGCATCCATAAACAGCCAGGCTGTTACTGGTTGATGGTGTTAAAATAATGACTCATGAGAGACTTTTGTTGTTGTCTAATTGTGTGCGCTGGCTGGTTTTCATTTGACTTTGTAATTACAGCCATTGGTCTTTTTTAATCGTATTTTCTGCATCTGCAGTTTTATGCAATGGCATGGTTTTTAATGCCATTTTGCTTGTTTTATTTTTTATTTTCTTTCTGTAAAGCAGAACACTATTTGATATTCAGCAGCGGCCACTGTCGATCCATGTGCATTATTTTTCCTCAGAGGCTGTCAAGACATGAAACGATAATGTCATACCCGGAGCCGCAGTGACCAATCCGCCACGTTGCCACAGAGGCATGTGGAATGCATTTATGAGCTTTGTTAGCTTTCAATAAAGCCTCCTATTTAAAAACAAAAACAAATGAAAGAAGGAGCGGGTCTCATTTTGCAATGTAATTTCTCTCCACGTAAACTACAGAAACCAATTAAAAATGAACATAATATGCTGATGCCACGCAGTGCATTATATATTGATTTTTGTAACCAAATACTATAATTTGCAATACGATCGTCCTCAATGCTAATCACGCACATTCAAAAAACATAACGCTTTGCATTTGGAAGTGATGCTTCAAAGTGGGACACACCCATGGCAGCCATTTGTGGGATCGTTCCAAACCAAAATGATGAAAAGCATTGACTTTAAAGGGTCCTTCAAAGAGTTTTTGCCAGAAATACTCGATGGACACAGATTATTTGTGCTGTTTTTTTGAAAAAAAAAAAAGCTTAAACGTCCAGGCTCCAGAGTGACGCAAGAGACCTGAGTTCAAATCCCGTCGATGGCTTACGTTCTCTCCTGTCAATCACAGCGACACTAACCAATTGTGGACATCTGTGAGCTCATGTATGTGGAAGAGGGCTGACAGCGCTTTCTCCGAGGGTGCTACACCACCCTGTGACGCATCATGAGCAGCAGGTAGGTTTCATGTTTTTATCGTTAGCTCAGGTAACAGTTTATAACTTGTTTGTTTGCCTCTACAAATGAACGAAATCAGACTAATTAAACAGCAGCTCATGGATGAAATTGGTGGCACCGAGGCGAGGTTCTTGTTGCGTAGTCAATTTGTTCATTCTTAACTTAATGATCAACATTGATTACATCAGTCTCAGTGGTTGTGTGGCAGTGAAACGCCGGCTTTACGTTCAGGTGCGCTCCAAATGGCCGCTATTCTCGTCCTCTACTTTGAAGGGTGGAGCGTTCATAGGGATCGGGCATCACCATGATCACTTCGAAATGGACCACGTCCCGAAATTTCCACCTGTTCAACGAGAACATGTTCCTGTTAAGGGCCTCCCTGCTAATGAAACAGGTCTTAAAAGTACTAAACAGGAACAAGTGCTTATCCTGCAAAACTGCTGCTAGATGGAGCATAAAGTGCACACACTTTCCGTGACACTACGGTAATGAGGTTTTATATTGGCCCAGCCCTCTCTCCTTCTGTTCACAGCTGCACTAGCAGCTCTTTTTTTAAAATTTCATCACCACTCGTTTTTTCACCAGCTTGCATATTTTCATCCAAACGTACTAAACAAATGAGAAAAAAAAAAAAAAACTGTCAGTCAAAGCACTCTTGACTGAATTTTAATTAGAACTCAAAGACAAGGTGGATACACACAAAGGAATGGTTATAATGGAGATAACTTATATGATACATGAAAAATAAAAACTTAAATGTTCTTTGCTAAAATAAAAAATATGTTGAAGAAATACTAGATTTAAAATATATATATATTTTACCTGGCATATATTTGATAAAGCTAAGTTATATATTACTTGGGTTACCTCTGCTTCATAAAATGGTTTTTATATTACCCTTCCACTCTGAAAATGAGAAGTCAAAACTCAAATCAATACGGCTATAGCTCGGAGATGAGATTAAATGCAGCGCAAACTGATTAGCTCGTTTCAGTTCGCTCAGCGGTTTGGAGATTCAGCCGGCTCTCTCTACATGCAGCTGTCACTTCCATCCTTCTAACAGAAACAGATAATCGACTCCGTTTACTTCCCTATATATCCGACATGCTCTTATTGGTCGTATTGGTCTCTGATCTTAATATTACTGAAAATAAATCCTTTTTTATAAAATAATCTTTGACTTTACTGGTTTAATAGTTTGTGAGAAATAAGGCATGAAACTTTGATTAAATATTTAATGAAGTGGTCTTATTACTTCGGTTTTTGTTCTTGCAGTCTTTCCTCGAACTCGAAGTTTTAAAGCCACCAGCTTCAGAACACTGACACTTTAAAAAAAAACAAAAAAAAAACAAAACCTTTTAATCTATTTTGCATCCACAACACAAACAAACATGCAAACTGGGTGGTGTAGTAAAAACTCTGAGATAAGTTTAGGTGGTACGTAGAGGCAAATATTCGGTTTGCTCAGTGTTCCGTTTGACAAGTTGCTAAACTGTGCTTATGATATTGGAAATTCACTTTGATCATAAATATTCAGTGAAGTGAATTTAAAATGCATTGGGCAGCTACATATATACTTATAAAAGAAAAAAAAAAACTGCCAGAGATGCAAATTTGCTATGCAAAGGGCAGTCAGCACCATTTATGAACGCTTCTTAAGGCAAACAAATAAAAAAAAAATCTTTCTAGAGACGAAAACAACATGTTTTCCTTTAGGCTGTTATTAACAGTCAGTCACTAGTACTAATAGTAGCAGGGATGCTATAATAGGTCAGTACTGACTAAATTTACACTATGATTTGCTAGTTTAAAGTCTTTTATCTGTTTATTCCTTGACATACAACATAGATAGGCCATCATCTCCCATAGTTCATCTCTACAGCAAGGTTACATATACACTGCCTGTCAAAAGTGTTTGAACAAGTGTAGTTTTATTACAGTTTATACACTATTTCCATTTAAATAAAGGGATAAATTAACAAGTGTTCCACCAAATCCACAAATCTTTGCATTTATTGCAGTGCTTTATTCAAGGTGAGAATGTACGTTACTGTAAACTGAGAGTTGTCTTAGATTTGATACAGACCCCTGAGGTAGACACGTCACTCTGACGTCAGCCGCGCCTCCTGGTTGCAAAAACATGGCGGGAAACTATAATGATTTTTAAGAGCACAGCCAGAATTTGTTTTCTAAAATGTCACATTGTGCTGCTGGGTGACAGAATCAGAAAAGTGTTCATAAACACATTCACTATTGCATCAGAAACCTTTCCAAGCCAACATAACAATGAGATGGTTGTGGTTAGAGCAGCACCCGTTTCATCTTAGCTAAGTAGCTAACCATCATATCAGTATAACTGGTTTGCTAATTAAGAATTTAATAGGCGTTGCATGCCTATTTTATATCGCTTTAACAAACCCGCCTAAAATGTACATCAAGACAATAGCTAGCTAATGCTAGATATCTAGGTCATGTTCTTATTGAGGAGTAGTTGCCTATAATGCACATGTTTAACCAGTTTATGGCATCTGTCTGGGCAGCATGTCGGCTTTCAGTGCCACAATGTCCTAGATGTTTTAACTGTAAAACGTGTGTAAAAGATATGTCTTGAACGTGCCCACAAACAGCAACACTGTTGTAAGACTTGTAATTTCTCTTTAGTATAAATGCTCTGAGTTTCTATGTGATGTGTATATATGTCTGGCCGTTGCAGACCAGGCTGCTTAGCATCATTTAGCCAGGATCTTCTAGAGTTACACCATTTGAGTGTAAGTGTTAGTTTAGCTGAATAGCACTCCCTATCTTTTAGTGCTAATCCATCATAATAATGATTACTATTTAAAAATCTAGCATCAGGTGGCGGCTATTCGGGTATTCTGAAACTGGGTTTTGCACACAACTGTAACACAAATATACAATAAGTTGTGTGCTATGAATCTAATAAAATGACCCAGATCGCTATTTTATAGTTTTTTCCCCCCCAATAAAATAAAAAGTCACCAACATTTCTCAGTTCAATTATTTTAACTTGAACCTATATCTTGAAGTTTATCCAAAAATGTTAGTACTGGGTGTTCAGAAACCTTTAACTGGCGGTATACAGTATGTTGAATTTTTTTCTAGCACTGACACAAACCATTCCTGATGGCTACTCAATGACAAACATGTTGTTTGGGTTATTTTTTTTACCCCTTTGCTGCATGCCTTAAGAAAGATGCACCAGAATACATATTCCGACAATCAACTGCTTTCTGAAATCTAGGATTGGTCAGGTTGGTAAGGATAATGGCATCGGTGTCCTTTTCCTTTGTTGTCAGTGACCAAAAAGAAGAATATACACATGACTGGCGTGTACTTTAGGCATCTCGGATACCTGAATATCTCAATCCATATATCATAAGACTTGAGTGGCTCTTCTACTTTCTCACAGCTGTGATGGACATTCTTAGTGCCCTGACACTGTAGACCTCTTTGAATTTCTGCTCTGAAGCAGACTACTGTTTGGTAGAGTCTGAAGCTCTCTGGCGAGACCTCTCACACACAGTTCTTGGCATTGCTCTTCAAAGTGATTTGCATGATGGGAGACTGCCCAGGTCAGGCGCTGAGAGGATATCCCATGATGCATAGAGGTGGAAGAACTGATATTTTGAGCCATGAAAGCTTTTCCTCGATGTCAAGTAGCTGGACGAGATGAGATTGCAGATCCTCCTTCTGACCTTCACCCGTTAACATTCTTCATAAAGAGGAGAAACGAAGGGCCCCCGGTGTTCAAGACATGACAAGATAAACCTAGCAAATGTTCTTAATTATCACAGCAGTTTTCTTGAACGTTCAACTCCCATGAGGACGCAGAGGGAATAAATAAATCTAGCGCTTGTGTTGTACCACAGTTACAAAGTATTGATGAGCTATTCAAAGAGGTTTTTTTCCCCCCAGAGGACGAGTAATTGCGCAGTGTGCTCTTGTACTTGGAGAGAAAACTGCACGGCTAAAAATGAGCCTCTCGTGTGACGTCACTCTAGCGAAAGCGCTGGGCCCACGCTGATGAATGTACACGTCTCCTCTGATCCACGGTCTGTGTTTGTAAAAGTCAGCATAATACAATCTCTGAGATTGGTCAGGAGGTAAGTGGGTGAGCGATTTGAACATGTACACCGTTCAAGTGGAGCTTGCGGGAGGGAGGACACTTACATAAGCACCGGGGAGACTTTGTATCTCATTTAGAGTGTCCGGTTATTGCCAAGGAGTCATTTGTCTTCAAAAATACTCCTTGGTTATAATGGACTGATGCACTTCTTTTCCTCTGCTCCACTCACCACCTTTGGCTTTGGGAGCAAAGTGTGCTTTATAGGAAATACTAAATGGAATGCTTTTTATTGCAAAAAATATATAGGTATGACAAACAATAAATCTGACTTGATTCAAATCTTAAGAAAGAGCTTTGTCCTGGGCAGAATGGCGGTGGATCTGAAGCCTATCCCAGGAACACTGGGCGTGAGGTGGGAATATACACCCTGGATGGGACGCCAGTCCATCACAACACAACTAGAAGCAATTTAGAGTCGTCAGTCTGGCGTGTTACCTGCTGGCATGTTTTTGGGATGTGGGATGAAACCAGATAACCCGCAGGAAACCCATGGTGAGAACATGCAAAACTCAACACAAATAGCAAGGATGAACAAATTATAAATACATTCGCAAGGCAAGTAAAAGAGTCGCATGTTTTGGTTGTCTGGAAACCCAACAGTGGTAGTAAAAGTGTTAGTAAACATAATGTAATAACATATGGCATGCTTGTTAGCTGAACAAGTATATTATATGATCATAATCCTTTTCTAAAAAAGTTTTTAATGTAGCACATTGTCTTTGAGCCCTTGATAAAAAGTAAACAAGTCATTGGCGAACATTTCAGCGGTGAGATTTGGTCTTCTGCATCACACATAATTTGGACACAACATCTGCTCGTCCCAGGGCGCCCGGGCTAACGATTTGTCCACCACTGGACAGTAACCACTGGGGACCCTGGAGCTGTAAGGCAGAAATGCTACCCGCTGTCCTGCATTGAATTTTTTAGGCATTTTAAAAACAGGAAATTTGGTATAAATAGGGAGATATATGATATTTTGGAAATATTATGATGGCGCTAAAGCTGTATGGACTAACATCCTCCCAGAGACACAATGGAAATGGTGTGCTTTTGTTTTATGCCTAATATCATCATTGTTATTTATTTATTTCTGTTTACTTACAACTAAACCTATTATTACTGCTGAAAATATATTCACAATTAAAGGGTGTTCGAAAATGAGATTTTTCCCCCCCATCATTACAGCGGTGAAGTATTTTCTGTTGTAAAGGCAAGAATAGGATGCTTTTGTTAGCATTTTCGTCTTGGCCTATGAAACCTTCACAATTACAGACCGAAAGAGTTGTAATTATAGCACTGGCATTCATCTTTTCTATCCATAATGCTGCTCTGTCTATTGCTGAGCAACACTTATAGTCTACCGAACGCCATTACTGAAGCGCTTTCTCATCCCAGTGACCCCTGTAAACATTATCTCATTTGGCTGATGGCTTTTCACTGCTGCCATGTCTGTGACAAAATGTCCTTTAAAAAAAAAAAAAAAAAAGGCTGCAAACGTGCAAGCTTGCAAGTCTGGCACCGTTTTATTGTTCTTCAGCAGCTGACTGGTGTTTTGCACTGGCAAAAGGAGGGGTCATGCATATTTTAGTTGAAGCATGCCTTCATTTGCATTCAGCTCCACGCGCCACGAGAATCAAAGGGCTGACCAGGCTTAAGAGGTGGACAAGCTGTAGCAGAGCGTGAGCTATTTGTTTCGTTCCTCCACAGTTGGAAATAAATGGCTTGATGCTAATCTATGCAGGAAGATAGGCACACAGCTTCAATTAAAACTGTATTAAAAAGGAAAATTATCTTGAACAAAATCAGTCAAAGTGAGGCCAATAATTACATCAAACACTGTACTCCCTGTTGCACTAACAATTTTTAATTAGACCTTAGGACCGTTTATGGTAATTTTGTTAGGCGTGAACAGAGTAAAAAACAGAATAACATAGTGCTTTATCAAAGAGTGATTTTTATTTTTCTGTGGTGCACATTTGGATTAATCCCAAATAAACTGATGTACAGAACAAAAGCCAAAAAAGTAACAGTCCTAAACATGGCCAAAGTGCTTGTATTTCAAATGAGTTCATTTTATGTAACATTTGCCTAATTAGACTCCATTCCCTTTTGAGCATTGACTAATTCACTCTGCTTTAACTAACATTTGGCTAAAATGCATATTTGTTTATCATTACACTGTCTAAATGGCATATGATTCTAATTTGGGAATTTGCAAATGGTTATTCGGTGACTTTTCCGGTCAGAAATACTCTTGTGAGTTTTGGCTGATTTAAATATTATTCTGCTTTATTGTTCACATAAAATTAGGAAATTATCCTAATGTTGAAACATTAGGAACATTAGCACTGACTATATTTTCTATCTTTTTTTATTTTTTTTATTTTACCCAGAGTCTCCAGTGTATCAGCACTGTTGCTTTGCCTGTCTTTGCTTGAAGTTCACATCTACAGCTTATTTAATAACCTCGGTAATCATTTTTCTTAATGATGCTTTGTCGTTAATTAGTTTTATTTAGTCAGTCGGACGTGTTTATTTTAATGGTTGCGTGTTCCCAATGATGACATTTAGAGAACTGTGCACGACGGGTGTCACCGCGTGAGCACGTTAACCGTCTAAAATGAAAAATAAAGTCTAGCAGACGAAGCGTAAATATAGAGAAAGTATAAACCGTCACTGTGACAGTTATTGCCTGCTTTTCTTATCAGATGACGTGAAGGACACAAACACACAGATTCTCAGTTCTATGAGTTGTCCTGTAAGCCGCTTTGGAAAGTGTCTTCATACCTGACCTCCAGACTGGACCTCTTCTCAATGGCTGGACTTTAATTGGAACCCAATCAAACAGGGACGATCGTACAGACAGCCAGTGCTCCATGTGAGGACGTAAGGCTTTATGACAAGTAGACGTCCAGCAAAGCACGTTCATATGGGTTTGATTTGCTCACACACACACACACACACACACACACACACACACACACACACACACACAAAAAAAAAAATGAGACGGGCTGAGAGGGAACAATGTCATTCTGACATAACAACAACATGCTTTTACTTTGCTGTTACAGGAACAGGCATTTAATCCACCTCATATAAATATGTGCTTTACTTTAGGGCTTTGTTTATGTCTTCCTGAGATCAGTAGAAACAGCTTTGCTAAATGTAGGGTTTCTCTGAGACGTCTAATATCATGCAGAGTTTACGATCTACAATCAACTCCATTAGTGGTGGATTCAGCAGGAGATAAAAATATGTCCTCTTTAAGTCATAGGGAAAAAAGGGTGGCATCTATACAATACAACAACAGACAAATCTCTATAATATCCAGACTTCATTTTGAAATGCCTCAGCAGTTTTCAATTTCCACTCAATTCAGCCCACAAGCCTGAAACCCAGCCATTTTTTTCATCTTCGTCGTATCCTCATCTCTCCCCAAGCGAGAGCCTCTCCGATATCGCCATGGTATGCACGTACCTACAGTATGTTTGCCATCAATTAGCCTTGTATATTAAAGTTCCGCTTTGCTGAGATGCTACGGTGCAGCATAAAGATGCTGTCACTCGTTGGGAGCGTCGCTCATTTACGAGATAAGGTGAAACAAATTATGGTATTGTTTGACGCCGCAGCAGTGCTACAGATAGGTTTCAAATGGAAGCTGTCACTGAGGGAATACCGAGCACCCTGAACAATAGATCAAAGCGATCCGTGTACCTTTCGCGCAGTTCTGCTGCAACCTCGAACTCCGAGTCCTCTGTGAGAACCTTTATATAGCAAGTCTTTGAGTCTGTAAGAGCAGAGATATGACTGATGTCATCTGTCCAACGTCTGCGTCTCGGTGGACCGGGTTGTCTTGGATACTGAGTTGAAAATAGGAGTCAGTTGTGATTACAATGCCTTGTATAGTACATGATGCTATCTGTCTATTACCTGAGAGAAGACTCTTAGGGCATCATTCATCTTGCTTGTATGAGCAGCGCCGGTGAACAGTATGCGGTTTCTTCTCTCTCGGGGGAAGACGGATTTAATAAATCTTTTTGATGCATGACTTGTCTTATGATTTGCAAGTACCTTGCCAGACTTTTTAGCAGGAAATTGAAAAAAATAAAAAAATAAAAAATAACTTTAAAATAAGTCATAGTCTATAAAAGAGATATTTTAATGACTTCACTGTTGGCATCCAGAACAAGCAAACATTATAAATAGATCTTTTTTTTTTTTTACTGTAAAACCCAGCAGATGACGTGCCTTTCGTATTCAAGCTTTAGTATTCAGATTCAAATTCAAATCTTAGTGTGGGTTACAAGGCTTTTTTTTTTTTTATTTAAGGGAGAGGAAGGAGATGATGGCTGTGTTTAGAACGAGAGCAGTGATACGCACATCTTTTGTGCGAAAAAACGCTTCGTCATGTCATTCGGCTCCACCCGCTCCCAAGCAGAATAGCTTATGAAATCCGCTAACCACTATGAAGTTACGCAATACATTTACCAAATATTAAATATTTATTCTTGCTTTATGATAGAATTATTTCATGTGTGTTATTTCATTAGTTCATTTTGACATCTATACTAAAGGTTTTACTTGTGCATCTTTGTCAGACCTTATTGGCATTCCAGAGTAGAACGCAGCGAGCCGGCCTTTTGAATGAGGAAAACAAAACGAAAATAAAAGCGCAACCCTTCGCCCGGGGACAATCTCATTTAGAAAAGGGCTCGGCGGCTTGCCTGGATTAATACTCTCCCTTGACCTGTGCTGTGTACACAATAAATTATCTTGAGGCCAGCATCCATTTGCACCATTTCTTCTCTTAGGCGTACTAATACTCCAAAAGATGCTGACCCTATACAAGAGGGAATCTTCTGACAATGCGAGTTTCACAAAAGGCAAATTCTGAGTCTCTGTCACTTGTCATGTTCTTTTCAGAGCCAGAACTGTCATATGAAAGAGTCCTAAATCTTAAAGCGACGTGTGTGTGGATTTAAAGTGAGGTGGTTTCAAAAAATTGTCGCTTGAGGGTGTGGAGTGGCGTGTCACTTCAGAGAGAGGTCATGAAACTGGGCCGTGCCATTCTTGAGAAGACAAACACCTCCTTTAAATCCCGTATGGTGCCATTTTTAATCTCCTCCTGTTGCACTTTTCACACAAACACGATGGAGCTTATCATCAATGACCAGCATGCAGATAGTGTCAAAAGCAGCTTTCAAACCATCCTTTAAGGACAGTTTAAAGGGCAGTAAAGCAGCCATCACTCCACTACTTTAGTCCTAAAGATATATATCACATTTCCTGCACAAAACATGCTCCTGTGATTTATTTAGCAGCCAATAAAAAAGCTGCATAAACTTACTAGATCTCTGTCCATGTTTCTGTAGCATAGCAAATCTTGCAGTTAGGGTTTTATACTGTACAAAGACACTTCAATTCTATTTTTTTTTTAGCATGATAAATATATATATTTTTTTTTAGACTGAGAATTTCTTTGTATTTCTTGCTCGTTGTCTCTGAGGACTTTCCAAAGATTGCATTAGATAGATACGCAAGTAATTAGCATGAAGTTTAACCTTTACGCCTGGGATATATGCCTTCTTGGAACCAATTATCTCTTACCAAGAAACTAATGAATTTCTTTTATCCCCTCATCTTTTATTTTTCAGAGTTGATTTCTCGTTTGAAATATCCAGGAACTTTTAAGAAGTTTGGGTAAAGCTGAAGCTCACACCTGGAGCGCTGGAATGCATTTGGCTTGCTGAAGGGGACAGCTTGGGGACAGGTTGATTATAAATAGAAGATTGACGTGACATGATTTGCTGCTGCTGTCATGAAGTCCCATCAACTTTCTGTATATTATTAAAGAAGCGTTGACGTTGTAGAGCTTTTTAATCATTAAAGAAATGTCAGGGGATCCGAGCTCTTGTCTTGACTCAGACTTTAGGAATAGACGATGTAATAATTTTCGATACATATGTGTGTTTTCTCTTTTTGTCAGCATTTACACGGCTGATCACTGATAACATTCTCTGATTTTAGGGCGTGCCTCACATTCTCCTGCCAACACGTGTGTCTGGAGGCCGGGAGGCAGGCAATTTTAGTACCATGCCAAGAATCAATACTCCATCTCACTGTCAGAGTGGAGCACACCAATCCTTCAGGGCCCATGTTATTTATATTGTTTTAGCCCTGCAGTCGCACAAAAAGGCACAAATGATGAACATCGTTCTCTTCCTTCTCTTCCTCTCTCCCAATCTTGCTTTTCCTCTTTATGTGAGGAGAGGAGAGCTGACGATTGGGTGAGGCGTTATTGTGTAATACCACACATATTGTGTATGAGCACTCCTTATGTTGCTGAAGGTGAGAGAATGTTGTGAAATGCTTTATTTTGTTCTCACAGCCACTTCCTCTTTAACTCTCTCCTATGGAAATAAGCTACTCTTACGTAATCTTTATGCATTTGTGTGCAGCTCTCTTAAAGGCAACACATTAAATATGTTTATACTGAAACATTTGTGTTGTGTTCACTGATTCTGGTGCTAATTTGTTTGTTGATGCTGTATTTCTGTTATTCCTGTGTGAACTTAGTGGCTGAATTATGGCACAAGATTGTACGAGATGAAAAGCGTGAAGATGGCAAGAAATTTGAAGTTTTGGAAGCTGATGGCATATAAGAATATGAGAGAGCTGGACAGACTAAAGAACTAGAGATGAACCAAGGGCTAAATCCCACTGCATCACTATCAGCATGACATTGTGGGTAATGTAGGAAACCAGTAAAGTTGATGAAAGGAGTCAGAATTTAATTGCAAAATAAATCCTGGATGCCATTAAGGAACACATTAATTATAAATAAGTCATTCGGGGTGGATTTTTCCTTTAACTTTGATTTCAGTGGACTTATTCTATTATTATCACAATTCAGTTCTTCCTGCTGAAAGTGCTGTGATTCTTTTATTTGGGGTATTGTGTCTGGTCTGGTGTTGACAGTGCCTGGTTGACCTTTTCTGATGAAGTGATCTCTGGAAACTGGCCTTTTGATCTCACCTCTCAAAGGGCAGAGAATATGTGTGTCTTAAAGGAACAAAAATACGTTTTAAATACAGACAAGACACCTCAAGGTTCAAGTATATCTGTAATGAAAACAATAAAGGCTTGAAGGAGGTTTCACCTTGTTCCTAATTGTCTTAGATTAACACTGAGCTTCATGAGATCAATTCAACTCTCTTGTCTTTGTGAGGTGAAGGTGGAATATATTAATAATAAATACAGAAAAGAAAGGATGAATAAATAAATACAAAGCTCCTGTGCTTGCCTTTGAAGCAAGGTACAGCTCAGGGCAGTTTCCAAAAATAACTGGACGGACAGGAAGAGAGAGCGAGAGAGAGAGAGAGAGAGAGGGAGAGAGAGAGAGAGAGAGAGAGAGGGGGAGAGAGAGAGAGAGGGGGGAGAGAGAGAGAGAGAGAGAGAGAGAGAGAGAGAGAGAGAGAGAGAGAGAGAGAGAGAGAGAGAGAGAGAGTGGGGTGTTGTCACAGCTGAACAGAGAGCACTTTAAGAGGCTGAGCGGCAGAAAGAGCTCCTCATGCATGCGGACTTTACATCTGCTAAGCGTGAGACGAGATCTGCAAAGGAGAAGCGGAAGAAAGGACAGCTCCTGTTCTGCAGTCGAAATAATCTGGTGTTCCATAGAAACAGTCTTAAATGCTGACGTGCTGATGGCCCGCATCAATATCTGTAAACTCGCACGCAGCTGTGTGCACAGAGCACTGATGTAGCACTCACGATTTTGGCTCACTCCAGTGCCAAACATTTTAGGAGAGTGGATTGAGTTGTAAATGTTGGGGTTGCTGAATATCATCCTTATGAAAGTAGTCTCTGAAATCAGTAGGAAAGCAAAAAAAAAAAAAAAAAAAAGGTGCTGTGGATTTTGGAGGGATGTTGACTGAGGAGATTTGGTGATTGGAGGAAAGGACTGCATTGTACGCACTTAGCCGTAATGCAATTATGCCACTCAATTAACGAGCAAGACTAATGAGTAATATCATGGAGTACTGTTTAGAGAGAGCACGGACCCAATCCACCCAGGCGTCCCACGTTTTATTACCGCAGATCACCCACAGACAAGCCGTGCTGAGTCAAGATCCTGGCCAGGCAGACTTTAATATTTCATCTTCACCGTTTCTCTGGATTTAACACGGTTTTGTGTCAAATTACAAAACGCAAGATAAATAGGCCGCCTCTGTTTGCAGGGCAAAAATAGAAATAATTATGCTTGAGCTTCGAAATCAACTATGGCTTTCACTAAGACTTCTAACACTTTAAAAAAAAAAGTTATTTTTGTGCATGAATTGGTTGGAAAATAACAGCGCATCAGGCAGAGAAGAGAAAATGAGTCTCACGAGTTCACTTGTCCTTTGACAGTCTATCAGATAAGAATGAACTGCACACAAATGACGTCCCGCCAACCTCGATAGCTTTTATTAAATATGGAGAAACATCAAAAGCTAGACCTTTTCTATGGTAATATGGAGAATAACGAATTTCACACTCTGAGATTCATCCCTGGAAACAACCTTATACGCATTCTCAGATACTCCTTGATTAGATCTTAGTGTTTCCTTCTCAGAACAAGGGTAACACTTTGAACTCAATTTTCATCAAATCGAGCATCTAGTGGTTTAGGAATGGAGCTGAAACTCCCAAAACTGGAGAGCTTCGCTTAAAGGGAAAGGTTTTTGTTGTGCGAAAGACACTATCTAACATGTAAGGAATAAAATACTACAGGGGCGTGCTGTTATAGGAAAATAATCAATGCGGAGAAGTGGAGGACTGTAACCTCACTGACACTGATTAATTCCTCTTATACCAAAAGAATTCCATCCATACATTTTCTGTACTGCTTATCCTACACAGGATCTTGGGGAGCCTGGAGCCTATCCCAAGGGGCTCGGGGCACAAGATGGGGGACACCCTGGACGGGGTGCCAACCCATCGCAGGGCACAATCAGACACCCATTCATACACTGTGAGCAATTTAGATATGCCAATCAGCCTACAGCGCATGTCTTTGGACTGGGAGAGGAAACCAGAGTACCCAGAGGAAACCCCCGGAGCACGGGGAGAACATGCAAACTACAAGCACACTGGGCAGAGGCGGGAATCGAACCCCCAACCCCGGAGGTGTGAGGCAAAACATGCTATCCACTAAGTCACCGTGCCCCCTACCAAAAGTATTGTCATCAATTAAAAATTTTAATTAATTAAACAATGACAAATTGTATTTTTAACCATTTATAGTTACATTTAATGTTCCTTACGCTATAGCAGCTATAAACATTCCCTCACCAGCCTCACTTTTTTCTCTCTCTTGGCATTAATAAGACAAAATCATGCTGACTGTTGCAAAGCACTGATATTGGAGACTCCTTCTGTAAATGTTACATTTATTATTAATTATGTGACGTGTCTGCTGTACAAGTCCCTCTGAATGAGCTGTTACTATAGAAATGATAAAGTATTATCATATTAATGAGTGCACTAATACATAAACCTGTGATTAGATTTAGAACCAGCTGCTTTTATAGAAAAACACCTTCTGACCAATCAGATTCGAGAACTGAACCACTACAAATGTCAAAGCGTCTTGGATACAGCAAAAGATTTATAACCACTAAAATCTCTGACACATTCCAAGTCTACAACCACTGCATATGCAACTACAAACCAACATGAACGTTCGATTTTAGCAGGAGGGATAACGAGTGTTTTGTCAGATAAAACAAAGCAGAGTGAGATTTGCTCTCAGAAGTAGACGTGGAGCTCCAGCAGAACCCAGGCTGGGAAGAGTTGTGTGTGTGTGTGTGTGTGTGTGTGTGTGTGTGTGTGTGTGTGTGTGTGTGTGTGTGTGTGTGTCAGCGCAGGTGGTGTAAAATGGTTCCCAGGCCCACTCTGGAGTCCAGATGGTGCCGCGAAACAGTCGACCAGCAAAACATTCACGAACGTCCCCAAAGCAAGAGCTCCACATCCACATCAGTCATGTAGGAAGTGCAACTCGCTTATGCCTTCTAGCAGCCACATTATTCCACACACACACACACACACACACACACACACACACACACACACACACACACACGCAAATCATTTTGCATCAATGTACATCAAGTCTGTGTCATGGCTCACGGTTGAGGTTAGATGCTCTGGTAAACACTGTAATTAAACCTGATCATCTTTGGCCATCTGTGTAAAGCTTCATGAACACATGGGCCATGAATATGTATTACAGAAAGGTCACTCTGCATGTCTGTGTGTGGGCACATGCTGTGTGTGTACACGTATCATGAAAAGGTCATTTCAGATCTCTTTGAAATGAGCGTGAGCTTGTCTCCGTATTTGCGCAAAGCTTATCAAATAAAATGAAATAAAAAAGCCCTGACAGATTACCGTGTCCCTCTAAGGGTGAAGGAAACTTTTTTTGAAGTGCCTGATCCATTTACATGACAGAGGTCATCCTTTGTGTTAAATCGGTAATTGTGTCCTGCGGGCAGAGAGGAGGCAGGAGAAGGCTGGTCATTTTGAGTGCAAAATGTGCATGCAAAAAAAAAAAAAAAACAAAAAAAAAACCAATTGCGAGTTGATTGATGGGCTCCATGGAGATAAGCTTCCACCTACTCCAAACTGACTGAGGTGGGCACGATTTAACATGGCAGCCATCTGTGTCTAACACACGCGGTTCAGTGTAAAATGCAACTAGAACCACGGACAAATTAGTGGACAAGGTCATGGGTGACTTGTTTGTACTTGTTTGGAGGCTGTAATTAACTTATGGACATTGATGTTTACATTTTGTTCTAATATACTTTTGTGTTTCCTTGAAAAGACTTTGTCGGTTGCTTTGCTTTGGGAAAATTAAAAGAGGATAAGAGAAATGAAAGAGAAAGGGACGCATGGATACAACAGACGAAAAAATCATTTATAACAGGGTTATCAACTGGCAGATCATATGCACACGGAAAATCCTGTAGTGGAACTGATAAATGTATGGAAATGCGGAGAAGTAGAAATGAAAAAGTAGAACTTGTTACTAATTTGTATGCCCATTAAAATATACATCGAACAGGAAGAAAGCTATTGAAGATAAACTGTTTCAGACATTTGACCTTGCTGTGACCTTGAATCAGTCGGGTTCAATTCCAAAATCTGATCAGTTCATCTGCTGGATACAATCATAATTCTATATAAATCCTACAAACATTCAGCCACTCATTCTCATCGCACTCGGACGGATGTATGGATGGACAGACGCAGGGACAATCGGAAAACACAGTGCCATTCATGTACATTATTTAGCTGAAGGCAGCTCATCAGACCGGAGGTTTGCTACAGGGCTACAGACATTAGCTCAGAAAGTTATCACAGGCTTTCACAGATAGTTTAGTTTCATTCACCTTGGTCTAATTAGTGCATTGACGACATGGCTTGTTAACAAATGCTGATAATGATACTGAATGTTTAAAGATGAATGGACAGAGAAGTTTCGCTTACTCTTTGCTTCAAGTTCAAAACCTGTACAGTTATGCTGCTTCCCAATTCGCCTACTTATACTATGCACTAAAAGTATGTACTCTTTTTGTCAAGAAAAAAGTACATATGTTTGAGTGTGTAGCAAAAGAGTATGCAAGTACTTGGATAGACTAACACGTCATGTAACGGAAGAGAACGTTGTTGCCCAGTTGCGCAGACTGTCACCGTAAACAAACTCCTCGTTGCATTTCAGCTTTTCTTCATTCATTATTCCATATATAATTTATACTATAGAATTTAATTCACTATTCCCTTGAATTATTTTTCCATGATTCATTTACACCTCTCTAAAATGCATCCTACCTTATTGCTGAGAAAAGCAGCACGTTGTCGCAAATCTACCAGACGCAAGTCCGCCATGTTTGGCAGGTTGAAAAATCGGCGAAGCAAACCATCACAAAACTCCTCCTCCCTCACACAAGGAGTTGTGGGCAATATTAGCTGAAAAAGTGTCCACCAATCCACCTGGGAATCATTTCAACATACAAGGATTTGGGACACATTAATTCTAATTTCAGATACTATTTAGGACGGATAGTGGGCAAACTGGGATTCAGCATGTCTCATTAGTTCAGCGTTTGTGGCACAATTGCAACATGTGGCACTGCAAAACAAAAATTAACCACTTCAAATCGATATCTTATTTATAAGAATAAAGTAATCAGTGATGGTTAAACATTAAAAGGTAAATGTTGTCTTGTCACCATTTAGTCATGTCAGTTGACCTTTTGTAAGCAAGGAATTTTAAGTAGATGGACCTTCACTAATTTCAGGTTAATATCTGTGAAGTCTACATACAGTATCAGTAACATGCTTGTTATAACATGCTTGCACTAAGTTCTTCTTGTATCTAAAAGCATTATTTTATCATCTAAAGCATGCCATCCTTACGCACAATCTCAAAGTTAATCATTTAAGAGCATGAGCCATACACAACCAGTTTCGCTTTTTTGCTATTTGTCAACTTGGGAAGCTAATAAAGGAAAAATCCAACCTTGCCCTTTTTGTAGATAGTTTTTCATGAGATCGGGCTGAACAAATAGTAAACCCAACCCTAACACGGAATCTCTTGTGTGAAAATCTAAACCGATATCTCCAACCAGTAAATGAAAAACTCATATTACACAGTGACACCCTCTTGTACCAGCAAGAACATTGCTTCCCTACTTGCTGTTTGCGCTTCTCTCTGTGGAGGCCTCCCTCTCTCTCTCTCTCTCTCTCTCTCTCTCTCTTTCTCGCTCTCTCTCGCTCTGTGCCTGCAAGCCTACAAAGTTATTAAAGTTAGCTCAGGTCAAATCCTTCCCACTATTCCATTTAAAGATACTAATCTCTACACCTTGGCACTGATTAACGGTTGTCATCTCCCCGTTTGAATTGCAATCAATAGAGTGTGTATGCATCAGTGTGCAAAAGGGAAAGGACAGCAATTCATTCTGTTCTCCTCAAGCTCCCCCACAGATCCTTGCCAAACTCATTAGTGCCACTTCAGATGAGACACTTAATTAAAATACTGCCTACCCATGTCCTGACAGGATTGATGTATGTATTAGGAAGGTAAGGAGAAGGAATTTTTGTGGATTTATATCTTTGTGCACAGTTTGTGGATTGTTGCCCATTTTAGTGTCCCAGTTATTGTTACTCTTAAGTGTTAGAGGAAGAAAAAGTCATGTGCAGTAAAAACTAAATTATACTGCACCTTGATGATTAAACAATAGCTTAGCAGCATGGCATTAATACTGTAAAAGGCTTTCAAAATATTTACCGTAAGATATGGATCGTTCGACAGATTTAAATTCCTAGTTGAAAAGGACTCAATGACAACGCTTGAACTTAATGACAACCGATCTGAACGGCCAAGACGTCCTGGTCGCACAGAACATGTGCCGTTTACTATGGCACACCTGAAGCCCTGCGCAAAAAACATGAGCGCTTTCAAATCAGCAGAAGGTCAGATAAGGACCTTATCTCTGTTCTTGGAAAAAACCTCTGCAGTGTGGATTCGATATTGGACAGAGATTAAATGCGGTGGCAAAAACAAAGACAGAACAACAGCTTCTTCACCCGACGTGACACATGTCACAGATTTTTTATCTTAACATGTTGTAAGAAATAATCAATAGTCAAGAAATACTCAAGAAATAATCTCCAGGCAAAGATGTATAAATAACGTATAGATATTGTCCTCTGATTTGCTAGAATATATATATATATATATATATATATATATATATATATATATACACAACTTTTGCAGAATGTCTGCTTTGCTTACTTAGATTCATATTGTTTGAAATATATATAACAATTACAGAAGAGTGTCACCAAATTAAACACTCTGAATCTGCTCGTGTCTACAGGACGCACACTTCAGGCAGGTACCAAGTACTTTAATATACAGTGATTCTTTGTGAACACTTTTGGTGCTAGCAGTTTGTTAGGAAACCTATATATCCTGATGTGTATCATGTATCGTAGAAAAATCTTCAAATACCATGACATGATATTTTTGTCATATCACCAACTCCTATCCAAGTGTTCATCAGATTTGATTCTAGCCTCTTGTAGGAGTTCCCGAGGTGTGTGTGATTGTTGAACTTTCTCAAACCTCTCTGGGCAGGCCATTTCATTAACATAAATAAATAAATAAATAAATAAATAAATAAATAAATTTAAAAAAATAAATAAAAACAACAACAACAACAACAAAACACTCCAAAAATCCTCTCCTGAAATGCACAGAAAAGCTCTTAGGTTTATTTGGAGTTATTAAAAATATAGCATTACTTTAAAAATTACTAAAGAAGGCAATGTGTCCTTAGACTTTTGATAAGAAGTCTATAAAAAGCATTGTCAGTCTTAAATAGTTTATCACATTTAGGCCAAACCTTTGGCACTTTCTGGCTTATTGTATTGTACTGCGGTTGTGAAATAAATGTTCCAAAAACTTTTTGACATCCATAAATAGATTAATTCATCAATCGATTGCTCAATCTTCTGCTGGATCTCTAAACAGATTTACAGTGTCATCTTCAATGTCCTCTATCTGCTCCACAAATCTGGCCTGGCACTTGCCTTTGATTTCCTCACCACCACCTACATAACCTCGGAGTTTGGATTCTGTATTTAGCGTCATTTTCAATAACCCCAGAACTTCCTGTGTATAAGAGTTTGCAAGAATCAGATAATTACCACTTAAGCAGCAATTTCACCATGGAACCTGTTTGCACTCTGATTCCAATGAATACCTGCAGAGTAGTTCCTCTGGAGGAAAAAAAAGATCACTTCAAACTGCATCATGTAGTAAGTGGCTTTGATGTATAGGGGTCATTGTGTTACAGCTGCTTGTGCTAATTACTCTATTTTCTAAGTTATTACTTGCAGATTCTTCACTATGAGCCATGCTAATGCACTTCTGTGCCATCCCTCAAAGGGAAACAAACCCTCAGCAGAAGTGCCATTGTTTTATGAGGTGCGCTCCTCTTTGGTGGAATGCGAGGCTTGCTTGTGATTTGTCATTACCGTAAACTACAGAGCTGTCCACTTGAAAGCTGTTGGCAATAGTTCTTTTGTGGAGTCGCTGTGTGCTTTGCTTAATTTATCTAACCGGTAGGCTGGAATTTCTGATATGTTTGTTTAGGGTTTTATGTGTTGTTTATGAGCTCGTATGCAAAGCCGTGTCGCGTATTTATTGAATTACAATTGCGCATAATATCACAAGAGTCAACAGATCATAACCTGAGTGCTTTTGAATGCGCTTTGACATGTCTTTTTGGAATACATATATATATATATATATATATATATATATATATATATATATATATATATATATATATATATATATATATATATATATATATATATATATATGTAATTATGTTATGTAATTTATGTCTGAAGTTGACAGAGAGCACTTGAACAATGGAATGTGATGCACAAACATCATAAAGAGTGAAAATTGAGGTCAATAGCCAAGTAATCTTATCATACCCACATTTTCATATGCATTTGCTTTGTTAAGGAGTTAGTATCATTTCGAAATAATCCTTATCAGTCCTACTCTGTCAGCTGCTCTTAGTGTATATGTTATTACTGTGTTACACTATGAGTTCCTCTTACTTTCTGAATGTAGACTTGATCCATGGTTGGTGTAAAAGTTTATTAATATTTCCTTGTCATTTTGAGATATCCAAATATTTCCAGTCATGTATCCGTGCTATTCCCACAAGAGGTGAGAATATGTTTTCTTCTTCATGGCCTGATGCCTGACAGCAGATTTGACTCAAAAAAGTGGAGATTGTGGTTCCGTCTGCATCACGTCACCTCTGGCCAAGGGTGAAGCGGGCTGCTATTTGTTTTCACATCAAGGCCTTTCCTGTATGAGGCAACGCTTTAGGCTCCAGAGACAAAGCCTCCGAGGCTTGTGCACACAAACTGCCTGCTGATAAAAATAGATCTAGAAGAGAAAGTTTGATAGACGTGTCTTTTGTCCACTTATGTCCAAAAAAAAAGCCTTTTCTATAGATGTTCTATAGATCATTAATTTTCGTACATTGTTGGGGGGTGGGGGTGGGGGGTGAGAATAAGATTTAATCCCTGACTTTATTTTCCTCCTGGTATTCTGGTTAAGATGTCACCAAGTTATGAGCAGGCCAGAATGTTGCGCTCGTTCCCTCACAGCTGAAATCGAGTTTACATGGAACTACAGCTGTATTTAAAACGTATTTCTCATAGGCATGACAGAATTGACTCTTTATTCCAAACTGAGCACATTTCTGCTGGAGCTCAGAGACCAGACTGCCAGACTGCTCGTTTGCTGATGGTTCAGTAAGTGCTAGAACACTCCAAACTAGTGCACATAAGCAGCAGATTGGCTGGAGGCACTTGCCTCTGTCTGCTTTACGCACGATTTAATGGGCTGTAGAAGCGGCTCGGCTCTGGACAGCACATGTGTGGATTGGCACATGCAGCGTGCTGTGGCACCTAGACTGGTCATCGAGAGTAAAGTGTGTGTGGAAGAATTCTAACACAACCGTGAGGAAAAGAATACATAGAATTTTTTTTTTTACCTGGTCCAAGTGACAGAGAAAACTTTTTTTTTTTATTGCAGCTCTCTGCAATCATTCATCAACACATAAGATCTTGATTTGACAGGGAGTGACTTCCTTACAACCTCGGTGTGTCAGAATTTAGGTAGTTTTCACGGTATGTGAATGTGGTATCAATTTGTCAGGCTCCCTCACTGGAACTGAACCCTGATTTCCTGCTAAAAGTAGTCACCTTGGTAGATTCATATTGAAGACTGACAGGTCGAAGATGTTGCCACTGAAGAAGGCGATCAATTGTCCAGAGGTCGATCAATCTAGAGTCAGCAAATCAGCCGGTGTGTCCATCCCTGTGCATATGTGCCTTCTAGAATAATAAATGATGATGTTTGGAAGGCCGAGCTCGCTGCATGATCATCACAGGACGCTGGAGAGAATATCATCATGCTATCTACATGTGAATGAGGAGACGGTTTGTTGGCTTTGAAATAGGCTGACCCAGAGGCAGTTCTGGCATTAAAAGGTATAAAAGAAGCACACGCCACAGGGCAAACATTTCTGATGCATCCTAATTAATTCGTTTTTATGCTCTGTAAAAACACAACACCACAGAGAAGCGTGCGCTTTGTATTGTTCTCAGATAATTGAACAACAAATAAACACCTCGGGGCACGTGTTTACATAGGTGTATCTCAAACCCTTCCTTTTATGAATCGTAATATCAGACTTCCTCCATTGGAATTCCAGGTGTTGCTTTGGCGTTCTGGGCCCAGATGGCTTTGAGCGGCATATCAGAGACGTGTTTGGCTTTCATCTGCTGGATATCTGCTTCGTCCAGGGGGGAATTCGGATCAAGGTTCATCCGAAGCGCCGCTGCATCCTGCACGTCTCACGTCTGTCAATTCAGCATTAATTCCCCTTATGTTAATCCTCTGTGTGAGATTTCGGCATGGTTCATGCGCAAATCCAACCCACAGGAGGTGTATTCTAGACTAAGCACAAGCCTTAAAAGAGTATACAATCCAACAGAATCAGCGGATAAAGGATGACAGATGTCACGTTTTCGTTTCCCTGAAAAGTAGAGATTAGCATCACAGTGCTCTCCAATTTCTTTGCCTAACATCTGCTGATGAGATGTTTGTGTATTTGCCTAAGCTTTGTCTCTCTTTATGCAACAAACACATGCAGTGTTTCAATCTTTGGGTGAAGGATTCTTAACATGTTAACCCAGTTATTAGCACTTGATTCACCCATAGTACCCATAAATCATACAAAATTCACATTTATGCTCTGCTCTTGAAAAAAAAAAAAAAAAAGTTAATTCTAGTAAGTGCTACTGACAGAGTCATTGAGCTGCACATGACATAACAAGGATTAAAAATAAGCAATGCTAGTAAACACAGAGATCTCTGTAATTGGGAAGGAGAATTTGGCTTCCTCACTGGCCACTTGGGCAAGTGATATTGATCGGCTGTAGCCACAAGCTAAACAGCAATGGAGGGAGGGGGTGTCTCGATAGACCGGACTTTAAGATGATTAAGAAGAAAGTAAAGTTGTTGAATTGGAATAAAAATGAAAACTGAATTATTTAACACTGGATCCACGATGACAAATGGTGCGAATGGGAGGCGGTACATTAAGAAGACCTGTGGATCCAAGTCCTGGGATTTGGCTGAGCCCTGAAGGAAGACGCAAACCATTAATTTTCTGCAGGCCTAGATATAGCCGCCTTTGTCAGGATAACAGCTGCATGACGCTTGTGGGTAATGCCTGAGAGGTAGCCGTACTGTTTGGCGAAACTAAATGTATGAGAGGTGTTTGCTTGTTTACCAATTTTGCTAGAGATTATGTGAAATTGGGAAATGTTTAAGATTACAAAGCATATGTTTTACTCCTATAACTGCTGCATGTTTGCATTTCTTTCCATCTGGGAGCATAGCCATTTTGTCTCACCTAATGTGATTACGAGGATTTGTGGGTGTAGAATGATGAATGAGGAGTAAATCCACAAACAGATGGATTAATGGTTTATCACAGCACCTCTCAGAGTGGCTCTCTGTGTGAGGCTGCTTTTGTTCTGTGGTTGAAAAGTGGGAATCACCCGAGAGCTTTCTTGGGAGCCCCGTTTTGTTGTTCAGCAGCATGTCTTGTTATAAACTGACTACAATTGGAAAACGACACTGAAATGCGTTATTTAGTGGATAATTGTTGAGGGTTGTTACTTGAATCACTTTAAATTCAGTTGATACAATATAACGCTTCTACGCTTTTTTTCTCTGTGTATGTGTGTGTGTGTGTGTGTGTGTGTGTGTCCGGAGGGAGGCTTGCATCAAAAATTCATCAGAAAGCCTGCAAAAAATCTTTCACCTGCACTACGTTCGACCCCAAACCACTGCAAGAAGCGTCTCCAACTTCACCATGCCACATCCGGGTCTTGGCCTAGCTACCATCCCCCGCACTTTCAGTCATTTCTTTCCTGAAAAGTTCCCAGCGTTCTCACTGATGAGAGGTGGTACAGTAATGACTGCACACTGCAGCAACTTGATAAGTAAAGTCAATTTGTGGTAATTAACAGTGGGTGCCGCGGCTGGTGCTCTTTCTGTAGGGAAACAGGGCCTCTTCTTTCTCCTCTCATGCTGTGGAGAAAGAAGCTCTCCCCAACCTGCCCCATGCAGAACAGAGGAACCTCAAGCTGAGACAGAGTTATATTTTTCGGATGGCGTCGGGGGGCCTGGCGGATTTTTTCACCACCCACAGCATAACAGATTGAGAAGGACATTGCTTCTTTTCTGACTTTCAACAAATGAACGGATGCATGTTGAATATCAGCATCAGGAGTTGACTCTTAAAACCCAGACCCTTGCCCTGAGATCCCCTCCAGATCTTAGATATCATATATTTAGCTGTCATGGATCAAAGGTTCCTTTAAACATAGACAGCTCCGGGCAGAAACACCTCAAGTACCACTCATGGAAAAGAAGATTCCTACTGGATACTTAGAGCTGATTCAGACAGAATATATACAGTATGTTTTTGGTTTTCAGTAGAGGCCAAGCAGTGTTGCATCCAACACACACATATACACACACCACAGCAACAGCGCCGGCCATCCCCCAGACCGCACCAGTGAATAATACTAACCTTTTCATTATGTGAAATTGCTGAGGCAACTGGAACACACGCTTATTATGTAAACACGACTTTGAGAAATGCCCAGCGGTGGAGGAGGCACTGTGAATTTCCTTAAATGTATATATTAGAAAAGGTCCATGTATGTATGTGTAGGTGTGTGTGTGTGTGTGTGTGTGTGTGTGTGTGTGTGTGTGTGTGTGTGTGTGTGTGTGTGTGTGTGTGTGTGTGTGCGCGCAATGGGATAAAGGTGCTAACAGACTTTTAATGAAGCCTTGAGGTTCTGTTAAAGCACAGCAGAGAGGGAATATGAAAGAGAGAAGCATTATAGTGCTGACTTATGGTATGGACATACTGTACATGACTCGCTGACCTCCTGTAGGCGTCACCTCTAAAGTTAGTAAGAGTCATAAATACATAGTGCATACAGTATGTCTGCTTACAAGCAGCTTACACATAGCAACATAAATTACATAAAGTAGGTATATATAAGAAATATAAGATTTTTCTCTTCTACATCCCTCTCATGCCATAATTACCCTGGAACTATAAGCTTTGAATGTGTGTGTGTATATATATATATATATATATATATATATATATATATATATATATATATATATATATATATATATATATATATATATATATATATATATATATATATATATATATAGACCTATTTATACAAGTGGCTAAAGGTTAGACCTCTGAAATAGTTATTTAACAGAATCTGCTTAGAGGTCAAAGGTGCTGCCTGGCTTAAATTCATCACATTTGATTGCACTTAAGCTTGAGTGCCAAATCTTTAGTGTCCATTAAAAAAGACATCCTCTTTTTGGACTTGATAATTACATTATGCTCGACGTTGGATCTGTGTATCACTCTAAAAGCTTTCATGAACCAATATTAGTTGAGGATAAGGACTGGCAAAAAAAAGAACTATGCACAGTATATGCCATTATGTTTATAAAAATGTGATCTAAAAATTACTAGTGAAAGACACTGAAAGAGTTACTGAACTTAAAGTATCATATGTTCACAAGTGGCGCAACACAGCGACACTAGCCAATTGTCTGTGAGCTTGTGTACGTGGAAGAAGGCAGACGGCGCTTTTCTCTGCATGTGTTACACTGCCCTGTGGTGGAGCATGTGCAGCAGTCCAAAAATACATAATTAGCTAGCTTCACATGTGTCTGAGGAAACACATGTTGTTAGCCTTCACCCACGAAGAATTGCCTAGAAATAGCTAATATTCTTAATATCCTATAAAAAGGTCCAAAGAAATCAAGTCCATTATTAGCTCTACCTGACCATGATGCACTATTTATGCCTCATGAATCTGCTCTGGCGCAAAACTGCATTATAACTGTTGTTGTTTCTAGACGTTCTGGCACTGTGCATTTGTCAGTCACCTGAATCCACAGGAATGATCATTTTCAACATACATCATCTCCAGGACTGGGTCCTACTGTATATTCTTGACTAGAAAGTTCTCAAGTGCTCAAACTACTGCTGCATGTGTTTCGATGCATGCAAAGCTTCAGGCTAACGGCTTGAAAGTGCATATACTGGAGCCTATACACCAACACAAATATTTTGAAAGCCAAAGTGCCCCAGGCTTTCAGTTTCCATATTTCTTTAAGTGTGTCATACTCGTCATTCGCCCCTGAGCATCCATGACAACGCCTGTTTTTGATTTCTCTACTTTGCTTCTCCCTGCATGAACCATGAAGAACTGAACCAAGCGATTTCTTGAAGATCTTGAAGTTCTGTCTTACCTGAATCACTAACATGATTTTTGTGGTTTCCTCTTTTCAATTCAACAAACATCTAAATCTGACTTTCAGACCATAATTTGGTGGTGGACCTGGCATGCATTTGTATGCTCTCTTGGTCTCTTGGCTCGCTGGACATATGTCTCACTTAGCAGAAGAGGTGAGGGGCAAAAAAAGAAAAGGAGAAAACTAAAACTTGATGCCTCGTTAAGCACAAGCAGCAGACCTCTCCTTCCTTGACAGGTCTTTGTTGGGTCGAACCAGCACCGAGTGACAGGCCAGTTAGCCTCCAGTCTGGAGAAGCTTGTCACGCTGCCAAAGCCTAGTCTGGTACATGGTTTTCAGATCTCATAAATGCTAAGCAGGGATAAGGCAGCTGCTTGGGCTGCTGGACACAGCACCTGTTGTCGTCTAAGAGAGATTTCTTCATACAGAGCATTCCCCTTGGCCTGTCAGCTGGAAGAGATCATGACTCATAAAAAGCGGCAATAACTACAGTCAGATATTATACTATATTTAAATACATATATTCTGTAGTTCAAAGAGTCAGACTGAGATTTCTTTCCAACCGGTCGAGGTCACCATGGTTCCAATGCCCGAGGCCAGCCTCAGTGCATGAGAATTAAATCTGGAGTTATCAGATTAAAAGCCTATAGAGCCAGTGCCAAGAAGAAATGTCTGACTATCCAGGCTGTAGCTGTCCATCACAGCCTGGATTGAAGATGGGCACCAGTCCAAGGAGCCAAAAGAGAATCCCTTTTGCCTCTCGTCTCCTTGGCCATATCTCCCATTCCCCCCACAGCATCTGCCCTCCTGCCCTTCCTATTGAGAGACTTAAGAAATCATGGCCATCAACTAATAAAAGTGGGTGTGAAACGAAAAAAAGAAGAAAAAAAAAGGTAGGAGAGGAACAGTCAATGCACCGTTCAGGATGGAAGTGCTCTCAGTCTGTTTTTTCCTTCCAATCCTTTTATTTCTCATAAAGTCTCCATGGTAGTTTACAGCAACCCCTATAAACGACCCCACTCTCCCTCTCATGCACTCAAAGCATTAAGAATGCACTTCCTCAGTGGCTACGCAACACAGTCAATCAATACCGCATGTCACGAGGCATATGGATAGTACACAGTCTTCATCACAGGAGATGTACGCACTCATCGAGCAGCTTGTTGACAGGCGTGATTCAACATAATGAGACCTGACAGCTTCCTTTCCTCCAGCGGCTATGGAAAACTGTAGCACGCGAACAAAATATGTGACTTTTTAGTCACACAGATACTAACTAAATCTATATGAGTAATACGGTATGGAAGCATGAATGTGGAAGTGTGAATGAATTATAAATTAATTAATTAAATAAAATTCCTAATTTTTCTGGAGCTCGTCCAAAAATAAGTGAAGCTCTTGCCATTCATTTTAATCTGTATAAACAAAAATAGGTAGAATTTTAATTGGTAGAGGCACGACCATTATTACTATACCACCTATACCTTGTCTACATTAGAAATAGATCCCTGAGTAGATTGGTGCATTTCTTTTCCCCAATAAGCATTCGTGTGAAATGTAAGCACAGCCATCACCCTCAAAAATGAAAAACTGAAATGTGTGAAAAACCATTAACATCCCTGACTCTGAACACCACATACATTTCAAATGCTTGACAACATGCCAATCTAAAGCCATTTGTCAACAACCACAGAGGGAAAAGGCTTCTTTTCAACACTGATAGAGTCTCTGTGGTGTTGTTATTTTTGTCCAAAGGGCATCGCTGCGTTTGTGCACTCTCCAAAAGGCCAGTGGGCAGAATGGAGGTGAGGATAATAATTAATTGGATTCAACCACTGCCAATCACAGCACACTTTACTATAGACTGTATTTTTAAGATATACAGCAGTGCTGGCTGAGAGGATGACTATACTGTGCTTTAGCCCATTAATCAATGGCGTTTACTCATAACCATGCAACAACAACAACAAAAAAATAACCCCACAGAATTATACTGAAAAGCCCATGCAGTGATCTATTTTCTTAACCCTCACCCAATTACTAAATACAGACTCATAATATACACTAACGCAAGCTCACCGTTTTTCTCATGCAAACACATTTGGTAAATAAAACGATGCGCTGGCAGAAAAGTCTCACCTAGCGATTCAATTCAACAGGGAGAAAACTATCCCTCTGTCCCTGAATAATTTTATACCCAAGTTACCACAAGGCACTGAGAAAAAAAAGACCCGGGATGTAGACAGAGAACATATAATGTAGAAGGAGATATATAATGGAAATTAGGAGGAATACATGGACCCCTGATCATCCCACAAGGTCAAACAAAGACTAATGAGGGAATGCAGGTAATAGTAAATGCACATAATATATACAATATATAAAGCTTGTTGTACAGTATGTTGTGTTATGTTATAGGTGTGATTAACTGCAGATACGTAGGAAGCGTGAAATGTTTTAATTTAATCTGTTACCAAGGAATCTGCAAAATGAGACACGTTTTTCCTTGGTAACAGATGAAATTAAAAGGAAGTTCATATAAACACGAAGTCTGGACCCTTCAACTTCTCATCTAACATATCAGTGTTTGCTTGGAAAAATCCCTCCACATCTGTTGTTTAAACTCTAGATTCAGTACCAGAAGCTGACAGCAGCATTTCCTCACATTACTATTCTAATCATGATTCAGGCGCCGTCACAAATCAGCCCAAACCTTCCCTTTTCACCAAAATAGAGTGACCTGACCTTACGCTTTTCTTCTATAGAGACTCTACACCATTTCCACAAAAAATTGCTTTGCCAAAGTCCTCAATTACAGCAACTTAGTTGATATATTCAAGATCTGAAACACAAAGAGCTTTTTGAACATGAGAAATAAAGTGGAAGAGAGAAAGCGCTTGCTTCTGAATTGACAGGTCTGCTTAATACTGTTTTCATGAGAGGAAATAAAATAAATGTTCAAAAATCAAGAACGCTGGCTCCAATTCTGCCATGATAAATAAAATCAACCTAATCAGCATCGCTCTAATCCTTAAAATGCAGCTGTAATCCTTCAGTTACAAGGACAATGTTTAGTCCAATCAAGAGCATGTGCAATTAAAAGCCGGATCAAAAGTCAGGCTTAGACGTATGCAGCGGGCCGTTCATTAAGTTCTTCGGTTTTGTCTTCTGTGCATTAAATGCATATCTCGTAACTTTTTTTAAAAATTCGGTATAACCCAGTGGAATCTCCTTTAAGGTCACACTGACCATGTGTGTTTATATAACCTGTTTAAGTTCAGTGTGTCTGCTGCACGAGACGGCTGGATAATCTGAAACCGAAATTCAACACGGATAACTTCGCTAGTCATAGTCATAGTCACAAGCCTGTGTGAAAGCCAGAGGTCTGCTTAGACAAACACCAGCTAAATTTCCCAGCGTGCCCCCGTGAGACCAGTCGGCTGGCGGTATCTGCTTCCTTCGATTACATGAAGAGGAGTGCAGGCAGGACGGAAAAGAAAAGCACCCAAAGGACAGGGTCGGTGACGGGCCGCATTATGGTCAGGCGGCCACTTTTACTAGTGATGACCACGGGGGTAATTCTGGAGCAGGAGTGCTGATGTCTAGATTATTTTTGACTGGGATGAATACGAGGAAAATACAAATTGAGAGAATGAATTGGAAAGGAGGAAAACGCTTTGAAAAACAAACTCATCGGCACCTCAAGGGGGTGAGTGGAGACATGAAGGACAGGGACTAACTCTTTTTTTTTTTAAAGAAAAGCTCAGTTTATCATCTACAGGGTTTTGTATTATAAGAGCGCTATTACTCATTTATGAATTCTTCAGAAAGCGGTTTATTAAAGTACAAGGCAGGAATATACCCGGGATGGGACGCTGTTTCATCACAGGTTATCACACACACACTCTTTCGCACACTCCCGAAGGAATTCTGACCAATCCTGTCCACTCCGATAGACACTCTTGACCAATCCGGCTCGCTCCTGCACGTATTTCTGTTTGCACCCGCTCAATGTATTTTCTAATAAATTAGTTGGCTCTATTTTCCAAAATATATATAAAAAAAACAAATTAAACCACAGCGACCATGATGAGGATGAAACAGTTACTGAAAATAAATTAATGAATGAAGCATGTTAATGTACTGTACACTGTAGCTGTACACCTTTGCATTGTCAGAATATTAGAAATATCTATTGCCAATCACAAAACGTACGTTGGTCACAAAACGTACATTAATATAATGGCATTGTCACTTCTACACTCAAAGATTTAGATTTTTACACTATAAAATTCAAGGGCTTTTTAAATTTTTTTTATTTTTATTTTGACATTGATTTTCTCCATAACGACAAAAAATAAAACATACTGTACACCATCCGAAGCAGAAGTCTCGAACCTATAAAGCTCCAGACAGCCCAATACATCCAAGGCATTTTTTAAAAAGAATAAACCTCAACATTTTTTTGCTGTCTCTTTTTGTTTTGGGCGTGTCACTAAGGCAAGGTAATTAAATTAAATCTACAGTTTACAAGACCATCATATAAGCCCTTTATGCATCCTCGGTGTACGAGTACACGCTCCCACATGAATTGGGGCATTCTGTGTACACGGATGAGCGGATTATGATTTCCCTTGCTCGCCTGGTAACCTCCTGATGGCCCTTCGTCCCTGAGAATCATCTCTCTGAAGGTGTGAAATGGTTATTCAGCATAACTGAAACCAGCAACAGGTCAAATAAAAGTATGACCTCCAGCACAGAAAAATGAATTTAAAGGAATGGAGAAAGGGCAAATGTCTAAAAAATTTGTTCCTGTACCCATCTCGCTGCTCTCTCTCTCTCTCTCTCTCTCTCTCTCTCTCTCTCTCTCTCTCTCTCTCACAGGCTTTGCAGAGATTGTGATAGGCAGGGATGGAAAAAATAGCAACTCAGCTGAAGGACGTTTTGTCAATAAGTAATAACCACACTGTATTAGCAGCATATCTAGGCATGAGAATCCCACTAAATTGATTTTAAGTAAAATCATTTAGAGAGGCATGCCTCAGAATGCACAATGTGTGTAGACCTGAGATTTGCCCTGGTTTAAAGAGTGTGTACTTGGTAGCATCCTTGTGAGGAAGAGGACGGTAACGTTCTTCATCCTACACTCCTTTGTGAACTCATAGTTAGAACGCAACCGCTATATCGCTAAGAATTGTATTTTAGTGCCTGAACTTCTGATGTTCATCGTATAAAAGTTTTTCATGCACCGAAATAAAGTTGACGAACCCTGCTCTATAGCATACTGTGCATTCCTCCTGCTGCGATAATGTTTTTCCTAGCAAGGCATCCAATGGGGTGTGTTTTACCAAAAATACACTTCTGTAGGTATTTAAAATTAACAGCAGGGGACATGAAGCTAGCAATGGTGAAAGATGGAACAAAGTAAGAAGATATAATGACAGGAATTGACTTTTCCCCATTCCTCTCACCCTCCATTATTGCTATGTTGTTTTTTCCCCCCCTTGCGGATTTCATTTTTAGCATGGTCATTCTGGAATGAATATATTTTTTTCGACTTAATAGACATCCGTATCATTACCCTCAATAAGAGCCATTTCCCAAAGGCGCTGCGTTGCCGAGAGAGCTAGTGTATGGAGACACTTTTCAAAATAAAGGGACTGGAAATATCTTCTCAGATATCATGAGTTAAACTATACTTTTTTCATCCCTTTCTCCTAGTATACTGAGTTACAGCTTGGATATCTGCTTTATCAGATGCATGAAAGGAAAGAGCAGCCTTAACATGAACTGAGGTTGTTTATGTGTGGACAGGCCCTGCAGCAGAAGCCTCATTATATCGAGCTCTTAGTTGTTGGGATCATGGCATTGAGGGGAAGCCAGTAGCGAGGAGATGGAGGGGAGCCAGCACTGTTTAGGCACTTCTGCTCATTAAGAACTCTCCATACAGCCTCCGGGAGAATCTTGAGTTCACTGGACATAGCGAAGGCCAATGAACAAACTGAGACAGAGGACTTTACATATTCTTTCTGCCTTCTTTTGCTGATTTAAGCATTTCTGTCTCTTTAAATACATTCTCCCTTAATAGTGAAATCTTGATAGATAAAACGTGGTCAAAAATGTGAAACACTTGAAAATGTGAAGCATACGCATTCCACACAGAACTGCACTGATCTGGACTGTTCAGTCAATCTGATTTATTGAACCTCACTGTACCATCTGAGGCACTCTTCATATACTTTCATCACTACCAAGACAACCTTATGCCTCTTCTGTTTGATCTTGCAGGGGGAGAAAAGGATTATTTGCCTTCCCCATGTGGCATTCCTGGGAGAAGATATGAAGAATGGAGAGGAGATAGTAATCACAGCAGAAGCGAAGGCTGAGAATGGAGGTCATCTCACTGGAGCGTATCGGACGCTGAAACCAGCTGGTTTGAGCCCAACGAGAGCGCCCAGCTTCAATACGCGCAAGGAAATTATCACGCCGACGCTCACCTTGAATCTTCTTTAGCTATTGCTCGCCGTCGCTATGTATAGGGCTGCTGTGTATCATCAGTCAAGCGACAATGACATATGCGCAAAAAGAAAAGTGATGGTTTCGGAGTAAATGAAAAACATTAGAAAATGCTGAAGCAGTGTCCTATCTGACTAATAGTGTTAAATTTATAGTCCTAAGCATTTTTCCGACAAACTTCTTTTTTCCCCTCTTTTTCACTCCTTCTCTACTTAAGAAGTAAGGAAAACATGCTTTAGGAATCACCTTCACTAAACTAAAAGCGATGGGATCCACAAAGACTCCTGATGCTCAAAGAGAGCACTCCTGCATTTCGGAGATCAATACTCACTTTTAACTATAAGCTGCAAATAAACGTTTCTGTGCAAAATAAAAAGAATCAGTGTTTTATTTTGTCTTTTTTAAGTTGTGACATTGAAATGCAGATGAAATTGAACAAAGTGGGAGGGTAACGCATGGCTGTAGTTTGCGAGTGTGCCTTACTAAAGATGCTGTGTCATTTGTTTTCAAGAAGTTTAATGGAAAGGATTATTGAGAGGTCAAAAAAAAAGTTTGACTCTGACAGCTTATAGTTTGAGCTCAGTTTTTCTAAAGCACTACAGTGTTTGGTTTGACATTAAAGTTAACACAGTAGTAATCATATAGTAACATAATGCAACAGTAATAGGATTCATTAATTACAAGAGTACAATCAATTAAAGTATTTAAAGGTGCATTAGGTGAGATTAGTCAATTTGTTTTTTCAAGATTAGTTCTCTACTCAGCCCCTCCAGGATTTCGACATTTTGCGATCGCCGAAATTAACACAAAATCAAACAAACTCTACAATATTTGGAGGAGCTTGCGATTTTTTTTTAATTACTGCAGATTTTCCACAGATTTGGGCCAAGATGTGTCGTGTGATGTCATCACAACGTGCATTCAGCCAAAGCCCTCTTCGATTCATGTCCGTCGAACATGAGTACAGCTAACAGGTCTCATTTACCACCAAACATCACTGCGAGAGACCGTGCAAAACAATTTCGTGCAGTTGCAATTTAGCCACTTCAAGTAGTTTTCCAGTTAAAAAAAGCACAAAAACTCCGCAAATTGCGTTGCAAATTTTGAAAAAAACTGCAGTAAAAGCAAGCATTTTTGGCCGCAGCAATCACAAAAAAACTCAACAAAAACTCACAGCAGACTGTTACAGTGGTTAAATACTGTCCCACACATGTTCAAAAAGCTTGGCCCCAAGGATCTACGGTGGCTCATAGAATGTCCATAAAACTAACAGGAGGCCGATCCAAACACAAACAAGCATTCCAGAACGAAGGTCAGTTTTCCATATGGGTTTTCTCAGCCACATAACACACTTAATGGTTTAAACCATTATTTTTTTTATCATGTTCTACAGATCACCAGCTATTTGAAAGTTAAATTTAAAGTTAAATATCCAGGTGAAATTTGACAGCTTATGTTTCTGTAACACCAGATTTTTAGACCCACATAATGAAAAGCAAGCATCTCAAACTTCTGTGTGCACTGGAATTAGGCCAAATAGGTCTCGCCTAATCTCTGCTGAGTATGTTTGTTTGCCTCAGAATGTCAGAAATGCCTTCAGGGCCACGAGTGTAGGAGCTCCAAACAATGTAGATACTTTCTGTACACATGCTCTAATGCTGCCTGGAAACCGGAGAGATTTACAGCTCAAATCAACATGCAGAAACAGACAGACAGTGAAGAAAAATAGCAGTAGATTAGTTATGAGGGGGGAAAAAAACAGGAAGTTCATCTTTTGGTAAATATTTATCAGTTCAGGAATGAATAATAGCCTTACATTAGTAAGTCTAGTCTTACATCAAAATCACATTTCAAATAAAATATGTACAGTGCTTTAATTAGAAAGAAAACGAATGAAAAATAAATCCTGGAATTCATTTAATTTTTATTGATGTTTGTTTTGGTAATATTAATATTAAACCTGTTACAAAGAATTCCTCTAATAATCTTTTGAATATAATTATAGTTGAATACCAGTATGGCTTTTATTATTACTTTTTTGGACTGTGCTCAGAATATATGCTGTTCCAGAAGATAACAACATTATGTCTTTACTTATTTAGAAAATTGCTTCACTTTTATATAGCTTACAGCTTTTATTAGCATATACATGTTGTAGTAAGTGTGGTAAGTGTGTTTTACATAATTGCCTCCGTGAAACTCAAATCCTTATATATACATTGTATTCACATCATGATGCCAATAACAAATCCAGATTTCACATGGAATTATTATTATTCTTAGTAGTAGTAGTAGTAACGGTGGTGGTGGTGGTAGTAGTAGTAGTAGTAGTAGTAGTAGAGGTGGTGGTGGTGGTAGTAATAGTAAGGGCAGGAGGACTAATTGTAGTGGTAGTAATACTAGTAGTAGTAGTAGTAGTGGTGGTGGTGGTGGTGGTGGTAGCAATAGTGGTGGTAGTAATAGTGGTGGTAGTAGTAATAGTAAGGGCAGGAGGACGTGGGGGAGTAATAGTAGTGGTAGAAGTACTATTAATTTTAGTAGTAGTAGTAATGTTATTAATAGCGGTAGGAGTACTAGTAATAGTAGTAGTAGTGATGGTGGTGATGTCGGTGGTAGTAATAGTAAGAGGAGGAGGAGTAATAGTAGTAGTAGTAGTAATGGTGGTGGTAGTGGTAGTAGTAGTACTAATAGTAAGGGCAGGAGGAGTAATTGTAGTAGTGGTAGTAGTAGTAGCAGTAGTAGCGTTAATATGAATAGCAATAGTACTGGTGTTAATATTAGTAATAATAATAGCAGTATTTTGTGTAATGCTGAGTTCTTTCCATTCCCTAGTCACCATATGATAAGCTTACAACATAAAATTGTGCCTTGTATGGCACTCTGATGTTTATCTTGAAATCTGTCCAGCCTTCTGAACGATGGAGAAGAGGCGTATACAGAAGAGCTTCCCTTACCTCATTGGTGTTCCACCGATGTCTCTCCTTGGGCAGGGAGGAGCATTTGGGCAGACATTCGAGCAGCTTCTTAGGCAGGTAGATTTTCAAATGTCCATGTTCATCTGGAGACAAAAGAGAAGCAGAACATTGACACTATGCTAAAAAAAAATAAATATTTATTTTGGTGTTCCTAAACATCACTAGGAGATACGAATAACAATAATTGTTCTTACACATCAAAACATACTCATCTGAAAATTACTGGGTGAATACAGGAGAAAAGCTTAGAAGGAAACATTTTGTTCTTGTTATGATTCAAAAGCTTTCTGAAAATCCCTGTTAAAAATGAGTAGACATGACTTGTCAAGAACAAACCACTAAAAAAATTAAAGAATAAAAGTGCAAACGTAACAGAGAAAGCTGTATTGTAGTGAAGTGAAACGGAACGGATTTAAGGCACAAGGTGTGTACGACCTCTCAACCGTGACTGCTTTATTTTTGCTTTTTGTTCTAAAAAAACCTATAATATTTCTTCTTCTACTATCTTATCATGCAAGAGTGCACACTCAAATACATAACAAGCAAATTGGGTGACAACGCAAAAGCATTTCAAGGTTATTGATAACCGTTTGAATCAAAAGCTCGGGCTTCTTAAGGAAGTCAATGTTTAGCCCTTAGGGAGAAGAAAGTTCCACATTGCGTGCTGAGCCTGCTTATGAATAAAAAAAAATTTTTTAAAAATTAAAAGTGAGTGAGTGAGTGAGAGTGCATGTGAGACAGAAAGGGACTGGAGTGTGTCCTCTAGGAACACATAAAGACACTGAGCAGGGAGAGAAAGTGAAGCCACAGATGAAGATAGCGAGTCCGCTGGGATTTCGGCTTGGCGAGCACTCAAACTTCAGGTTTAAGAACAAACAGATAGCCAGGGGAGAGAGGCACACGGTGAAGGTTAGGTGACTTGAAACTTCTACGCTGGGATCTGTTTGTGCTTTACCTATGCATGAACTGACGGCCGCGTGAATAATTTACAACTTTGTAGCAAGAGTAGCAGAGGAGCGAACCTGAAGGCCACGCTCTAGTGTTTCCAATAATCAATCCTAATCTTTACTACAACAGACAAAATAATATACCTCAGAAACATTGTTCTGTCCAAAGTGCATTACAAAGATGCACTGAAATAACTAAAATGTTACTACGGCCTAACATTTTTTTTAATTTTTTTTTTTACTTTTTTTATCTTTTAACTTACAATGCAACATAACTTTACACTTCCCAGAAGCGGACAAAGCATTCAAAATTCAAAATTCTTATTTGTCACGTACACAATTATATACAGTATATAACTTGCGGTGAAATTAATTTTTCACAGCATGAATTCATTAGCTGTTTCTAATTGACCTGGCATAAAAAATAAAAAAAGATGTAGCTAACATAATGTAACAGCATCTATCAACATAATCAGCTAATAATAATTATTGCAGTAATACAGACTGAGGGAAATGAACGTGTACATGATCATTAGAGACGGCAGGATACCACTTTTTTCTTTTCCGATATCGATACTGAAAACTTGAGCATCAACCGATATAGATACCCATCTGATATGTTTTCTTTAAAAACTACTAAGCTTTAATTTTTTAACTGAAGCACTTAAAATCAATAAATATAACAATGAAGAATAAAGTATAAACATAATAAAATCAATCTGAACAAAAGCAAAAACAGCCAAGTCTAAAAATAAATGTATTTTCTAAATCAAATTCCCATCTTTACCGTTTGTTATATCTCCGATATCAGATATGTTTTCTCCGATATCCGATCCACCATTTTTTGATGGTATTGTCCCGATACAGATCGGTGTCATTTCTAATGATCACGATCATGTCTAATGTCATGTCTGTGCCTTTGACAAAAAGTCCTTGTTGAATGTTTTGCCGATTAGAAGTGGTTGATATTTCTCGATATGTTTAACCATGACATGAGTGTGTGTAGTAAGCAGGAAAGGTAGATGATGGCTTTGTCCTGCACTTTATTTTGCCTGGGTTCATCAGTGTTTCCAGAAACCTGCGTATTCCTGAAACGTTTCTCAAAAGATGGTTTGTTATCCATGCACGCTAATTAATCGGCATGTGTAATGCAGCAGGTGGTGAGATTCAGAATGAGAAGCATACAATCAAGGTTCATGAAGCACATTAAGTTTAAACATATCATACATATCAACTGAAAACATGTTTTTCAAAAGACAATATCGTGCAGAGTTTTTTTCTCTTCTTTTAAATACATTTTTTTTTTTAAATAAAAAACTAATTACATGGATACAAAAATTTGCTTGTCCCGGGTGCCCAGGTTACTGATTTGTCCACACTTGATATACCTTTACAAATCTGTGTTTTCATGAGAGAGAGAAAAGAAATCTCTGTTAAAGTTGGCTAGGTGCTTCATCAGTGCAGAAGCATTCGGCTTCACAAAGGGCAATGCGATGAGAATGATAAAAGGACGAGACAAGCAAGCAACTTATTTACAGGGTAATTAAGGATGGTCTATATATCTGGCAACCTCACATTTCTCCATTGCCCTTGCGCCCCGCTTCCTTTCAGCAGGTTTGGCAGGGCGATAGACTCATTCCAAGGGCTGCCATTTACTCTCGTTGGTCTGAATTAAAGCAAGAAGCTTTTAAATTATGCTGACACTCAAGACCGTGACCTTAGGGACGAATTTTAATCACAGTGCCACCACCATCTGCCAGACACCAGCCATGGTGTCTTTCTGCCACTGGCTACATTCCATGCTGGATCCAACCAAACATGGTGGACGGGGGACAAAAAAAAAAAAAAGAAAGAAAGCGACAGCACCCACACAGCATAAACACATGTAAACGCCAACACACACACACACACACACATACACACACACACACTGCCCAAAGGAGGTCTGAAGAAGTCTCTGCCTTAGAGATGGCAAGACGAACTTTAAAGTGAGCCT
Organism: Cranoglanis bouderius; assembly: GCA_023630585.1. NCBI lineage: Eukaryota > Metazoa > Chordata > Actinopteri > Siluriformes > Cranoglanididae > Cranoglanis > Cranoglanis bouderius. Next base: position 2,423,357 of record CM042572.1, read on the forward strand.
TGAAGGTATTTGGCAATGGAGGCTCTGTGAAAGGACACATATGTACACCGTATACATACAGTCTTCGCCATACTCAATTATGCATTTGTTAGCAAAATCTAAAATTTCAAATGCTGGCGTTGATGGAGAAAACTAATTTCTACTAATTTATTTAGCAAGTGTATTGGAGGCAAGCGCGTGGGGACTCTACATGCATATCAATGCGTGCTCAGCACTAATGCCATTGCAGTGTCTGCATCCCATCCAGCCCATGTCTCATACTTCATCTGCGTTACTTCCATGCCTTTGAAAAACAGAGGATGCATATTAAATGTATATCAAACCTTCCTTTCAAAATCCCAAATTAAATCAGAGAGTCCTGGGTTTGTTACAGTTATGTGGGAAGCTCTCATCTCATCTCATCTCATCTCATCACGCCTCTTTCACAACTTCTACAAAATTAAAGAATCTAGTAATCTAATTAGTTCATGGACCTTAAGCGAGGATAAAGGTTATTAAGTGATTATGGAAATCTGCTTTGTTTGTGGAGTGGAGGCTGAAGATGGAATGGTCTTGCAAGGAGTGACGTCAGGCTGAAGAACGAGTGCTCTTAATGAGACAAGGTACAAGAGGAGTTCATTCCATCAAGAATCGTTACGAATCGGTCATAACGCTTTTCCACCAGATGGTGTTACCCCACCCAGCATGGTACAGTCACTCAGTAGTAACAGAGGGAACGTTCTTTGCATGACAAATAATCTGCTACAGGCTTTCGTGAGCACACCTGACACAAGACCTGAATCAGTAATAATCTCTCCTCAAAAAATTTGCATAGGACTTATCTAAATTACGCCACTGAAAAAGCTAAATGGCTTTTTTTTTTCATATTTCAATTTATATTCATCTCCATTAAGCGCTGTATGTTAGTCAGGGTCACACGGATCTAGAGACTATCCCGGGAACACTAGGAATACACCCTGGACCCTACATCTAGGGCCAGTGTAGAATAGCCGGTTCACCTACCAACATGTTTGCGGAGGTTGGAGGAAACTCAGGTGAACACGGGAAGAACATACAAAACCCCACAAAGACAGTAACCCGAGTTCAGGATCGAACCGTGAACCTGGTGAAGCGTCAACGCTCCCTGCCGCGCCTCCATGCTGCTCCTCTCATTAATTCTGACATCATAAATTCTTTCTGCGTAAATCAATTGAGATCTTTATACCAAAACATACTATGACAAGCTAAAAAAAAAATTCATCCAATCTGATGAGTAAAGCGTCTGTCCGTTCAGGGCAAACACGGCAGGGCTCTGTCCTCCTGTGCATCCCCTCTGAGGATTACCGCAAATCCTCCTTCTGTAATGATTTTGCACTGTTTGCACACGCAGCTTGGCTTGAAACCAGCATTCTGTCATGGTAACTGTATTAAAAAGGAAAAGAATGGACACAGTGACTTCCAAAAGTTATCAGTGCTGAGTCAGTTTTTGATAAAAGCCATTACTTTTTCCGTTCCATCGTCAGGGCTGATGGACTTTTTCTGACGCCATGTTTGCAAATAAGGATTTCTGCTGCTTCACCTGTCATAAGCACTTTGTTGTAGTGATTGTCAGAGTATGAATTGTCCTCTGCTGACTTTCAGTGCTCTTTTGCAATTATTTTCAAGTTATTAAGTAATACTGTACATAATGGTTCAAAAAGCCAATTTAGAAAGACGAGACTAAAAGAAAGAGGCACTTACAAGATCTTTCCCTTTATTCTCTCATTATATGGCAGGCTTGCAGCACTGAAAAAGCCATAATTTCCATATGACTTGCTAAATAGTGTGTAACTACTGTAACTCTAGGCCCTGTCCAGTATAAATATCATCTGACAGGACAAACTTTAAGAGTAAAACTTGCAGGGAAGTAAAGAGTAAAACCGTGTCGCTTTAAGACTGACTGCATAATGAACATTTCTCGAAGGACTGTTATTTGTCTGGTTAAAAAAAAAAAATCAGTATATAAAATATTAAACTCACGGGCATCTAAATAACATCATAATAAAATCTTCCATTCGGCTGAATTTTTTAAAAATCAGAAATTGACACCTAACGTGCTGACAATTTCGTACATCAACTTAAAGGAGTATTTTGCTGTAAAAGTAGTGCTTTAATATAAATATCATTTATTATGTTTTTATTTAGTAGTCTAGCTTTGTCAGGTCATTAAAATGGAAGCCCGTTTCTGCCACGGAGAAAAAAAAATAAAAGAGGTAATTGCGACTTTATTTCTCACAATTGCGACTTTATATCTCGCAATTTTGACTTTATTTCTCGCGATTATGAGTTTACATCTCGCAATTCTGACTTTTTTTCTCGCAATTTAGACGTCCACTTGACATTTACTGAGTTACAAAGAATGCACCGACAAAGCATGTGCGATATACCTAATTCTCTCTCTCTCCCTCTCTCTTTCTCTCTCTCTCTCTCTCTTTCTCTTTCTCTCTCTCTCGCCCTCTCCCCCTCTGTCGAGCTACACATGATACTTCTGAGATGCCAGTGATCCCGACCCCTTCTGCTCTCTGGACCTGCCTGATCCATCCTGATGCCCTACTTCTGGTTGGAGATCTCATCAATTGGAAGTCACATGCTGCTGCTGAGGATGGCCCCACATGGTGCAACCTAGGGATCATTGGGATTGCTGAGGATGGTGCCGCTTGGAAGCCATGGGGATGGCTTTGGACACTAATTCATATGAACAGTTATGCTATGATGGTTGGGACTGCGATTGCCACGAACAGTTGGCACTCGGGTCTCCATCGGTGAACAGTGGTGAGGTTCAACAAAACGGACTTCGTGTAGAAACTGTAATGAATTCTCATGGTTTCACAACTGCTATTTGACCATGTAGTACTGGTACACTTATAGAAGTGATTTATTTATTTATAATTGCCAAAGGGTTCCCCTTTGAGTCTGGTTCCTCTCAAGGTTTCTTCCTCATATCGTCTCAGGGAGCTTTTGCTTGCCACCTATGCCGCTGGCTTGCTCATTGGGGATAAATTCATAAATTTAAAATCTATGTCCTGAATTTATACTTCTGTAAAGCTGCTTTGGGACAATGTCCATTGTTAAAAGCACTATACAAATAAACTGAACTTGAACTTGAACTTGATATGAACTCATAATCGGGAGAAAAATGTCAAACTTGTGCGATATGAACTCGTAATTGCGAGAAAAAAAAGTCAGAATTGTGATTACCTTTTTTATTTAGATTTTTTTCTCACTGGTGGAAACAGCTTCCATACAGTACAGTGGCTTCCTTCTGCATTAAAATAATAAAACTGCCTTCCTTAAAATTACTGGCACCTTCGAGGTACATCATCATGTGGGAATTGCGCCAGTATTCAAACTGGGAGCTTTGGAAATTACTGCACCCTTGCTGTGGGATTCAAGTAGACATGTTTACGACAGATATAGCTATGATTAATTATTTATTTTTTGTTCAGAGTAGCCTCTTAATATATTTTTATACCTGTAAAACTGTCATACTTACATTAAAAGCAGAAAGAATCGAACCCCATGAGTGAGATAGCTGTCAGTTAATTAGAAAACTTTCTACAATAAAGACAGCAAGAAAATGCTGGGGCAAGCAGCACTTAATGCTCCCAATACAGATATTAAAGGGTATCTGGGGAAATTTAGAATTTTTTCCTTCATTTTTTCCCAAATAAAATTAATGTGACAGAAATAAAGGCTCATTGCGCAGCAGCTCCGGGCAGCCAGGGAAAGGGATGGATCTGCATGTTAATTTATGACAGCGCTGATAAACTTCAACTAATCTTACTCGTATTAGTCAGGTTGGTGTTGAGATGCTTATTAAAGAGCAAAGAGTCTTTCTTTTTTGCTCTTTAATTTGTGTACTTTTTGTGGGACTCTATAGGATTCAGGACTCTAAAACCTACGCTAAAAACCTTGGTACTGGACATCAAACATCTCCTACACATTTATTCCCCCACGTACATACAGGTTACATAAATACCAGTAGTGTAGTTGTCTATATGGTAATTTCTAAAGGACGAAAGGTGAACATGCAGACGCTGCTAAGTCACACCCACAATATGTTATCTAATGGTGAGCCAAATGGAGACATGGACATAATAATGCAAATACACCCCCGCACGCACACACACACACATACACACACACATACTGTAGATACTGTAATTTGTCATCCCTCTGAAAAGCTACGACGTGTATTACTATAATTCAGTGACAGTCATAGTAGAAAAGGGCTGAAGTTACAATCAAGAGTGTGCACTGAAGCATGAAGCATATTAGCATACTAGGGCTTGGCTCAGGGAAAACATCACAAGCTTCATCCACCGAGCTGCTGAATAAATTATGAAAATATATAAACTAATTTTACCAAATAATGCAGTTTATATTCTCGACTGCAAAATAAAATAAACCGCCCAGAGCTGCGAACAATAAAATGTCAATCGAATTAGAAAATGACTCAAAGCCTTGGACTCTGGCGAAATTGATTTAGTACCGGATTCTTTCTAGTTTGACTGAACGGTGGCTAGAAATAGACTAGGAGGATCTGTCTGAGGATCTAGGGTGATGAAAGGCATTGATGTGATTCTGTCCACACGTCCTAGGAAAGGGGCAGACACTCAAAATGACCTACAGACTGGTCCATCTCCAGGTCCTCTGGTGTTAGAAAAATCTGGATGTGGGTGCTAGTCTGAGGCTTATCAGATGTCAGTCTGGTGTGATTTACTGTATTTGTCATGGCAGGCTGAGCAGGCGTCACTCCAGATAGCCGAGGGGCTGACAAAAGGGGGGAAAAGATCCTGGATCAATAGTGTTCTCCTGCTCTGCCTTTGTGTCAAGGGATGCTCTTTCAACTTTTTTTTTTGCTATGATATGCATCGTGGAGTCTCCTCCAAGTCTCCTGGATAGGTTGTGATGCTGACAGAAAACAAGAGATATAAACCATATTAAAAAGCTAGCATGATGAGCCACGCTTGACTGAGGGCTTGAGGCGTAGTTAAAAAAAGAAAAACGGTAAAAATGATAGGTAGAACCTATATTTATCTCCTCTCTGGACATCATTGCTGACATCGATTTACATTTAACCTACAATGCATTTTTTAACGTGGGTTTTATCATGAGTCCTTACAGGCACAACCATGACATTGTTTGGAACGCTTCTGTACTTCAGGTCATGCTGGTCAGTTTCAATTTCAGTTCACCCGCCCGCTCCAAGATCGATACCAATCAAAGCAGTGATTGCTCTATTGTTCTTCGTAATAACACTGCTCCTTTATTGACTCTGTCCTCCATTACCATCAGTGACCACATCTGCGTCTTTCAATACATCACGCCCTGGATAACTATCTGGCAGTCGAGTAGAGGATATCTTGTTTACACTTATGTAACTTAAATGCTAAATTTAACCATTAAAACATCACCATCATCTCCTGAGATGATTTCTCAGATTGTGTTAGACAGTTTTACCTATCCTAGAGGCCTCCATTTGGAGCCATGTTCCTCTGACGCAATGATCAAAATGCGGTGCAATAACTGCCTTAATAAATGTTTGTTTCGCCAATCAGATATCGAATCAAATGCATTAAATGTACATGCTCTGGGGATGTCGAAGTCTGAGGTTTTATAAATTGAATATCTAGTGGTGTAGCAGAAATTAACTGCACCGTGAAACAGCATCTTTTATAAGACAGCTACAGATATTTACACATGCACATGGGAACACACACAGCTTAATTCAAGGAAACGTAAAACGTATGTCTTGATAACACTGTGCAGTTTTGATTTCAGGACGTTAGCTCATGAGGGAAAAGCTGCTTACTTGGGCATGCGAGGGCAAGGTACCAAACCATATCTTACTCTTGGACAACAAGTAAATCCAGCCAGCGTTCACTAACGGAGGCATTCATCAAGACAGGAGATATGAGCATGCTCAAATACACATGGAGTCAATCATGCAAATGAGTGTATGAATACAAATGGATAAAGAGCTAAGCTATGCATACAAAATGCACTTTAGACTGCTGGAGAACAATCTGTCCTCTCACCTCTCTCTCTCTCTAGCTCTCTCTCTCTCTCTCTCTCTCTTTATACCAAAGCATTTTATGACAGTCATCGACCCTTTAACCTGTGCAGCATGTGTGCATTTAAATCAATGCTTTGTTTCTCTTACAGATGTACAGTAGCACATCCATAGATAGGCTATCAGTACTAGGAACTAGTAATTTAATAATTCTAGGAGTGACAAAAAATTTCCACTGGAGTCCAAAAGCTTCACAGGGTTCAACTTAGTCTATTCCAAACAGTCGCTGCTCTCAACTTTGAATCGAAGCTAAATACAGAGCTGTGCAGCCTTTTTTTCTCTTCCTTTTTGAGTAAAAAACTTTGGCGTATCATTTGTTTCTTTCTGCTGTGAATAAATCTTTTGATTATTCTATGTATCTCAATTAATACACTGTTCCACCAATTTGTGTAATCTTTGAGGCAAAGAGTTTTCTATTAATTGCTACAGCATTTTGGAAAATAGTGTCACAGCTGATGAACTGTTCGAGAAATGGGATTTTGGGTTTGATACAAAAGGGAGCAAATGAATGTGCTGTCACCCTTGTGAAAAAGAGAAAGAAAAAGAAAAGATCTGACTTTCTCAGTCTCCATGGTCCTGCTTCATCTTGTCTCATGACTCTTCTGCCAGAAAATATTTGAATAAATATAAAAAATAACAAAGAATAGCTCAAGCTAGTGTTATCTAATTACATGATGATGACATTATTTAATGACTGTGTACGTATGTGGATTTCCAGTGGTAGATAAAAAAAGAGCTAAGAAAAGCACGAGGATAGAAGCTCAGGATTCTTTGTAGTTGGCTAGCCAGCTCTGATGCTTTTCCGAATAAAATAAAGCAACCAGGTAGACTGGGGTCCAGGTTCAGGATTGCAGGAGACACTATTTTATTACCTGCATACTGAGTTCAGAAGCAGGTCCTACTTGAGAATAATACACAAGACCTATGCAACCAGACGAAATTGAACCTCTGTTACAAACAATACTCCTATTGGCTGTCTGGTTAAATCTTTTAAACTCACAGTTATTTAAAAAAAACAATAAATATCTGACCTAGCTGACAGAATATAGGCCAGGCACAAATCTCCCCTTTACTGCCAAGGTTGTATCTCTGTAGCTCATACTTGCATACATGAAATCTTTCAGTCAGGGTTTAGGCCTCATCACAGCTCTGGTTAAAGTAGCAAATGACCTGCTACTGGCCTCTGATCAGGGCTCTGTTTCAATGTCATGGATCACAATAAAGTGTCAGTGGCCGCTGAAACATGATCAGCGAATTACATTTCGCGACTGTATCGACTGTCTTAGTACTTCTGATTTGGAATCCTGACAAACTGAGCCTTAGTGGCTTAAACACCAACACAGCAAGAAACACAGAAGACATGTATCTAACCAGCCACTAATTACGATGTGGAGCTTGTTAACAACTAGGCAGAGGAACCTTTTGCCATTTGGCCACTGTTTAAACAAGCGTCTCTTGGAAACAGTTTGATCACTCGGCGAAGACATTAAAAACCACTGGATGAAAGAAATTGAGCTGAAAAAAAAAAAAACAAAGGGACATAACAGTGGTTTCTTTTTCTGGCATTCTTGGAAAGTGAGTGAGTAAACACACACACACACACACACACACACACACACACACACACACACATACACACAAACACACGCTGATGCCTGGGCTCTGCTCAGAATGTGCTGTGTGTTGATTAGGCATGACAATGAGCTGCTGCCTCCAAAAATATGCTGCGTGTTCCGGTGCACCATGGCCATGCATGAATAAACATGATCTGTAATGAAGCTGAATGACAATGAAGTCCTCGCTTTAAAAAAAAAAAAAAAAAAAAAAAAAAAAAAACACCAAGAGAGGACTCGCCTATTTCCCCACTCCCTCCCTCCCTCTCTCTCTCTCTCTCTCTCTCTCTCTCTCTCTCTCTCTCTCTCTCTCAAAAAGAAGAAGAAGAAGTCACCCACAGAGCCATAGAGTGCTGGGTTATTTGAACACAAAATAACTCCTACATAATGGGGACTCAGTTTCATCGATTTGATTCCATTAGCTGAACGCTACACTCCAGTAAACGTATTACACTTACATCTGTTCAAATCTATTACACGTACTTCTTTCTTTCCTTTCTGTCGTGTAATTACGACATGATTTTACCGTTTACTACACGGACTATAAGAGAAACATCGGCATTTTTTTGCTGAGACACCTCTACATGCAAGCTTTTCGGTAGCACGGTGTTAAGACATTGAAATGAGGGAATTAGCAAAATGCATGAACGGGCAAATGATGTGTCATTTTAATGTTTGTTGTTTTTTTTTTTTTTTTTTTTTTTTTTGATGCAGTGTGGAAGTGAGCCAGCTCTCTTACTGTTGGTGTCTGTGTCATCTCGGACACCCTTAGTAGCAGTGTGGCTGGCGTAGCTGACAGAAGTTCTGTACATTCGATCTGCATTACGAATTCTCTTCAGTCCTATGGGCGGCACAGCAGGGGAGGGAAGAATGAAGGGAGGTTCTCTAAGTACAAACATATCATTTTCTTGGCTACATGTCAGCTTGCAATGTTTTTTACTCGGTTATACTCGTAGCCATGCCTTTAATCCTAGGTTCAAAGTAAAATATTGTGATGGGTAATGTATTACATGGTTGTCATGGAGAAAAGTTCACAAAAAGACAAAGGAACACAGAGTTGTTGTTTTTTTATGCATACTAGCTATCAAATTTTTTTATTTTACAGTCACTTAGTCAGCATTTATTTACTTTAAATACTTCAGGACAAGCTCCTACGCAAATCAAATCAACCTAAACCCTTATCTCAGACTTGCTTAACATCTGCACAACAGCAACACCATCCAGAAGACCGCGAATGCACAATAAAAATTTGCACGTCATGTTTTTTTTTATTTAGAAACATTCAAATTACGTTCATCTGAATGGTGACGGCTTGACATTTCAACGTGGACAAATTGGTTAACCTTTTTGCTCTTTTGGGGAATAAATGTTCAGTTTCCCTTTTCTGCATTTAAAAAACAATCCTGGAAAGATATTCTGCTATGTTTCTCATTGAAAGACTTTGTTGTTGTTTTTTCAATCACCAGACAAGTGAGACATAGCGTTACACAATATGACTACATCACTAGGTCATGTACAAATAAACCCTGACTGTGGTTTATTGTTGCGAAGGTCAGAAGGCCGTTGAAAATATCTTGCTGTTACATGAAATGTGGCACATTGCGCAATCAAACAGATCTCACTCCATCCTCAATATAATACAAGTGAATTATCAGCTAGATGTAGAACACAAATGATCATGATTACAGATCAGTGGAATTGCTTAGTCTAAAAAAAAAAAAAAAAGAAGAAGAAGAAGAAGGAATCAAGGAGATTGGTCAGTTGTTCAAGCAACAGGTACATGGCTAAAGAGGACGCCTTCAACTTATACAAAATGGTAGTGATTTTCTGTGTCCTTTTCATATCTTGCTAATGAAGATTGACAGCAAACAGACACAACTAAACAGGATGTAAAAGGTGTTACAGTTCCCTCCGTTGCAAAACAGCCAACAACAAATCTGACCGACAAGCATCCCATACTTCACTTAGAGTCAGCTGGTTAGAAGGCTAAACTTTTCAGTAAGAGTTTAATTTCAGGCATATGACTGCATTCTGTCGACTGGATTCGCTTCCCCATGATCGCATCGCCGTCACAAATAAATCGTCTTATTTTTACACAACCTTATGAACCTTATGAACACAATTTACAAGTAAACGCACGCTGCACAAGTGCTCCCTTCACTCTATGAGCATTTACTCGCCTCTCGAAGAGCTCTGTTTTTAGCTTCACTGTATCTTGGTGTCATTTGGGGTCTTAGGTTGTAACTATGACAGTTTTGTGCATGTGGTTGGCGAGAACTTACAACATTAATGCTCAGACAACAACAACTTGTCTCGGCCATCCTGATTGGTCAGCTCTAAGACTTTAAAGACATCCCTTCACACTTGAATCCCGGAAGCTGATATAATGTAGCTGGTAATTAGATCAGCCAGCTCATTCTTGTCTAAGGGTAACAAAACCTAACCTAGACTACTTTCAACCAGCAAGGTACTAGCAAGCTAATATATCTTGCTTAGTAAACAAGAAAATGTTATTAGTAGACTCTCGAAAATGATTTGCAAATGTTTTAATGTTCTGTTACTGTGTGACTGTGTTTCAGGTTTATTACAACATGATATTTTCACATTGTTGGGTAAAGAAATTGTTATTTAGCTAAATTTACTAAGTTTTAAATAAAGAAATAAAAGCACTTTTTTGGTAAAAGCATTACCTTTGGTTTTTTTTTTTAAGAAAACTGAACATTCTGCTCTAAGCACTAAAATTTCTTGGGCCAATTTTACTTTATTAGTCAACACAACAGTGCAACTTGTTCAGCAAGGTACGATTTAGTCCCTAGCAGAATATATCAACAAAACGTTGAGTAAACTAAAGCCTAGTTCACACTGCACCGACAGACGCCGACCAACACCAACAACTTTTAAAAGTTGGCCGCTGGATTTATAATGTTGGGAAACACAGATGTCATGTTCACGCTGCCCCAACAAACACCAATAAACTGGATTAAAAATGTATGATCCTTTTGCCACAATAAAAATGATACTATTACTAGTGTCTTTACGTGTTGTTCTTCACCTGAAAAGACGAAGAGTGAAACAAAAGAGGTTGTGGGTGAAACCTTGGTTGTTGTTGTTACTTTTACATTACATTTACACAGAGAACTGCAGACAGAGGATCTGCGGAGCTTTCAACATTTTGCTCGGTTTGCCCCCAAGCAGTTTCAACAACTCTGAGAAAGACATCTTAAGGTCGGCTCTGTGGAAAGCTATGACCATTATTAGGTCATACATTATGAACGATATTTTTTACGCAAATGTAAGTTATGAACATTTGCTGCGATTTCGCTTCTTACTTCATGAAACACACCTTGGACAATGGCATACGGTTAGCGAATGATCCCGATTAAAACCAAAACACAAGAGCAGATGATCCTCATCAGGGGACAAAATGAACAATTTTATTTAAATCACACATCGATACATAATTTATCCTCTTCTCTCAGATTCATCCAGAAATCTGCCGTTTTACCCACAACAACGACTTAGCGCACCTAGCAGCTTGTTGTTTGTTGGAAAATCATACCACACTGCTCAGACATTCCACGACCGACAAAAGCCTATTGAACATGTTCATGTCGGTGAAAACAAACGCTGACCGATGCCAACGGATGCCGGCAGGGTTAACACACTGATCTGACAAAACCCGATAAACGTGTCTGTTGGCGTTGGTCTGCGTCTGTCGGTGCAGTTGTTTTGTTTCATTTTTACAATGTGTAATTTAATGCTAACAATCTGAATTTTGGGTTTGAATAACTTCAGTCTGTGTGTATGTTTTTCCCACCTTATTTTGATAAGGGAAAGGTACGGGAATGGTTTATAATCGTGTCACCCAGGTGAGGATGGGTTCCCTTTTGAGTCTGGTTCTTCTCAAGGCTTCTTCCTCACAACCGTCGCCTCTGGCTTACTCATTAGATATAAATTTATTTCATGAATTAAAATTTCATATCCTGAATTTATATATTTCTGTAAAGCTGCTTTGGGACAATGTCCTTTGTTAAAAGCACTATACAAATATAATTGAATTCAATTGATTTATTTTCTTTCAGCCAAAGTACAGGCTAGTATAAGTATCAAGAATTGCGATCCGTCACACAACACTGATATCAAACTCCAGATTCTGGGATTGTAACAACCCTACTGTTGGCACTTATTTAAGTCAAGAAAGTTTCATAAACAGTTAGCAAAAATAAAATAAAAATCGGCTGAACCAATCCATGAAACCAGCTCTCAAGACTCTTAAGAACAAATAAGACTTTTTTTTCTAACACAGAGCAATCAAGCAAGCATGAGAGAAAGTGAAAGAGTGAGTGAGAAAGTGAGAGAGTGAGAGAGAGAGAGAGAAAGAGAGAGGGAGAGAGCAGCCATCTTTTAATCCATAGCAGCCTCACTAAATTCAATTAGCTGAACAAAATTGCAGAGCTGATTCACCCAGCACAATTTAAAGTCTGCACCAGTTATATCCCAGAGATGAGAATCTGATAAGTTTGCTATCAACAGCGGCTGCTGTTTATCAACCTCAGACGTTGATCGCACTTCCCCAAGGAGTTCGTCTTTACACAACAGCTACTGCCTCAAGATTTCGCCTTGCTGATAGAGTATGCACATGGATGTGTGCAGGATGTAGGATATACTGTACGGTATGTCCTGACCTTCTTAATTCCCAGCTCGGGAACATGCTGGTTGTGTATCTGAGTGGAGTACAGAACTGACTGAATGTGTGTGTGAGAGAGAGAGAGAGAGAGAGAGGGAGAGGAATGGGAAGTTTCTCAGCCCATGATATGTTCAAGAACAAAACTCTAAAGACATCTAAGGGATGAAGAAGGTGCGTGGATCCTTGTAACATCTCCAGCCATTTGCAAGGATGCAAGGACCACTGGAGAATATGCTTCCTGTATAAGAACTATGATATCCGTAGAACAAAAAGACTATAAGAGCCAGGAAACGAGGCATAAGAACAAAAAAGACTGACAGATACAAATGCACGACACAGTTTCCTTCTGCTAAGGTCAAAACAGGTCTCTTCTTGGTAAAAAAAAAAAAAAAGAAAAAGAAAAAAAAAAAGAAAAGAAAGAAAGAAAGAAAGAAAGAAAGAAAAAAAAAAATGGGGAAAAAACTTTCTTTATGCTACATTACTCTGACACCTTTTCCCATGGGCACAAAGCAAACAAAAGGCACTGTTATCAAGGTTAGGTACCGTATATATGTGTATATGTCTCACCACAGCCATAAATCATCCTTTAAAGTTGTTTCCTTTTAGTTTCCCTGCTAATTGTTCTTTAGGAAGCTAAACACCGGGTGTCATGCGTGTAAAATAAACATGAACGTGAGTGAATTCTTAAGAAAACCTCACCAAAACTATCTAAGTTGCTCCATCGATGTAAACACAACGTGCCTACTGTAGGTGTTGATGTGGATCTGAACGCAGCTCAATATCGCCCCCTGGTGGGGCTCTCCAAGCCTGAAGCTCTGGATGGCACTTGAAAATGAAGTACTTACTTACTAAATGCCTAAATGTTGACAAAATCTACGCAGGCACGGAATCCCGGATTAGCCACAACACATCACAACACATCAGTCTTAATGGTTTAAATAAAAACACCTCTATTTCATATATATACATATATGAGGATCCTCCTCTGAGCTAATGGCCCATTTCCCCTATGGAAATTAAACCTCAGTTCACTATACAGCATATATAATCACTGAAGCTATAAATGGTCTCTTATTTTTAGCACAGGTAGGACTTCAAAATTTCCTTTTGTCTCCATCTTGTGGTCATTTCCGTTAAAATAACGAGAGAGAAAAAAAGATGTACACATAATATTATCAATCCTTTTCACTATTTCCAGACTAATAACCTTATATATTTTAATTTCCTTACTGTAAACAAACCCTGAAATAAATAAAACGACGAAGAAATACAACAACAACAACAACAACAACAATAATAATAATAATAATAATAATAATAATAATAATAATAATAATAATGTTCTGGCAAACAGCATACTTCATACTTCAAATGTAACCTTCTGCTAGCTTAGCATAAATGTAACGCTAACACTTCAGTTTTTTGGGGGATATTTTTAGGCTAATTAACTGTCGTTAAATTAATACAACCAAAAGTTCGTTGGAAAACTCGCTTCAGTTCTTATTTCTGATTTCCGCTCACAGTTATAGCTATTTGGACTCCTGTTTATTATCTAAAACAAACAAACAAACAAACATACCTTTCATTTTGCTGCCTCGTCAGTTTCAGGTGTTTGGTTTTTTTTTCTCTCTCGCGCGCGCTCTATTTTCCACAAATCCAACGGAAAACGCGCGTGCGGGCTGCTTCGCTCTGTAACGGTCTCTCTCTCTCTCTCTCTTTCTCTCTCTCTCTCTCTCTCTCTCTCAATCGCGCGCGCGCGCATACACAGCTGTCAATAGTTTTGAAATTTAAACGGCTTCAACGGTCGAAAAAAAAAACAAAACAAAACAAAACAAAAAAAACCCGAATTAAACAAATAAAATGATTAAATTTCAAAATAGGAAGGAGAAGAAGACTAAGGACAGCCAGCTGCCGTGTTTAGTCACAGATTTAGAGAAAGGAGGAGGAAGAGGAGGAGGAGGAAGAGGAGGAGGAGGGGAAATCAATGACGTTTTCGTAGTACATCGCTGTAAATCGAATCGAGTGTTTTATTTTTAAAAAGCGGCGTGATACATAACATCACATCACACAACAGCCTACATAAGCCGAAAATTGAGAAACAGTTTCACTTTACAGTGGTGCTCCTGCCTTCTCCTCTCCTCTCCTCTCCTCTCCTCTGTGTGAGAAGACCAGGAGGAGGAAGGTGAGATGTGATGAGGATGAGGATGAAGGGTGGCGGTGTGAAGGAATCCCATCACATCATAAGCGAGGTCATTTCATTCCCGGTTTTCCACACACGCTCGCGCGCACACACACACACACACACACACACACACACACACACACTGAGAGTAATATCCTCTGTTTAATCACCATTAGCACGCTTTCATCCCTCTAACGTGCCTCTGTGCCTCTGTTCATTCCTTCAATCAAGAACACAAATAATAATAATAATAATAATAATAATAATAATAATAATAATAATAATAATAATAACAATAACAATAACACTAGACCAATACTACAAACACAACCCCAACACACAACCCCTGCACACAAAACACACAACCTATTCACTTTCCCCCATTTCTTTCTTTCCTAATGAGCACAACTCCTTGCTTTCATTTCCCCCACATGTAAGAAAGCTATGAAAGCTAGAGCCAGATCTGAGCTGGACCTTCTCTTATAATCTCGTCAGCGTTTCGGCTTTTCGCGATGGAGCGCAAAATATCACGCGCTCCGTCCTCCGTCACGTCCTTCCTGAACGGAAATCTGATCAATCACGAGCGCGTCAAAAATATAGCACAAAAATATAAGTGCATTAATGATAATAATAACAATAATAATCCCGTTATTTTTCCTCTCTTACCTTCCGGCTTGTTTTCGGCAGCCATTTCCCGTCCGCGCGCCACATCCTCCTCCTCCTCCTCCTCCTCGCGATCGGTGGGGGGGGGGGGGGATGAAGGGAGAGGGGGGGGGGGGTTGGGGGGGTATCACGCGCGTTCACGAGGACACTGAGGGCTGGGGACGCGCACGATTGAAGGCGAAGCCAAAAAAAGAAAAAAGAAAAATCGCGCCTTCCATTGGTTAGTAAAGAAGCAGAACGTGCAAATAAATAAATACATAAATATAAGTACACCCCACGTTTTTTTTTTTTTTTTTTTTTTTTTTTTAACATATTTGGACAAGCAAACATTTGATCCTCTTTGAAACAGTGCCTATTAATAAAAGTGATACACTCTATCAAATGACACATAACACTGACATTTTGTAGTAATTTTCACAATTTAAATCATGCCCAGATCTAAAGAGTTCTATAAGGCCTTCAGAAAAAGGTTGTGGATGCCTATGAGTCTGGCAAGGGATCTAAAAAGAACATTAGAGCAAAACTACAGTTTGCCAATGAGCATATAGGCAAAGATAAGGCATTTTGGAATAATGTGCTCTGGACAGACAAATCAAGGATAGAGTTGTTTGGCCACAGTAACAGCAGACATGTTTGGCAGAGACCAAAGACAGCTTTTAAGGACAAGCACCTCATACCAACTGTGAAGCACAGTGGTGGAAATGTTATGGTTTGGGGTTGCATGCTTCGCTGCCTCAGGGACTGGACAGCATGCATTCATTGATTCAACTATGAATTCTGCATCATATCAAAGAGTGCTTGAAGATAATGTGAGGCCATCTGTCCAAAAGGTGAAGTTGAACCGATAGTGAGCCTTTCAACAGGATAATGATCCTAAGCAAACTAGCAAATCCACCAAGGAATGGCTCAAAAAGAAGAAATGGAGGGGTATGGAATGGTCTAGTCAAAGCCTGGATTTGAATCCCAGTGAAATGTTGTGGGGGGGATTTGAAATGGGCAGAACATGCAAGAAAACCCTCAAACATCTTGCAACTGAAAGAAAATTGCATGGCAGAGTGGCCAAAAATTCCAGCAAGCCTGGTGGACAATTATGCAAAACGCTTACAAGAAGTTATTTCTGCTAAAGGGGGAAATACTAGCTTCTGAGGCCAAGGGTGTACTTACTTTTTCCACAGAAAATGATCACATCTATTGCTATTTCTGTTGAATAAATAATTGGAAAAGCAGATTTTACTTGCTTAATCTGTGGATTGTTGTGGAACAATTTGCATTTATGTATTAAAAATAAAGGCAATAGAGCCTTTATGAAGCATCATTGGTTCTGTGTGCGTGTTTTTAAAAAATGTATTTTAAATGTTTATTTATTTATTTGTTGGTTTGTTTTGTAGTAGATACAACTCTGTAT